>CM040242.1:31461194-32031355 GCA_022545495.1 Chrysanthemum lavandulifolium
ACGGATTGAGAGTTTATTAAAGATATATGATAGTATGCCCACTATGAAGTAATTACGTGTAACTCTTTTCTCACATTACGTTGTAGCAAAAGCGTGACTCGATGACCAACTCAGTTAGACACGGCGAACTCCATCTTAGGATTACGCCGTAACCAATTAGGTCAAATGATGTTCCACAGCTACAAGCTACGCCGTGACTCCTTCCAACGATTATGGCCTAATTACGATATTGTAACATGTATTGAAGATACGGCGTAAATCATTCCATGTGTTACGCCGTAACCAGCTATAACGAGAGCAATTATGGATTTATATAGGTTACGGCGTAACTCTCAACTTAAGTTACGCCGTAACTAGATCTGGCCTATAAATACCAACCCTAAATTCTGCATTTCACATCATTCACTCCACACCACAAAGCAGAGAACGTGAGTAGGGGACTGAAGGAAGATCTTGAGGATCATACAGAGCCATCTCCAAGGGAGAAATCACTCCCTAACGATAAGCATTAGCGATTTATCATTTCTTTTACTTTCAATTCATGTATTTCATTATGTCAAACGTTGAATTGATTGTTTCATTAATATGATCGGCTAAGCACCTCTGGTGCTAGCCTAGTTATGATTCCTTAATTGTTATGTTTATGTTTACATTGCTTCCGTATAATTGTTTCTAGTGTATGCATGCATAGTTTGTTGGTAGCTACCCTTGTTTCGGTAGTTTTGAATGGCGGTAGTGTCTAGTTGCTTAGGAGAATTGACCAACTAACCCTAAGTAGGTAGACTGAGTGGGAAGGGTAATAATTGACCAACTGACGACCCTTCTTCGCTTGTGCGAACTGACCAAATGATCACATGCCGTTTGGATGAACTTAAGAAGTTAAGGATGAGTGTCTAAGATGCTAGCGCCCGGGAACTCATTGTTATGAATCTTGCATGTAGCGGAACTTAATGACTTGGATTAGGGGACTAAAAACAACTGGACTTTCAAAGGTAGAAGCTTGATTTTCGGTGGAAACCTTTGCTGATAGCTTAGGACGAACTGACCAAATGCTGTCCTAGCAACCTAAAACCCCACTTGAAGCAATTGGAAGTAATTAGACATGAACATAACTTGAATGGATGATTAAATAGGTTAGCATACTTCTCCTTTATTGACCACAACCTTTACCTTTATTTTCTTTCTGTCATTTCTTGCTCTATTAGTTAATTAATCATTTTTATCTAAAAACCATTAAAAACCAATGACACCTAGACTTAATTAGAATTCGCTCACATAGCTCTTGGGACAACCTCGGTTTTATCGATTACTACACTACACACGATCGGGTACACTGCCCGTTAGTGCATAAGGTAGACCATAGGTAAACGAGACACTTATAAATATTAAAACCTGGTCAGTAAAACCTACATCAAAACACAACCCTAACCTATTTGGACATGTTAGACAAGCCAATAATCTTGTTCTATTTCTAGTTAATATATCATATACCTGATTTCCATGTGCTGAAATCAATTGCAACTTGATCATCTCTAGCTTATAGTATCTGCAATTCTTCTTCCAAATTATGGACATCTTGAGACGGCCCTACACCTTCTTTACCTTCAGCAATCCGATTTACTTCATCACCATTAACGACGAAATTTCCAACGTCAAATTGTCATTGAAAAAACAACATTCTTTCTTTGACAAAACGTGAGGCCTGAGCTCCTTTAACTTGTACAAACTTAACCCTCATAAATCATCAGTATTTTTTTAATTACTTTTAGTATAGTATGTACTTGAAAAGGTTCACAGATGTGTTTGCAGGTTGGCCCAACTTGTTTTGACTACACTTAGAAAACTAACGCATTTTGGCCATTACCAAACAGACAAAGTTGATCTTATTCAAAGTTTATCATACTTAGTGTTTATATGACATTCAGATTTTAAACAAATAGTGTTTCAGGTCAACCGACCCTTTTCAACACATTTCAATAGTACCAGTTATGTACACAAAGTAATATAGTTGAGGAAACGTACAAGAAAGACCCGAAACACTTTCATGAAAAATAAGCCTGCAGCCTTTAGTTTCTCCGTCATTTTTTCCATTTGAAGCCAACTCTTTGTCAGCACGTATACACAATCACAATAGCTAAAAATTGTTTTGTTTACTCTCCGTGTCTATTCGATCTGCTTTGTTAATGAATCGTTAGAATTTCTATAAGAGAGAACAAACATTGTTGCTTCATTCTGACCTTTTGATAACACCAAATAGTCACGATATTTTAGTGTCAATTTCTCCTAATATGCTCATCACTTGTATCATTTTACTTGAATATACACTCTTATCAATAATATTTTTTCGGGTTAATAATGAGCATAGGTGAAGAGACGTGGAATTGGAAGGTTATTAATAGAAATACACAAGAGTATCTTGACCAGGACAAGAGTTATGGCGTAAATCCTTACTCTACTTACGCCATAACAAGGATTAACACTAGAAGATCAAAGTCAAAGTGACCAAGGTTACGGCGTAACTCCTACACAAGTTACGCCGTATATATATATTTCAAGACCTAGAAGAATTTCGTGGGCAAAGAAGTTACGACGTAACCACTTTCATGGTTACGGCGAAAAGTGGTTAACGAGAGTTCTACGTTCGTAAATTACCTTTAGGTTACGCCGTAGTTTCATCACTGAGGACAAGATCATCCTAGATTCAAAGGTTACGGAGTAACTAACCCTAGAGGTTACGCGGTAGCTTAGTCGAGACTATAAATACAAGCCCTAATTCTGCATTTTGAGAGATCGTCTCTTGTCACCCCTTCCTAGAGGAACGAATAGGTCATGACTTCAAGGCATTATTCAACAGCATACAAGTCATTTCCAAAGGAGAATTCACGCCATACACTTCATAAGTTTTAGTATTTCATATTACATTCTTGTATTTAATTCATGTCTTCATTCATGATGTTAACATTGAATTTTCTACATGTTTTAATGTGACCAGGTAAACACCTTTGGTGTTAGCCTAGTTATGAAATTCTTATTGTTATAATATAGTTTTCTCGTTTTCATATCACTTTATATGTATGCTTTCTTTGATTATTTTGGGACACCCTCGTTTTGGTAGCATGGATGTTTGGGTAGTATCTAGGAAGCTAGGAGAAGTGACCATAGGACCCTAGTGAATCAGGTTGCGAGTAGTGGTGAGAACTGACCATAGGACTATAACTATCTTACGTGAAAATTTTACCCATGATCACCTTCCAAACAAAAATGATTAAGAAGTTGGGAGACCTAAGATCCGACCGGCCGGGTTTCATTAAATAAGTCTTAGATCGTGGCGGCACTTACCGACTCTTCCATAGGGTAAAACCACGAACTCTTGTAATCATTAGGTTATGGAATAGGGCGATATGGAAAATAGGCTAGACAAATTGATCATAGGAGTATCATGACTTTAATCCCTCGTGGAGCGATAGAAAACATTAAATAAGCGTAGTCATAACATAACAAGATTAGTAACTAGGTTGGCACATTTCTCTCTATTGATTCATCTTCTACTTTTATTCGCTTTCTATTTTATTTCATTTCATTAGTTAATTAATCAAAATATAAAAGCCCTTTTTAAAACCAGTGACGCAAGAATTTAGATTAAATCCACACGCAAAGCTCTTGGGATGACCTCAGCTTTACCAAATACTACACTACACACGACCGGGTACACTGCCCGTTAGTGCATTAGGTAGACCTTAGGTAGACGAGACTTTATAAATATTATAACCTGGTCAGAAATCCTGCATCAAGTTTTTGGCGCCACTGTCGGGGAGTTATTATAGGATTTTAATTTACGTTTTGTAAATATTTTGCTTTTATAGGTTTAGGCTTTTTATTTGCTTTTTAGGATTTTTGTTTTTAGTTTTCTTTCTCCCATCTTTTCTGTTTTCTTTGTTTCTTTGCTTATTTTAGGAAATTATGATGGGGTGGAACTTGATATTAATGAAATGACGTTGAATGAATACTTGGAGTATAAGCGCGAGAAGACAAATACATTCATGAGGAATCTTCAATCAGGGAGAACTTTTGCAAGATTGCCCACTCCTGAACCCTCATCTCAAACTCCGCAATCATACAACAAAATCGATTCTGCATTCCCCAGTCCAATGATTATGGGCATTTCTAAAAGGTGTGAGGGGTCGTATTTTGATACTTTTCACCCTACGAAATATGAAGTTATGGAATACCCGGATTCTGATGAGGAGATCGATGATGAGGAATTTTGGAAAGATTTTGTATCTAAGGAAACTCCTATTTGGATTACGTTGAGGAGATTGATACATTTTGGAAGGATTTCGTGTCTAAGGAAACCCCTACAAGATTACCTCCTCTAGGCCCTTTTTTAATCTCACCAACTGAATACCAAGCCGGTGATGCAACTGTACATGCCGCCGGTTACTGATCAATTGGAGGATGTGAGAGATGAAGAAATAAGCAAGGATCAATCAAAGAAGATAGAAGCAATGAGCCTACAGGATGATGATGAAGCAATTCCACAAACTAATATGGAATCAACTACAACACAAAATGGTATGACTTCCAACTCTTCTTTTAGTACTAACGATCTTACTAGTTTTCCCATATATGTTGCTAAAATTATGGATGAAATAGTGCAACCCTTAGCCTCACAAGACATGCTTATCACACCACCCAATGATGGTTATGTAGCACCACCAGAACCACTTTTGGTTGAGCTTGTGAAGGAACTAGAAGATGAAATCTTGGACATTACCGTGGCATGGAGGCTAATAATTCAACCACAAAGACGGAGTATTCAATTCATCCAAGGCATCAATCAATCCGGGTAAGGTAAGGAGGAAATGACATCTCTTTTAAGGTATAAGTTTAATTTATCATTTCCCTATCCAATAGCAAATTCACACCCTCACGGTGTTTATTGCTATTTTTACCCACACTTGATTTCAAGTGAGGGGATGAACACCCTTTTACTTAGTAAATAAGGGATTCAAGCTAATGAGTCAAACAAAAACAAGCGCTTCGTGGGGACGCACCCCATGCCTATCTTTCTATTTTAGTTTTAGTTTTATAGGATTTTATGCTTGGCATACTTTGTTATAACATTTTGCGGTATTGAAGGAAGAAGGATGGCTTGAAAGCGTACCACGGAGTTTCACTCCACGGAATTCGTCTCGAAAACTTCTACGGAGTAACTCTATGTTATGGTTACGTCGTAACCATCCTCAAACATCGACCAATTTTGTCGGGTTTCATTACCTACAACAGAACTCAATTCATGAGTTTACGCCGTAATTTTCCTCTGCACTTAAAAATTTATTATTATATAACTTACATACCTTAGCCTTGTACTAGTTTTTAAATGAACTTTGTGGGTGTGTTCGGTAAACCCTCACGAGACTTCACTCGTCCACTTGGGACACCAAGTGGTTTAAAACTTGTTACATATGCTAAATGCAACCGTGATTCATACGAAAGTATTAGTTTTTTTATTTGTTTTATTTTTATTTTTTAGATTTATGCTTGTTGGTAGTGACGTGATTTCAGAGATTTTGAGTTTGCTCATTAGGCAAAGCAAAGGCACTTTTTCTCAAACATGATCCTTCTATCATTTTCGGAGCAAATTTTAAGGGAGTTCTTGTTCTAATTCTACTTTTCTCCTTTATTATTACATGTTTGTGTACAAAAGTGACTTTGTACATTTCAAGTGGGGGGACGGGAGTAGAATTATAACTTGAATTTTATTTACCCATTTTCTAGTTTATTTTGAAAAATTATGCCATTTTAAAAATTTTGACATGTTTTTCTTAACCTAACTAGAATAGACCTTAGCCGACCGCACTATAACCTTTGATTTCCTTGGTGAGATTTAAGCCTTTCCGTTTCCCCATATTACTCAAATCTACCAAATATTGAGTGTGTCGGTAGTTACAAACTTTAGAACTTGGCTTTTACATCATTTTGAGACCATAGACGAGTAGCATGTCAAGTTAGCTTGATACATTTGGGAGGGACATTTTGAAAAGGCAATGTTTAGGATTTACAAATAGCCCATATGTGTTAATTGTATGCGTTTTAGATTAGTCACCTCGACTCTTAGACCTTCGTGATAAACCCTTTTGTTGCACTCACCTTTAGTGCAAGATACCCCTAGTTACACCCTTTCGAGCGATTCTTTTCATTTCTTAACCATTATGTTATTGTTTCGTTACACCTATTCGCCTTAGCCTACCGTGTAGTCTTGGTTTATGATCGGGAATTTGCCGTTTGCCTAAGTTTGAGGTTCGGGTAGGGAGATTCGGGAATCACACCTACATTGAATACTTATTATTGAAGATCATTGAAGACCCCCCATATTCCTCACATATGATTCATCTCAAGTGGGGGATGACTTATTTATTTGTAATTATTGTTATGAAAAAAAATTATAGTAGCTTTTATTTATTCATTTGTTGTATAAAGGATAGTGCAAGTATCATTAGCACTAGTATTGGAGCTTATTGGACTAGAATCGGGGAGCATGCCTTGATCAAATTTGATTGATGATCAGAGTTGGTGGCTTATCTACATCAGCTTGTTGTTGAATACCAAGTTAGTGTGCTCCTCGCCATATGACATCTACATTGGCACACTAACTTATTACATCATGATCCGGTTTTCACGTCTTGAAGCTTGGATTTTGGATGGATGGTGGGTGGTGACGACTCGGTTGTAGGGTAAGACTATTTGCTTGTTATTTTATTTTTACACCATTTATGTGCATCCCTTGTATTATCCTACCCTTTAGTCATAAAGCATGTCTAGGTGAAGAAGCGAGCAATCATTGGTGTCTTGACCATGGATTTGGTCATGTATCATTCATTTTTTCCCCTTTATCGTGGCACGTTAGTAATGACGATTCACCCTAGCCTATATAATATTTTCACCCAATATTGCCTTTAAGGATTGTCTTGACCTTAGCTCCAGTGGTGGAGCTTTGTGTAACTACCAAGCCTATGATAAGAATACATGCAACGACCGTGCAATAAGTGACCACCCCGAAATTGACACTTAGAATAGAGAGAGTATGACTGTTTTGTTCCCATTTCATGAGGTGTTCGGCTTTGATAAATTCTAGGATAGGAAGTTTTTAAATTCATATTTTCCAAGTCTTTTGGAAGATATATTTTTGAGAATGATTCTAATAAGGTCTACTTGAGGGCAAATAGAGTTCAAGTGAGGGGATATTTGATAATATCAAATAGTCACGATATTTTAGTGTCAAATTCCCATAATATGCTCATCATTTGTATCATTTTACTTGAATATATACTCTTATTCGATAATATTTCATTTTCGGGTTAATAATGAGCATAGGAGCGAAGAGGCCTTGAAATTGGAAGGTTATTAATGAAAATACACAAGAGTATCTTGACGACAAGAGTTACGGCGCAAATCCTTACTCTACTTACGCCGTAACAAGATTAACACTAGAAGATCAAAATCAACACTGACCAAGGTTACGGCATAACTCATATACAAGTTACGCCATATATATATTTCCAAGACTTAGAAGAATTTCGTGGTCAAAAGAAGTTACGACGTAACCACTTTCATGGTTATGGCGTAAAGTGGTTAACGATAGTTCTACGTTCGTAATTTACCTTTAGTTACGCCATAGTTTCATCACTGAGGATAAGATCGTCCTAGATTCAAATGTTATGGCGTAACTAACCCTAGAGGTTACGCTGTAACTTAGTCGAGAATATAAATACAAGCCCTAATTCTGCATTTTGGGTGATCATCTCTTATTACCCATTCCCAAAGGAACGACTAGGGCATGACTTCAAGGCATTATTCAGCAGCATACAAGTCATTGCCAAGGGAGAATTCATGCCATACACTTCATAAGTTTTAGTATTTCATATTACATTCTTGTATTTAATTCATGTCTTCATTCATGATGTTAAACATTGAATTTTCTGCATGTTTTAATATGATCGGCTAAACACCTTTGGTCTTAGCCTAGTTATGAAATTTTTATTGTTATGATGTAGTTTCTCGATTTTATATCGCTTTATATGTATGCTTTCTTTGCTTATTTTGGGACACCCTCGTTTTGGTAGCACTAAGTATGGGTAGCATCTAGGAAGCTAGGAGAATTGACCATAGGACCTTAGTGAATCGGGTTGCAGTAGTGGTGAGAATTGACCATGGGACTATCACTATCTTACGTGAGAATTTTACCCAACGATCACATTCCAAGCGGAAATGCTTATGAAGTTAGGGGTTTATCCTACCAACGATTTAAGTCGCTATGGTCTTTAATCCCACGTGGAGCGATAGAAAACATTAAATAAACGTGGTCATAACATAACAAGATTAGTAACTAAGCTAGCACATTTCTCTCTATTGATTCATCTTCCACTTTTATTCATTTTCTATTTTATTTCATTTAATTAGTTAATTAATCAAATTATAAAAACCCTTTTAACCGTGACGCTAGAACTTAGATTAGATCCACACGCATAGCTCTAGGGACGACCTCGGCTTTACCGAATACTACACTTCACACGGATAGGTACCTGCGCTTTCGTTAGTGCATTGTGTAGAGCTTAGGTGAGCGAGACTTTATAAATATCAAACCTGGTCAGAAATCCTGCATCACTTTTTGAACCCATATACAATATGCTTATATTAAGTGGGAATTCTTACCATTGTGAAGGAATAATGATATGACTATAAGAAATGTTTAACCTTTAAAAATTGTAAAAATACCTTTACAGTCGTTGCTTTTTCAGAATTTTATCAAAACTTGTGTCCATATTGTCAAGAAACGCAAAATTTAGATCATATGAATTAATGGTACAAAATCATATGACAAAAATCAGGACTTTACCTTTGTCTCATTCATTTACCCACTTATCATTCCAAATGAACTGCTTACAACCTATAATGCAAACAAAGTTAATGAATGATTAAAGCTTCAAATGTATTCGAAATTCAAAAAAATAAAAATAAAAAAAAAGAACAAAGTATGTTACTATCAGCATATCAAAATCAAAATTATTGTTTGACTCAACTTCAATAGGAAACAATATTCAAACTGCTACAAAAATACACCCCAAGAAAAGTTCAAATCCGCTAGTTGTTAAATGTTACCATCGAAAATTTATTTTGCTTTATTATCGCTTTAAATTATTTGATGTTAAATGTAAGTGAATCAAATTGAATAATTTAATTGATGATAAAGGTTTTCCCTAAATTTTTTATGGTGATTTGAAAACAAATTAACTTAAAAGGTCTATTACCAATTGAATTGAAAAACGATAAACATCAACTTGAACTGAATTTTACATATAGCATTAAATAAATAAAAATTAAAAAAATAAAAAAATAAAAAAGGATATCAATACAATCAAAACTTACCTAATTTATTATGTTGACATCAGTAGGATTTGAAGAACAATAGTTATGGTTTCCAAGTTTATCTCAGGGTTAGGGAAAGTCATAGGATGATATGCAGAGGGTTTGTGTATGTGTTTTCGAATCAGTTGAGGAGAAGATTTAAACGAAACTAATGTGTGGTGTTTTTGACTCAGCCATAACCATTATCAATTATGTAAAAACTGATTTGTGATTTTATGCGTGAATGAAAGACAGAGAGAACAAATCGAAGATTAATTTTGTATGGTGTGGAAGTGATGGAAAGGATTTGATATGTAGAATGGATTTGAATTTCAAATAAGGGTTGCATATTAAAGAACATGCGTTACATTTGCTTTGAAGAAGATTAAAGAGGAAGTGTATAGTAGAATTCATTGGTTCACGCTAGAGGGTAGTACTTTACAAACTACCACGAAATGTGGTGCAACCCATCATCGAATATTAATTAGAGGTGCTTCAAAGGGTGGTACATAACTCTGTTATATTAGAATACATAGATATGGCTTTTTCGATCGATGATAGTCTATGACACATTTAAAAGTCATTGTCTACGTGCGAGTACTTAGAGCACAAGGTATGGTAGACATTACAAATTGTTACGAATTTATTTTCTTCTTAAAATAATCTTATGTTTTGTCATCAACAAAAAGGGAGAGATTGTAAATACAAATAAACCATATTCGTCAATTTTCTTCATGCCATTCGTGAGCCACCATACCGCCAACATGCCAAAGTTGAGCCAAATGAATTTGAGTTAGTCAAATGGCTCAAGCCAATGGTTTTTTTTTTTTTTTTTTTTTTTTTTGAGTGGGTATTTTTAGTAGAGTATTTTCTAGGACCCAATAACATGTTAGTAGCGTGTTATGAGGAGGGTGTTTTAATTATTGATGTGTTATTGAATGCGGATGAAGTAGCTACCGATGTAGTATATCAATAACGTGTTATCGGATATCACCATACCTAGTAATCTTAGACACGCATAATGAAAGGGTCCCATATATTAGAAGAGAATTGAAACATTTATAATGACATATCCGGTCGAACAAGTACAATGTTGTCCTTTACAATTTCACCACATATTAGTATGAGATTGAAACTTTATTAGAGCCGAGGGTATGGGAGAAATTAACACGCCAAATGCATCAATTTTTCATGCCAAACTCGTGCCAACCATACCGGCACTTTATGCCATTGGTGAGCCAAATGTTCCCAAGCCATTCGAATGGCTCATGCTGTTGGTGTGGTGAGCCCAGTAGCAGGGTTAGATAATCAACTTCAGCAGAAACAAATACCACTAGGTGGTTGCCGGATATCACTTGGAATCGTGTGATCACTTTCCAAAGTAAACTATTCGACCCTAATGCCTGGGTTACACGAATATCTACTTGGGATAAGACCAAATGCAGTTATAGAATTAGGCACAATTCAATAACCCTTGCGCTTATAAGTGCTTAGTGTTTTCTGTGTCTCTTTCATGCATAATCAGATATCCTATTTATAGGACATTACTCTCACCCGTTCAAATGGAATTATGAGGATTAATCGGCCCATTAATCACCTCATAACTATCCCCATTATAGCCGTTCGTGGTTACATGACCAATTAAGCGTGGTCATTAGCGGTTATAATCGCCATTTAGCGATGCTTTAACACTAGCAATACTTTCATACCTCTAGCAATGCTTTCATAGCACTTGGTGGAAACACCGCCTGTGGAAACACTGCCTATCAGTGGAAACACTGCCTATCAGTGGAAACACTGTTTATCAGTGGAAACCACAAGCAGTACTTTCTACTAGTACTACCAATACAAATCACTATAAGAGTCAGGGTGTTCATGGACCTTATGGGTGTACACTCCGTACCTCCTAACCCATTACAAGGTATGAACTAATCCCACAAGTGCACTAAATTTTCCAACAATCCTCCCCAAATTTAGTTCACTTCCTTTGCTTAAAAACCAAACATTAAACAAAACATGTGCATAAACGAAAATGTCCTGAGGATTGAATTTTCATCTTAGTATATTACACGTTCAAATATTCGAGAATCAGGGTGTTCTAAGAATTGAACCCTTCAACCCATTGAATACCTGAAGATAAAATACACACAAGTTTTCAAACACTTAACACTCGACACTATACAAGCCATGTGTCCATATCCAAATTCATAAATGTTGTAAAGCTAAAAGTCCAAAACTTCCCGAGCGGCAAAACTTCAACATTTACATAGGTGGTTCCTCTTTAGTCATGCTCCGCCAAGCACTTTTCAAAGAAAATTAACCATTAAAAGTAAAGACTTCATCCTCCTTTCGGCGAGTTACGAGCACAACCTTGGGATGTAAATAAACATGTGCTCCATCCATCGAATGTTCACTTTCCACATTGAACTCAGCTCCCAAGTTTCCTTAGGAGGAGTTGGGTGTCCTAGCATTCGATGACTAAGTTGGACTTAAACCCATCCCTTTAGCGAGACTTTATAACCAAGTCTCTAGCCAGTCCTTTGTCAAGTGATCGCCTAAGTTCATTGAGATCTAACAAACTCTATAGATACCACTCCATTCATGATAAGCTCACGAATCATGCTATGCACGACACCTAAGTGTCTAGACTTACCATTGTACATCGGCTATAAGCCTTAGCCAATGTAATGCACTATCGCACCGGATAGAAATAGGTGCTATAGGTTTAGGCCACAATGAAATCTCAAGAAGCAAGTTTTTCAACCATTCGGCTTCTTTACTAGCAATGCTAAAGCCACAAATTGATTCCATTATTGAACGGTGATGCAAGTTTGCTTCTTGGATGCTCAAGAAATTGCACCTCCACCAAGTAAGAATACCCGACCACCGGTAGACGGATTGTCTTGATGTTCTTGATCCAACTTGCATCGGTGTATCCTTCCAACAGCGATGGGTAACCGATATATGAGAGACTATAATCCATAGTTCTCTTCAAATACTTCATACCCTCGAGCTCACGCCGATGATGAGCACTAGGATTACTAGTATACCGCTCAATTTTCCCACTACAAAACCAATATCGGGTCTTGTACAAGTCATGGCATACATCGGTGCCAATTACCCTAGAATACTCAAGTTGAGATACTGACTTTGCCATTATTAGGCATCGACTTCTCAAAAGTATCCATAGGAGTACTCATCGGAGTACAATCAAAGTAATTGAATTTCCTCAACACCTTCTCAATATAATGAGACTGAGATATAGAAATTCTTTTACTTTCATGTTTAATCCTTATACCAAGGATAACATCAGCCTCCCCCATGTCCTTCATAGAGAACCTTGATGACAAAAATTCCTTTGTCAAGTCAACCTGATTTTGGTCAGTGCCAAAGATTAACATGTCATCAACATATAGACAAATGATGACTCCTTTACCAGATTCATCAAATTTGCTATATACACATTTGTCAGCTTGGTTAAGAACATAACCACTAGACAAAACCACTTCATCAATGTGACAACTCGCAATTTCAGGTCATTTCTCAAGTTTCACAATTTCAACATTTATCGTAAACTAGGTTTGCGTGTTCCAAATTCGCGTAACCTTTATGGTTTAGCGACGAATTCATGATCATATCATCACGAACATTTCATATGGACTAAGTTTAGTCTACATTTCATTAACATCATTTGCATCATATTAGTTCATTCATGACTTTGCATTTTATCTTAAACGCGTAAATTTTATATTAAATAAACGTTATCGCGTGAGTTATTATTTTGAGCATTTAATCCGTTACTTTCAAAAATGATCCCGATATATTTTTATACTTACATTAGTTTATAAAAACTATATTTTGAGTTTACCTAGTGTTTTAAATTTATTTTGTATATAAATCGTTAAATTTATATTATTACGACGTTTTTCTTAAAACTACACGATAATTATTTTATCACTCAAATTTTACAAGGAATGTATTTTTACAATTTTTATTATCTCATTACATTCTACTTTGGTCTATTAAAATCTCTTCTACCTAAAACTACCATTTACCTTACAAGTTACATTTAACTATACAATTTACTTACACTTTTAACAAATATTACACAAGTAAATGTATAATAAAAATATATATATATATTTTGAGAGACAACTTCCCCAAAACCGGCCTATGGGGGGTAACAATTAATGTGTGTTGAATTATTTCTTTGATAGTGTACACTCATACTCCAAATCATTTCATTCATTCTACTCAAGTTATTTCAAAGATTAGTAAAGTTTTCTTTCTCTTGGTTTCTCTCTCAAGACCGGTTCTAACAAAGAGTTCAAAAGGGATCATCAAATCTTTCTCAAGCACAAGTAATTTCAATCTAGAACACACTCTTATTTAGGTTTTGAAATAAAAACCTAGGGTGTTTAGGCAAACCTTGTTCCTTGCACCTCATCATAATACTTGTAAGCATATCATTTATATTTTCATATCTCCTTTTCATTTCATAAGTATCTCTTCATTTTGGAGCAAGCATGCATGATTTGTGTTGTTTATACCATTTTACATGATTTTTAGATATATATATATAAGGTCATCCTATAATTATCCCTTGGTATACTTTGGTCTTGATGATGTTTAGGAACCCATGACACCCTAAGAAGGTGTATGGTAGGATTAGATTAGCTTTGGAGTTGATTTGAAGGGATTAGAATAGGTTTGATACGAGAAAAACTATTTTCGATAAGTATAAAATGTGTTCTGTCCTTGTTTTATTTTTCTGGAAAATCCGACAGTAGGCACGAAATTTTGGCCTTGATATTTAGAAAATATACTTTAAAACGAATCCGTGGCGCTTGAGCGGATTAAAGCGGAGTTATAACGAAGAAGTTATGAATTTTAAAGTTTTGACGAAATATATTTTTTTCTCAAATTTCACATACTATTATTATTTTGTTCGAGTCAAAAACGAGCCTTAAGCTTTACAAATTATTTCGACTTATCAAAAATATATTAGTATACTTTGATACGAAGCTAAGGACGTATTATCGTAGAAAGCAGTTTGAAGCGACAAAGATATGCGTTTTCATAAAATTGCGTGACTATTATTTTACGAAAAACTATATTATTTTCTGAGACAAGTGTTACGGTAGTTTAAGCGACCATGTTGGAGGCTGTTTTAACGATGATGTGGAACTTTTGGAGCGAAATGTCTTCTAATAAAATCAAGATCACCGAGCATATTTTTCAAAACAACCAACCGTTCGTATAGCGGAGTTTTAATAAATTATTCTGGATGTTTAAAATTGGCGAAACTCACTTTTCACACAACAATTAGACAAAATCACCATCTTTAACCCTTATTATCTTTATGTTCGAGACCTTATTGTCGAAAACTCCCGAATCGAAACTTCTAGATTTCGATACAAACTTTCCAAAACCGTCGAGTTCGTTCTCTAACGTTCGACGTACACTATTTTACGACTAGTTTTTGAAGCTATTTTGTCACTTTCAAGAAATTTCCGACGACTTTATTTCTGACGAAAAGTGAAAATTTCACCATAAATCATTACGAAACCATTGTAGGATGACATTTTGGCGTAAATACTTGTAAAGTCATTTTGAAAGGTCAAGACGTCAAAAGAGTATTTTTTTCGACGATAGGTATTATTTTCAAAACTCGCAAATGGTATAAATAACATACGAAATGCATGCATATCATTACATCATAACTCATTACGTATCATATCATTCATAATAGGTCAAGATTAACGTATCACACTACATCTCGGTGTACTCACTTTTGTCTTCGCATCATTCCACCAAGTGAGTTTCATAGCCCCTACTTTTACTTGTTTTCATAAGCATTTTGGGGAGATACATGCTCAACTATTTTTATAACTATCATGATTATCATTCAATGAATGTCTTGGGATTATCATTGGGTGAATGTCTTGGGATTATCATTGATTTGAATGTCTTGGGATTATCATTGAATGAATGTCTTGGGATTATCATTGATTTGAATGTCTTGGGAACATCATTGAGCCGAATGTCTTGGGATTTTCATTGGGCTGAATGTCTTGGTATAATTATGTCAAGTAAATATTGATACATTAAGTCATGCACTATTATGTGAATTCATTTGACATCATGCGCTTGAACATAAACTATATTACATTTTAGCGATGGGTTGTGAACACACAGGTTGCAAGTTTTGTATG
The DNA here is from genome assembly GCA_022545495.1 of Chrysanthemum lavandulifolium. NCBI lineage: Eukaryota > Viridiplantae > Streptophyta > Magnoliopsida > Asterales > Asteraceae > Chrysanthemum > Chrysanthemum lavandulifolium. The sequence goes on from CM040242.1 coordinate 31,476,815, forward strand.
GGCGGAACTTGGGCCGAGTGGATTACAATGCCTTTGTCTGCATAAACGATTTTGAAAGGCTTTACATTTCAACATAAACTCTATGAACTCACTCAACCTTTGTGTTGACACTTTAGCATGTTTTATCTCGGGTTTCTATGGCATACACCTCATGGCATGCATAAGGACTTATCATAGAGTCGTGGTGACGACGCTGCCTCTCATGGATTTATGCACTTTAAAACATCGTTTGAATTGTAACAAACTTATTTCCGCACAAGATGATTTTCATTTGGGACCTATACTTTGTAAACTCGATTGTTTTATTAAATCAAACGATGTTCTTTTCAAACGACACTTTAGGTCGTTCAATATAACTGTGATTGTGATGCTATGATGATCAATCCCGTGAATTCCATTTCACGCAAAACAGGTAATTTGGGGGTGTGACAAATTGGTATCAGAGCTTCGGTTATAGAGAACTAGGTTGCATCATTGACCCTAGACTATAACTACATCATCATAGCATCGCATCATTTCATCATAAGTGCATGTTCACTTTGCATGCGATTTATACGTACATTTTTCGAGTTAATTACTTTCATTTCATATCGATTGTCACATGGATGCCTTTAAATGCCCATTCCATTATTCTTTCTTCATACTCCAATGTGGTGAATGCCCTGTCATTCCCTATCAAAAAAAAAATTTTTTTTTCACCAAGTTGACTTAACACCAAACATCATATGAGTCGATTAGTCCAAGCATTGCATAGTTACTCCTAAATTATACATAGCCACGATCACCTATGTCTAATTCGGGAAGAATCATGCAATGAAGGGAGTAGTAGGCTTATATGTAAGCAATTCTATGACCGAACCAAATTTTCAAAAGACGTTACTCGAACCGATTTAGCCTAATCTCATGACGGTTCTTGTTTGATGAGTTGTGAGATTAAGTAAAATCGGTTACCAAAAGTCTTTTGAGGGTTTTGCTCGAGAATGGAAGGCTTGCCTCATCAAACCCTAACCACGAGAGACCTAGCAACGACTGAATTCAGGGACTAAATTCCTTTTTGGATGGGCGAATGTGACAACTCGCAATTTCATTTCTCAAGTTTCACAATTTCAACATTTATCGTAAACTAGGTTTGCGTGTTCCAAATTCGCGTAACCTTTATGGTTTAGCGGCGAATTCATGATCATATCATCACGAACATTTCATATGGACTAAGTTTAGTCTACATTTCATTAACATCATTTGCATCATATTAGTTCATTCATGACTTTGCATTTTATCTTAAACGCGTAAATTTTATATTAAATAAGCGTTATCGCGTAAGTTATTATTTGAGCATTTAATCCGTTACTTTCAAAATGATCGATATATTTTATACTTACATTAGTTTATAAAACTATATTTTGAGTTTACCTAGTGTTTTAAATTTATTTTGTATATAAATCGTTAAATTTATATTATTACGACGTTTTTCTTAAAAACTACACGATAATTATTTTATCACTCAAATTTTACAAGGAATGTATTTTTACAATTTTTATTATCTCATTACATTCTACTTTGGTCTATTAAAATCTCTTCTACCTAAAACTACCATTTACCTTACAAGTTACATTTAACTATACAATTTACTTACACTTTTAACAAATATTACACAAGTAAATGTATAATAAAATATATATATATATATATTTTGAGACAACTTCCCAAAACCGGCCTATGGGGGTAACAATTAATGTGTGTTGAATTATTTCTTTGATAGTGTACACTCATACTCCAAATCATTTCATTCATTCTACTCAAGTTATTTCAAAGATTAGTAAAGTTTTCTTTCTCTTGGTTTTCTCTCTCAAGACCGGTTCTAACAAAGAGTTCAAAAGGGATCATCAAATCTTTCTCAAGCACAAGTAATTTCAATCTAGAACACACTCTTATTTAGGTTTTGAAATAAAACCTAGGGTGTTTAAACAAACCTTGTTCCTTGCACCTCATCATAATACTTGTAAGCATATCATTTATATTTTTCATATCTCCTTTTCATTTCATAAGTATCTCTTCATTTTGGAGCAAGCATGCATGATTTGTGTTGTTTATACCATTTTACATGATTTTTAGATATATATATATATATAAGGTCATCCTATAATTATCCCTTGGTATACTTTGGTCTTGATGATGTTTAGGAACCCATGACACCCTAAGAAGGTGTATGGTAGGATTAGATTAGCTTTGGAGTTGATTTGAAGGATTAGAATAGGTTTGATGCGAGAAAAACTATTTTCGATAAGTATAAAATGTGTTCTGTCCTTGTTTTATTTTTGGAAAATCCGACAGTAGGCACGAAATTTTGGCCTTGATATTTAGAAAATATACTTTAAAAGCGAATCCGTGGCCGCTTGAGCGGATTAAAGCGGAGTTATAACGAAGAAGTTATGAATTTTTAAAGTTTGACGACGAAATATATTTTTTCGAAATTTCAGCATACTATTATTATTTTGTTCGAGTCAAAAGCAGCCTTAAGCTTTACAAATTATTTCGACTTATCAAAAATGTATTAGTATACTTTGATACGAAGCTAAGGACGTATTATCGTAGAAAACGGATTTGAAACGACAAAGATATGCACGTTTTCATAAAATTGCCGTGACTATTATTTTACGAAAAACTATATTATTTTACGAGACAAGTGTTACGGTAATGAAACGACCATGTTGGAGGCTGTTTTAACGATGATGTGGAACTTTTGGGCGAAATGTCTTCTAATAAAATCAAGATCACCGAGCATATTTTTCAAAACAACCAACCGTCAGTATAGCGGAGTTTTAATAAATTATTTACGGATGTTTAAAATTGGCGAAACTCACTTTTCACACAACAATTAGACAAAATCACCATCTTTAACCCTTATTATCTTTATGTTCGAGACCTTCTTGTCGAAAACTCTGAACTGAAACTTCTAGATTTGATACAAACTTTCCAAAACCGTCGAGTTCGTTCTCTAACGTTCGACGTACACTATTTTACGACTAGTTTTTGAAGCTATTTTGTCACTTTCAAGAAATTTCCGACGACTTTATTTTCTGACGAAAAGTGAAAATTTCACCATAAATCATTACGAAACCATTGTAGGATGACATTTTGACGTAAATACTTGTAAAGTCATTTTGAAAGGTCAAGGCGTCAAAAGAGTATTTTTTTTCGACGATAGGTATTATTTTCAAAACTCAAATGGTATAAATAACATACGAAATGCATGCATATCATTACATCATAACTCATTACGTATCATATCATTCATAATAGGTCAAGATTAACGTATCACACTACATCTCGGTGTACTCACTTTTGTCTTCGTGATCATTCCACCAAGTGAGTTTCATAGCCCTACTTTACTTGTTTTCATAAGCTGTTTTGGGGAGATACATGCTCGACTATTTTATAACTATCATGATTATCATTGAAATTTGAATGTCTTGGGATTATCATTGGGCTGAATGTCTTGGGATTATCATTGGTGAATGTCTTGGGATTATCATTGATGAATGTCTTGGGATTATCATTGAAATGAATGTCTTGGGATTATCATTGATTTGAATGTCTTGGGAACATCATTGAGCCGAATGTCTTGGGATTTTCATTGAACCGAATGTCTTGGTATAATTATGTCAAGTAAATATTGATACATTAAGTCATGCACTATTATGTGAATTCATTTGACATCATGCGCTTGAAAATAAACTATATTACATTTTGGCGGTGGGTTGTGAACACACAGGTTGCAAGTTTTGTATGGGCGGAACTTGGGCCGAGTGGATTTACAATGCCTTTCTTGCATAAACGATTTTGAAAGGCTTTACATTTCAACATAAACTCTATGAACTCACTCAACCTTTGTGTTGACACTTTAGCATGTTTTATCTCAGGTTTCTATGGCATACACCTCATGGCATGCATAAGGACTTATCATAGAGTCGTGGTGACGACGCGTCTCTCATGGATTTATGCACTTTAAAACATCGTTTGAATTGTAACAAACTTATTTCCGCACAAGATGATTTTCATTTGGGACCTATACTTTGTAAACTCTGATTGTTTTATTAAATCAAACGATGTTCTTTTCAAACGACACTTTAGGTCGTTCAATATAACTTGTGATTGTGATGCTATGTGATCAATCCTCAGAATTCCATTCCGCGCAAAAATGTAATTTGGGGTGTGACAATCAAACTTTTGATGCCATTGCTTAGGTGCTGCTTGATCCATAAAGAGACTTAATCGGTTTACACACCTTGTTTTCATTGCGAGCATGATGAAGCCACGAGGTTGGTTCATATAAACCTCCTCTTCCAATTCACCATTCAAGAAAGTTGTTTCACATCCATCGATGAATAACAGATTGTGAATAGATGCCATAGCAATCGCGAGTCTTATGGTGCGATACGAGCCATGGGGCATAAGTATCAAAGTAGTCTATTCGACTTTTGTTTAAAGCCCGAATGACTAGTCTAGCCTTGAACTTTTCAATAGTTCCATCTACCTTCATTTTCCTTTTGAAAATCCATTTGCAACCCAAAGGTTTGCAACCTGGTGGTAGATCAACCAACACCCAGTGTTGTTGCCCATGATGGAATCCATCTCATCATTGATTGCTTCTTTCCGAAAGCAATATCACGAGACTTCATTGCTTCTTCAAATGTCTTGGGATCATCCTCAACAATGAAGCAATAGGAGTATTGGTCGAGACCTCATCCCTAGTTCCTTCAACTAAGTATAGTTGAAACTCAGGTCCAAATGATTTTGGAGTCCTACCCTTTTGCTCTTTCGAGCACGAGGTTCGAGTTGTTGAACCACAACCTCATCGAGGACCACCGATGGTTCACCATCGAGGACCTCCGATACACCGAGTGTCATGAGTTCCATTAGGAATCCTCGACTTGGTCTGGGGCGATGAGAATCTATTCTCATCAAAGTCCGCATCCCTTGATTCAATTATTGAGGTAAGCTGAAACATATTCATTAGGTTCAATAACATAGAACCTAAAAGCCTTGGAATGCTCGGCATATCCAACAAAGATGCGATCAATGCCTCTTTCACCCAAAGTCTTTAGCTTTGGATCGTGGAGTCTTACAACACCCTACAACCCCGGACCTTGAGATAGTTCAGGTTGGGTTTCCTTTTAGTCCGAGTTCATAAGGGGTAACCTTGTTCCTTTTGTTGGGAACCCTATTTAATAAATAACAAGTTGTTAACATAGCTTCACCCAGAACCCTTGACTCGATCTGAAAAGGACAACATGGAATTAACCATCTCCTTGACACTGTTTTTCCTTTCGAAATACCATTTCTTTGAGGAGTATAAAGAAGCGATCGTTTCATGGATTATTCCTCTGATGAAAGTCTTGAGTATCCATGTACTCACCTCCCCTATCAGTCCTTAATATTTTGATCAAAGACCCAAGTTCTAATTCAACTTGAGTTTTAAACACTTTGAATTTATCTAATGCTTCATCCTTGGTATGTAGCAGATAGACATAACAAAATCTAGAAGCATCATCAATAAATGTCACAAAGTACTTCTTATTTCCCAAAGAAGGGTGGCATGCAAATCACACAAGTCGGTGTGAATAAGCTCCAAGATCTTAGTCTCACGACTAACACCCTGAAAGGGTTTCTTGGTTATCTTGGTCAACATGCAAGTTTACACTTTTCGGTGTCCATGTCAAAAGCGAGGATTAAACCATCCCTAGACATATCTTGCATCCTTTTATAGTGAACATGGCCAAGTCTAGCATGCCAAAGGGTAGAGTCGGTCTGGTCATATGTGGTCACAAAAGTTGAAATAACACTATCGGTGATAACATTAAGCACGAACATTTGATTACATAAATAACCAAAACCAATAAAAACACCATTCTTAGAAAGAACAAATTTATCGATTCAATAACTTGTTTATATCCATGATTATTCAAAAACTACTTGAAACCAAGTTCTTCCTTATATCGTGAACATGAATAACATTAAACAAAGTTACAATCTTTCCGAACTAAACCTAAGATCTACACAACCATGACCATGCACCAAGGTGTTGACTCATTTCCTATGTGAAGAATAGAACCATCATTCGATGACTCATAAGTCTTGAACCGACTTCTATCTTTGCACACATGAACTGTTGCACGAGTCAACCCACCACGCAACATCATCATCCACGCACATAATTAGATTCGAGACATATGTAACATAATAAATCACGAAAAGACTTATTAAACATATTCGACCTTTCGGTGAGTTGGAAGAACCACCACTCCACGAACCATTAGTGCACGATCCATTGGCTTTACCACCAATTTTAACACCTTTGCAGGTCCCTTTTAATGTGACCGGTCTTGCCACATTTCCAACAAGTAGGAGTTGCCTTCTTGTTAAGATCGCTTTGTGTTATCATGATATTTCGTTTGCCTTTGTTATCATTGTACACGGTGGAGTTGTTATGCTCCACCATATTGACAACAGATGCACCGGTAGCATTGCTACTCTTTGGCTTGTCATTATCACGCACCTTGAGAGATTCCTCAATGTGTAGATGGCCTTAACTCAACAAGAGTTAACTCCTCCTTCATATATTTCAAGGTATGCTTGAAATCTTTCCATGAAGGAGGAGTTTATCAATGACACAAGAGACTTTGATAGCCTCATCCATGTTCATATGGTGTTGTGTAAACCTTCCAAGTATTCCAAGAAGTTCATTGTATTGTTCCATAAGCGGTCTTGAATCGGTCATTTTGTAATTTGTGAAATTACTAACAAGGAACTTCTTACTTGATGCATCCTCGACCATATATTTGGCATCCAAGGAATCCAGTTCTTTGGAAGATTTAAAGTTCGATAAATATCAAAGCGAGCATCGGACATACCATTGAGAATAAGACCTCTGCATATGTAGTCATCATTCTCCCATTTGCTCCTCCTCCGGATCGCTCCACAGTAGCATCATCCCATCATCGGGAATAGGTGTAGTTAGCACATATACCACACTCATGCTTGACAAAAGTGCATCTTCTCCCGCCACCTTCTAAAGTCCACCCTTCAAACTTGTCCGGCTTAGCAAAGTTTGAAGCCATGTGTTCATTGCTTGACCATTGATTATCACAAAATAGTTTACTTTGATTGTTGGTGTGGTGAGCCCGATGGCGAGGTTAGATAATCAACCCGGTGAAACAAATACCACTAGGTGGTTCGGATATCACTTGGAATCGTGTGATCACTTTCCAAAGTAAACTATTAAACCCTAATGCAGGTTACACGAATATCTACTTGGGATAAGACCAAATGCAGTTATAGAATTAGGCACAATTCAATAACCCTTGCGCTTATAAGTGCTTAGTGTTTTCGTGTCTCTTTCATGCATAATCAGATATCCTATTTATAGGACATTACTCTCGGCCGTTCAAATGGAATTATGAGGATTAATCGGCCCATTAATCACCTCATAACTATCCCCATTATAGTCGTTCGTGATTACATGACCAATTAAGCGTGGTCATTAGCGATTGTAGCGCCATTTAGCGATGCTTTAACACTAGCGGTACTTTCATACCTCTAGCGGTACTTTCATAGCGCCCGGTGGAAACACCGCCCGGTGGAAACACGCCTATCGGTGGAAACACGCCTATCGATGGAAACCACAAGCGACTTTCTACTAGTACTACCAATACAAACCACTATAAGAGTCGGGTGTTCATGGACCTTATGGGTGTACACTCCGTACCTCTAACCCATTACAAGGTATAAACTAATCCCACAAGTGCACTAAATTTTCCAACACATGCCATTGTGATGTTTTGTGTCCTTTTTGTTTTGTTTTTTTTTGTATTGTGAGTGAGTGAGTATTTTTAATGAGGTATTTTGTGAGACCCAATAACGTGTTAGTGGTGTGTTATGAGGGAGTGTGTTTTAGTTATTGGTGTGTTATTGAGAAGTGTATGATGTGGCCAAGGCCGTCTCGTGGATTTCAGTGGCCCCGTGCCATTACCACAAAAGGCCCTCAACTACACACATAATATACATATATATAAGTAGTGCATGAATTAGTTAAGCTCGAGTCTCGTATTGTGTTCATATATATAATAGAAGTGCATGAAATTTGGTGGCATCATCAGCGGAGGCCTGTGCAATCGCACCTCTCGCACTCCCCTAAAGCCGTACCTGGATGTGGCGAGGTGGCATACAAATAAAGTGTTATTAGTATCTATGACACCTTGTGCTCTTAAATGAAGGGGTGTGGTAACATTCACCCACATGGCACTCATATGTGGCGGCCAAAATGACATGCTATTTACGTGTTAACACACCACACTAGGGGTGAGCGCGGTTTCGGAACTGCGAGGAACCGAACCGGAACCGCTAGAACCGAGAACCGAAAAAATTATGGATAAGGAACCGAGAACCGGACCGACTAGCATTTTCGGTTTCGGTTCGGTTCTCGATACCGTTCGTATATCGGGTCTAACGCTTGGAACCGAATTTTGAAAGAAAAACACATTATATAAACTACAAATAATTAAACACGTTATATAAACCAAAGTTAACAAATTGTACGTATGTCAAGACTCAACTCTCAAGTTGTCAACATGGCAGGAAGAAACAAAAACCAATCTAATTATACATGGAAGGAAGAACAAAATTAGTAGCATCCTACTACTACTGTTATAATAAACTAAAATATAAACCAGATTACCAGAACTTTGGGTCTGCTTCTGTTACAGCTTCGAGTTAATTAGAATTCAGAAAATCATAAACATGAACATAATTACATACTTACATAAATATGAGTTCAGATACTTCCATATACTGGAAGTTCCATTTTCTCAAAACAAAACACAAAAAGCATTTCATAACTTCGATAGTTTCTAAAATATTATTTATTTAGGGATATTAGATATTTAGATCATTAGATGTATAGACGGAACTTGAACATTTTTTTTGGGGGGGCCGAATTTATTTTGGGATGGCCGAATCGGAGATTTGTTTGTAACCTCAATTAAATTACCCTTAAAACCTATAATATTTACACCAGGTGCCGCAAATTTTGGGGGGGCCGTGGCCCCCCCGGGTCTCTATGAAGGTCCGCCCATGATTAGATGGACAGATCATAGGCGAAATGAAACCATTGTAAAGTTACAATTAAAAGATTAGATATATGGAGTTATGGACTAATGGGCTTCATGATTACTTGTAGGCTTAAATTCCAAAAAATCCAATAATACTTTTAAGTGGTCGGTTCTTTCAGTCCTAACCGATACCCGTCGGTTCCGTACCGACCCGAACCGAGAACCGCAATTATCAATATTTAAGAACCGAGAACCGGACCGCGGGTCCAAAAATCGGTTCGGGTTAGGTTGCAACAGATTTGTGGTGTGTTGGTTTTTTTTATTTTTAACTTTGTATATTTTGGTGGGTTTTGATTTGTATGTGTGTTTTGTTCGGGGTTGATTTGGGTTTGAAGTTAGAAATAAGGTTCAGTTGATTTTAGTGGGTTTTGATCAATGGGTGTTTAAAGTCGCGTGTTTGGTTGGTTAAATAGTACCAACGGATGGTGGTCGGTAGTAATGGAAGTGGCAAGAAAGAATGGGGTTAAGAAGAGGCAAGATGTATATCTGGATTGGGTCTAAACATGTGTATTTGGATTCGATTAGGCCTTTTTGTTATCTCTATATGTAGTGAGCTTGAGATTGATGTGGTAAGAGGAAATAAAGATTTTAGCCTCTTATGTGCGAAAAAAACAAATGGTCTTCAAAGAATCGTCTGCAGCCTGCAGAAAAGAGAGCAAAGAAGAGCTTCTTTGAAAAACAAACAAGGCCTAAATAACGAGATAACACAAATCAATCATGTTGATTCACACGAATGCAGGATCGATTCTTCCAACAATCGTTGATTCAATAGAATGCCGACTATTAGGATTCTTAGCAAGAAAGCTGCCAAAACTAGACTTTTGATATTTCTTTCAACTGATTATTCTACATTACAAAGGAACTCTTAAATAAGGTTACAAAACTGAAACGGACCCTAAAAGACAAACGGGCCGAAAGTTATTGCATAAAAAAAACCCGAAAAAAATTAAAATGCAAATAATTCATAAAATAGGGTGTTTCGGAGCCCCGTAGCCCAACTTATGCCCATTTTAGTGAGGCTTCTTTTGTCACGCGATCTTTAGCCTCCAAAAACATAATAGCATGTTCATCAACCATTAGGCCTTTTCTGTTATCTTTATATATAGTGAGCTTGAGATTGATGTTAGTCGGAAATGGTTGCCGGAAAGTTTATGAAATGGTCGGAAAAATGTGGTGACAAGTGGCGAAATATATGATGGTGTTAGTTTTATTAAATGGATTTCTTTTTTTTTTATTATTTTTTTTGAGTAAACTCAAAATACATCACATGGTTTCTGCGTTTACATATCATCCTCCATGAAAGTTTCAGTGAGATACATCACTCTGTTAGTAAAGTTAACTTTATATACATCCCTCGGTTAAAATAAGGACTAACGGTGCAAATTATTTCTCCGTTATCTCCTAACGAGATAGATAATGTTTACACCGTTAGTCCTCTGGGTTAACGGTACTTGCACCATTAGTCCTTTTTTAGTCCTTTGGGCTAACGGTACTTGCACCATTAGTCCTCCGGTCAACGTATGGTCAATGGGTCATCGGGTCGGGTAAGGTGGGGCAATGGGTCGGGTCAGGTTGCCACGTGGACCAATGAGGTGGTGCCACGTGGCATTTGTAAAATATACCACCACTTTGGCTCCCCCTGGATTCGAACCCGGGACGTTTGGGTGGGAAGCAAAGCTTTGCCCAACTGGGCCAAGCATAGCTTCAGATTATTATAGCTTAAATTTAATACATAACCCTTTCTAAAGTTAAAAGTTCAATTCATTATTATTAAAGGTTGATTTAGTTTTGGCCTATCAATTTACGGAGTTTATGAACTATAAAAATAAATAAATATACCGTCGGACTCGTTTTTCGTGCTCTTTCAATGATATGCTCGGGAATTTTTCGACTTCAAGCGGACCTCGAAGAATGCGAAAATCATCGTTTTTCTTTGTTTCGCATTTTTGAGGTTCGTTTGAAATCAAAAATTCCCAGCATACCATTGGAAAAGCACGAAAAAACGAAACCGACAAGATATCTTCGAATTTTTTCGACTTGGTTTGGACCTCGAAAATGCAAAACAAAGAAAAATGGTGATATTCGCATTTTCAAGGTTCAAACTAAGTCGAAAAAATTCTCCGAGCATACCATTGGAAAGAGCGAAAAAAACGAGTGCGGTGGTGTATTTATTTATTTTTGACGGTCCATATAACCTCATTAATTGATAGGCCAAACCTAAATGAACCTTTGTTATTATGAATTGGTAGGAATAATAAGGAAGGGTTATGTATTTGATTTAGTATTATTAATGAAACTATGCTTAGCACAAGCGGGCATAGGTTCACTTCCACACAAACAACCCATGTTCGATCTGGCGAGCCAAAGTGGTGGTATATTATACCGTGCCACGTGGCACCACCTCGTTGGTCGCGTGGCCCGGCAGACCCATTGCCCCACACGACCCGACCCGTTGACCATACGTTGATCGGAGGACTAATGGTGCAAGTACCGTTAACCCAAAGGACTAAAAAGGACTAATGGTGCAAGTACCGTTAACCGGAGGACTAACGGTGTAAACATTATCTATCTCGTTAGGAGATAACGGAGAAATAATTTGCACCGTTAGTCCTTATTTTAACCGGGATGTATATGGGTTAACTTTACTAAAGGAGTGATGTCTGATGAAACTTTGCGAATGAGGATGTATTGCATGAAACTAGTGAAACCCAAGTGACGTATTTTGAGTTCTATTTTTTATTGAAAAGAATCCTATTATATGGATATTAATAAAGTTTTATTATTATTATTTTTAAATAAAGAGGGCAATTTTGCTATTTCACTCGCTTTTGACTCCTCTCTTTAGCAAAGATTTTGATCCCCGTTTAGTGAGTCGTGAAAGCACCTACCTTATGTTTAGGCGTATTGGTTTCGGTGAAAAGCCAAATAGAGAGTTTTGCGTGTGCTGCTTTAGTAAGCGTAAGGAAAAAGCTTGAAAAGCGTGCTTGCTTTAACAACGGAAGAGGTTCCTTGATGGTTCGACTTTAGGTCTCGGTTCAGGTGATGGTTTTCACGGTCAAACAAAAACGGAAAATATTGGTCAAGGGACCAAACTCGTTACGGGTCAAAATCATAAGGAGATGATCCGTGAAAAAAAAGATTAAAGAATATTTTCGTTAAACCCGACAGACCATTTATGAAATTAACTCTTAATATAATTTATTGCCTTTCAAAAAAAATATACTTACTAGAGAACTATGAAACATCCAATTTATAGGATTTTGACTCCCATAAGCCCGGTTTGAAGCTTAGAGAAGAAACATCAGCTGAGTTGAAGGAGAAATGTCCTCATTATGAACAAAATCCGCCTATGTCTCCGACGATCCATGAAAAAGTTGTATTCCTATAATCCTAAATGAACCATATAAACATCATACGAGCTACATGAAAAGTTTGGCCACGTACATGAACAAGCGCTGTGGTGAGGCCTACCAGCAACTTAAGTCTTTAACCATATGAACTTGATCTTGGGACAGGACAGAAAACAGTGGTCCTGAGACTCCTCGATCATCTAAACAACAGAATAAGCATGATGTCCAAAAAAAAGGAATATCGTGTTATTCACAAACCGATACTGTACGTCAACTATAGTATCAAAGTTCAAAACCGAACATGCAATACAAAAATGCAAAACCCGAAAATCTAAAAATTCTATATTGGAAAAACAATATATTAAAGAGAAAGAAAAGAAAACAAATAAACTCAAACTGCAAACAACTGCACACTATATATTCTGCTCACTCAAAATGACCTATAATTAGGTTTTGAAGTAGTTGGTTTGGTTTTCGCAAAATCTACAAGATCTTGAAACAAAAGGTCCTCAGCTGGTTTCTCTTTCTTGGCAGAAGCAAGAGAAAGGTTACGAGTCTGATCTACCAACCCATCATACGATGAACCTGAGCTGGAATATAAAGGCGCAGACGGGGCAACTTGTGTTTGCTGGTTGTGCATGTCCCACTCAGACTGAGGTAGATAGCTAGCGGATTTGGTAGACTGAGTGGGTTCTTCATAAGAAGGCTGATCAGCAAATCTGACTCGAGTGGGCTTTGCTATGGATGGTCCACCTGAATGTGTTTTGGAATTGTATAGGTCACCGCTTAGGTAGTCAACTGTCGAACTGGAGCTAGCATGGATAGGATCGATTGTGGATGGTGGATGAGAGGCAATTGGGCTAACGCTGTTATCGTTACGAGCATGCAGTGTGTCCCTTGCTGACCTGAAACAAGACAGCCAATAGCTTTAGGATGATACTTATAATATGTTTTAGTAGGGCAATTTTGGTTCATGTGGAAATAGGTCAAGTTGGGAATTTGACAATTTAGTTACATGCAAAAACAACAACCAACTGTAGCTAAACAAAACTTATTGAAAAACTCCATTAAGATTCCTAATATCTAATTATCAAATTTCAGACCAAACTTGAAAAACTGGAACAACCTAAACTCGATGAACTTGCTAGTTGCTAATTATATTAATCATTTTTTTCACAAATGCGCAAAGACTCAAATTCTCAAAAATGTTATAGAGTTAGCAACCAACTTAGGGTCATATTATAATGCCTAGGCATGATAAAATGGGTAAAATTTAGGGAAAAAAAGACGGGTCAAACGGATAAAGTCATCCATCCCATAGTCAGACTATCTTCACAACTTCCTCAATGGTTCTATTTTAAACAAACATTGAGTGCTAGTAAAGATGAAACTGTCTAAAAGTTTTGACAGGTCAATTAATTTGATTAGGCTCGACTCAATTACCAATTCTTAATATGTAGTACCCGTTTCCATCTGCCAGAAAGCCTAGGGTCAACACTAAGGAAAAGTTCAAACTTTTAAGATGGGAAAACTTTAATATATATAAAGTATCCCTTGCGTCCGTTTGTAATTTGGGCATTAAACTTGAAACAAATTAGTAAAACCGCTATACTTTCCAAAAGTAATCATTTTGGGTAACTTTGACTGCAAAACTGTATACTGCAGTGATCGAATGGTTTTATAACGGTTCTGGTAAGCTACACAGTCTTCCTACAGTTTTCAAAAGTTGGTTTAGTATTGATTTTAATATTTGGTGACAAAGTAGATTTAAATCCAACCTTTGTAGCTATTTATAACAATCTGATCTATCTAAAAGTTATAATGTATAAAAAAAAAAAGATGTACCTTGGTGCTAACCGCCCATAATCATCTTCTGGCTCATCATCCTCATAAACTGCATTTACAAGAGGTGCAACTGAATTATCCCGAGCCCCAAGCTCATTGGGAAATCCCATTGCTATGTCATCATGGCGACGAAGAACACGCATCAAAGTATCATTCAAGGCCAAACCCTTACCTAGAAGCACCTCATCTCTATAAAAGGAATGTGCAAGTTGTAGTTAGCATATAACTACATATTTATAGATGGAAGAAAAAAAATCATAAAAAATATTTAGCTGTTTCAGGTACGTGCTTACGAGGTACTATTAATGAGGGTTGTTACACGATTTTGGTAAGAACGACACTGGCCTACAAGGTCAACGATCAATTCTTCCTTTACCGCCTGGGACGAGACAAGAATTAAGATTATGTATACAAGTTTCAAGTAATAAAAGTAAAACTTTAACATAAATGATTTAGTTAATTGTTACCATTTTGTTGTTAGGATCTAACGCTAAGCATATCCATCAACACATCTACTATTCCTTCTGCATTCACAATTTCCGACAAGCTGCAGTCACCAAAGTATCCATTATTAGATGATGACTTAGTCTCACGAGAAAGCTTATAGATCATAAAAAGTATAGATACATAAGTAAGCAATACCTAAGTCCAGAAGCATCAGTTTGAAGGAGGCCTGAATAGCTGATTCTTCATAAGCGAAGATGGTGAACAACCGGGTGCGTTTGTGGAGGTGTAAACAGTGGTACACTATCCTCTACTCTGGGAGGAAAATCTACTCCAGCAGACTAGTGGTTCATCAAAAAGAAAAATGTAAGTTAAAATTGCAACAGTCTGCACAGGGTTTTTCGGCATTGCATTTTGACGGTGATCATGAACTAATGTGTTCTTGAGTCGCATATAATCAGTATTGGGTATAGTGAGACTTATTCGTGTTTATCTCATCATTTAGGCGTCAAATATTCGGTTTAGGTGCAGGCAACAAAAAACTGATTCCGGTTATCTGTCTTATTATCCATACTCATTTTCGTATATCTTTGAAACACGCTTCTATTTTGCAAGATATAATGCCACCAAAGTACATAGCAAATGAGATACCTTCAGTTCGTTATATGCTGCATAGTACTGAGGATACCTTCCTCCACGACCACCAAAAGCTTCTTGCCACGTATCTATCAATATTAGAATCTTTTCCCGTACATTTAAATCTGGCTGCATACGGAAATTATTAATGTTACATAACAACACAAAACATCTTACCAAAAAAGAACCAAAATGCTGCACAAATGACAACATATATTGCACCTTTTTCTTCACTATTTTAACCATATCACGCAAGATGTCCCGATCAATGATGTGCTGAAATACGTTCTCCCCACAATTCTTACTCAAAGTTTCCAGTACCTAATTCAAAGCTCAACAGAATAAGATCAGATAGCATTCCAAATTAACCAAATAAATAACAATCATGAACAACGAAATGAAGTACATACGAAAAGTGAAAGTAGCTGTATTTTTGGACTTTTGCTTCCTAGACGCTTCTTTAGTGTCTTGATTGCATCTTTTGCTTGTCTGCAAATCAAGATTGCAACTACAAACTTAGTTACCAATAAGCAGCATAACTTTCAAAAATTCTAAACTGTCAAGGGTGTTTGGCATCGCGTTTTGATGTTGACTTTCAAATGCAACGGTGTTTGGGATTGCTTATTTTTAAATAATCTGCTTTCAATTGGCAATTTTAAGTTGCTCAAAATTATTATAAAAAAAATAGCAGTTACAAGTTGGTTATTTAAAACAGGCTTATTTAACTCACAGATAATCATATAAGCACATATTGGTGAAATATATATCGTACCTTGGATCGATATTGATAAGATCACATAGCTCGATATTTATAGCCCAGTCTGGACCTATCAACACATCACTTGTTGCCCTTTCGGCATATGCCGCTGCACTATTGTTATCACTTGCCATTTCTTACTTTTCCTATAAAACCAAAAAAAAAAAAAAAAAAAAAACATAAATAACAAACCACAATATACAACTACAAAACATGACCAACGTATCTATAAAGACTGATATATCCAATACAGGCAACAAGCTCAAACACGATACAATGCTAGAAAACAAAAAAGTCGGTTTTCCAGGCTATTTGGCTAAGCAAACCCGCACACTTAGGTCTGGTTTAAAAACAGTGATTATACATAATTAGGGTAAAACGGGTCAACTCGTAAGCTGCTCGTAAAGCTCGAAACAATCAGAGCTTTAAAATTTAAACAACAGGCCGATTAGGCTCTAGAGCCTAACCAAAATACCTAAGCACACATTCGAAATATATGCTTTTCTATATGTAACTAAATACGCTTCATATACACATAATTACTTATTGTTTCATGTATATTTATACGAATACAATCAACGAGCATGAGCTTAGTGTATTTAACAAGTCAAGCCCGAGCCGAGCTCAAGCCTGGAAAATATGTGATGACCCGAGCTCAAGCTAAAATCTCTAAGGCTCAAAATGAGCAGGGAACTCAAGCTTGAGACTTATAAATATAAATGAGCCGAGCTCGAGCTCTGACATGCTCGTGCTCGATAATAAAACTGCTTCATATAGGAATTCCTTACCTCACAACAAAAACAAAACAAATTTCTTTAGCACAAATGAAGAAAATATATGTGAAATGAGTTTTTATATAATTTTCTGCATGAAGCTTATTTTAATTCCTTCTTATATATGCTTTGTTTGAAACTTTGATAAGAATATTATTCTTTGCATACCTTTGACTTCAAAAGCTACTGACTGTCACACAGGATTAGGAGACAGACGAATAAAAGACAAGATGATGTGTCATTTATAGGAGTGGTGATTGGTCTGTGATGTAGTTTGGTAACTTTTGACTTTTTCTTGTTGGTTGGTGTTTGTAAGCGCGTTTAAAGAATATTCAACTGGAGCACACGAAGGTATGAAGTTGACTTCACTTGGTTTCTAGTCTTTTTTTGTCGTCATTCCATTTATCCTTTTAGCTAAACGTGTTAGAAACTAATTATTTTTCAAATAACTGTTTTTAAGGGGGGTGGCTGGGTCGAGATTTTAAAAGAAATGAAGTCTCGGTTCACGGTATAGCCTTGAGTTCAGATCAGCAGTTCACGGTATAGCCGTTGTAAACCAAATCAACTTTAAGTTTTCGGTTCAACCAGTTAAACCGACGAGTCAACTCAATTTTAAACCATTGGTTTGAAATGATTAGTCTATGAGAAATTTCAATTAAATTTTTAGCTATAGGTCATGAAGATTTATAGTTTATAGTAAGTAGTAACATAAATAGTTAGCAGGGGATAATCTTTATCTTGCTAAAGCAAAGTATAAAGGCTCAAAATAGGATAAAGATTAGTTATATCATTTAATCGCAAGGTAGAAATACATTGAGGGGCTTTTATCATATTTGTTACTAAAACATGTAAAGACGTTCGTGATCCCACCGATCTTACGAGATAAAAAGATGGTGGATATACATTTATTACGTCATACTTGTCTAAAATGCAACGGTGTATAAAATGTTTTTCTTAAAATTATAGTAGTACCTTTCTTATGAAACACACTTTCCCATTTTACCATTTTATACAAAAGTTGCCATTTTGATACAGAATGTTAACATGTTGCTAATTGATAGATTGTGTTATGCTAAAGAAAGAACACCAACAAAATAACCAATAAAAGATCCCAGAGAAGTAAAAAATGGTATTAAACCGGAAGAATTCTCTCAAGTTATTTTATAACTCAGTCGAGTTAAGAGGATGTGAATATCGGATTTGATCCAATACTCAAATCAAAAGAAGTTTGATTTGGCCATTGGATCAAATCCAATCAAACACATCCAACTTGACTCAAGTCAGAAAACAACTCGGAGGATCTTTCCATCAAAACTACATGTGTTTGTAGGGTTCAAATCCTCTCGTTATGCCATTAACTTGAGTCGAGTTGAAGACATCAACCATCGGATTAAATCCAATGGTCAAGATTAAAGACTCTTTAATCTCGACCATCAATTTAATCCAATGATTGATCTCTAACTCGACTCAAGAACCAAGATGATCCCAACCCGTGTTTGTAACTTAAAATACTAGGATTTCAAGAACCGATAAAATTTCAAATTTTAAAATGAAATTCATAGCTTAGAACTTTCTAAAAACAAAAATTCATCCTTAGGTGTCGTTTGTTTTAGAGCTTTTACCCTTCATCCATGAAACCACGCCGCAAAGAAGAAGACATTTAATTTCTTCATCTGCGAAGAAGACCGTTTGCTTTTTGTCTTATCAAGATTTCTTTCATTTTTCTTCTTTCTTCTTTTTCTTTTTCTTTTCACTAGTATTTTTGTGCTATTGAAGTAACTTTTTTCCTTTTCTTTTCACTAGTTTTTACATTTTAAATGCATTTTTACATTTCCTCCATTTTCTATGTTTCGCCTGCTTTTTAATGTTTTGTCATTTTTTACATTTTAGTCCATTTTCTTACGCCGTCCGGTTTTTACGCCACGTTGTTTTTTACGTTTACATCTTTTTTACATTTCGCTTGTTTTTACGTATTCAGATGTTTTACGCCGGCTCTTTTTACTTTTCCATCATTTTTCTTACGTTTTCTTCATTTTTTACGTTTTCGTCCGTTTTAATTTTCTTTTTACGTTTTCGTCTGTTTTTTAAGTTTTGTTAGGTAAGATAAAATAACGTACAAAAAACTTATAAAATCATATGAAAATGGAGGAAAAAGTAAAATAAACACATGAAAATATAAAAAAACGGATTAAAACGTAGAAAACGAACGAAAGCGTAAAAAATGGATGAAAACGTAAAAACGGACGAAAACGTAAAAAAGGACGAAAAGTAAAAAATTTGGCGAAAACGTAAGAAAACTGACGAAAACGTAAAAATGACCAAAACGAATGGGACGAAATGGACGAAAAACCGACGAAAACATAAAAACGGACGAAAACGGAAAATATGATCGAAACGTAAAAAATAGATGAAACGAAAAAAAAAAAGAAGAAGGTGAAAACGGACGAAAACGGACGAAACGTAAAAATACGGACGAAAACGTAAAAAGGATGAACCCGTAAAACATACGAAAACATAAAAACGGACGAAAACATGAAAACGAACATAAACGTAATAAAGGGACTAAAACTTAAGAAAACAAAGGAAATTGTAAGAAAACGGACGAAACGTAAAAAATGGACGAAAACATAAGAAAACGGACGAAAAGTAAAAAAAGACGAAAACGTAAAAAGGGCGAAACGTAAAAGAGGCGAAACGTAAAAACGGACGAAACGTAAAAATGACGTAAAACGTAAAAAGGCGAAAACGTAAAAAACGGGCGAAACGTAAAAACGGACGAAACGAAAAAAATGTACGAAACGTAAAAGAGATGTAAGATATTAAAAAGAGATGTAAGGGTTGTGAGAAGAGGTAAGAAGTGAAAAAAGAGATAAATTACGTCTGCATTAGAAGAGGAAAAGAAGAGATTTAAATTTCATATGCGAAAAAAAACAAACGGTGCTTGAAAGAATACTGCCTACAAAAAAGAAAAGAAACTTCTTCAAAAACAAACAAGAAGTTTACATGACATTAGCATTATGCACTATGAAATCAAAACAATTGTTTTTTTTTTTTTTGTGATTGATGTAAATCTCATTATTGCCATTTTGGGAAAGTTTGCAAAAAAAATAAAAAAATAAAATAAAATTAATAGTGGAACTTGATAGTCTATACAAACAGTAATACAATATCAACATAAATCCAAGTTCAAATTCTACAAAAGGGTGATCCATTTGACATATCAACATAAAACAAAGAAAATAGACCAACAATCTGTATTGTAAACAAGTGTATTCACGATATGAATTACTCCTATGTTTCGAAGAGGAAGATTTGTATACACGAAATCAGCGTGATCTTGAAACACAAGGCATCGGCTTACTCATTCTTGATGGGAGCCCGAGAAAGGTCACGAGTCTCATCATCCAACCCATAACTAGAGGAACCACAGCTATAATTCAAAAACGCAGATGGGAGGTCTAGGTTTGGCTGATCAGCAAATGTAGTCTGAATTGGATTTGTCTTAGATGGTTCACTTGAATGTCTTTCGGAGTTGCAGACTTCACTGCTTACATAGTCAACCCAGCTGTAATCTTCACAGTTGGGATTGGTTGCTAAGGGTGGACGAGAGGAAGTTGGGCTTACATGCTCTAGTTCATGTGGACCGTTCTTGTTATGTGCATGTAGTGAGTCCCTTGATGACCTGTAACAACACAAGCATGAAGTTAATATTATTTGAAGTCCTTAAAAAGTGTTGACGGGTTAATTTAACTAGAAACGACCCATTTTCCAATACTCAATATGCGCTTGTTGTCCGACCCACCCATTCTTTCACAACAATAAGACCACATCTAAATATCTAAGAGAGAGCCTTGAATCAAAACTAACGGAAAATTTCTCAAACTTTCAAGGTGGAAATAGTTCCAAAATCGCCAAGTCTTTTTAGTTCATTTCCAGTTAAGTCAGTGACATGAAACAAACGCTACTAAAACGACTTTACTTTGGGAATTTTAAAAGGAGATCCTGTACGATAATGATGTGATTGGATGGTTAGTATAATGGTTCACCTAAGCTAGACAATCTTTTCGATATTTGCCAAAAGCTGTATGTTTTTATTACTGCATATAAAAATATGCTGGTTTTCGCAATAATTTCATAAATAATCTAGTAACATTTAAATATCGCTCAGGTTATAAAGTCTAAAGAAAAATATACCTTGGCGCTGGCACTAACTGCCCAGAATCAAGGGAATGGTTGCGAACTCCCATTCAATGTCATCATGATGAGAAATAGCACGAATCAAAGTATCATTTAAGACCAGAGCTTTACCTAGTACCATCTCATCTCTATAAAAAGAATTTAAATCGCTGTTAGAAATAATCATATATTTCTAAATGGACAAAGTAATTTGGAAAATTGAAAGTTAGAGTTGGTGCGTACGATGTAGTCTCAATAATTGCCATCACAAACTTATGGTAATTGCAACACTGGTCAACTAGTTCAGCAATCAATCCTTCCTCTACTTCCTGAGACATGATAGTAGAAACCAATTGAAATAGGAACACAACTTAAAAGTAATACTCCATAATATTTAGAACTTTAGCATAAAATGATTTCTTAGAGGAGATGAATGAATAAGTTAGCTTACAGTTCTGTTGTTAGGGTCCGACGCGTTAAGCATATCCATCAACACATCCGCTATTCCTTGTGCAGTCTTGATTTCCGAGCTGTTAAGCAAGACAAGTTGAAGAATGGAGCAAACATGTCAATCCTTACAAAATGCAATTGGAATATTACTGTATTATTTTTTTCGCAGATCATTATAAATAGTTGAGAAATGTATACCTGAGTCCTAAAGGATCAGTTTCATCGGAGGCCTCAAGTTCGAAACGTCCATAAGCTTCAATAGGGTGAGTTTGTGGAGGTGTAAATAGCGGCACACTGTTCTTCTCTCTTGGTGGAAATTTTACTCCGCTAGACTAGTAATTCATAAGATAATATAAAAACCAATGTCAGTTAATCTATTTAGTCTTCTTAAGGGGGTGTTTGGCATTGTGTTTTTTAATAACATATAGTCAACTACTCGGTTTTGGATAATAAGTTAGGAGCAAGTGCAACAATCAAAACACGGTTCTAAAGCACAAACCAGATATATACCTTCGAAATAAGCAGATTACAGTCCTATCCAAACACTGATCAAAACTGTTAACGTGCTTAAAAGTATGTAGTTAAGCAGATACTTAAATAAGCTATCCCAAACACCCTCTGAATCACTTTTATAATAAAACTTGCTAAACACTGCTCTAAGAAGTGATTATCTAAATCCTTGAAGAACAGAACACGAGCACAACTAACTGATTATCATATTCTACTACTTGCAAAAACAAACGCGACGAAAAATAGTACACAAAATAGAAGAACAATCACCTTGAGTTCGATTATATGCTGCGTGGTACTGAGGATACTTTCCTTCACGTCCACCAAAAGCCTCTTGCCAAGTATCTAACAACATCAGAATCTTTTTCGTACATTTAAATCGACTGCATACCAAAATAACCAATTCAACTATATAAACACAAATCATATTCACCATAAACGAAAAATTCTGTAACACAAAAGAAAACATATACCGCACCTTTTCCTTCACTATTTCAACCATATCACGCAAGATGTCCCGATCAACGATTTCCTGAAACAAGTTCTCCCCACAGTTTTTACTCAAAGCTTCCAGTACCTAAATCAAAATTTCAACAGAGTAAGAATAACATTCCATAATAATTAACCAAATAAATAAAAAGCGAAATGAAGTACATACAGAAAGCGAAAGTAGCTGTATCTTTGGACTTATGCTTCCAAGACGCTCCTTTAGTATCTCGATTGCATCTGTTGCTTGACTACAAATCAAGAAAACAACTACAAAGTTACCAAGAAGTAATAAATCTTGATACTTGGCATCGTATTCAAACAGTTTTAATAAGCCAAACCCTACATATATCGTATAAAATAAGTTGCTTGTTTCACACGCAAATAATAAGCAAAACCCTAAACACGTAAAATATATATGGTACCTTGGATCCACATTTATGATATCGCATATCTCGATATTGAGATCCCAGTCGGGTTCTTTCAACGTATCACTCGTTGCTCTTTCGGCAAATGCAGCTGCGTTATTCGTCATTGCTTTGCCCTAAAAATTTCAACCCATCAAGAAAATATAACATGCATGATGATATATAAACAATGATCATAGATAATGTTGTATAAGAATTGCTTACCTCAAATGATCAAATGTGATTTAGACAGTTATGAATTGAAACCAAATCTTGAAATTATTTATTGTGTTAGAAAGAAAATTCTGATGCCTTGTTTATATGAGAATTTAAAGAAAATGTAACTTATAATGTGAATAAGAGACAAATTTTAGATAATATATTTATAAAATTAAATGATACTTCCTATTTGTTTCATTTTCATCTACTAATATATTAATAGTTAGTTTTGTCAAGTATATTTGGTATAAAATACTATTAATATGAAATATATACCTAAAGTCTTAAATACATGTCTAACTTTAAAATCGTGACATGTGGCCGGCAAAATCAACATCGAAAATTATGAGAGAGAAAATGCATATTTCATGTGTCACACGATGAATTATAAGTAAGGTCTCAGTATCACTACTCGATATGAAATATGAGTTCAATCCCGTAAGACTTTGACCGGATTTTCACATTCTCATTGATCAACATACGAGTCTGAGTAATAAAATTATTGCCCATGTATCATTCTCTCTCATTTAAACAGAACTCATCCTCGGGTATGCGGGTTGAATAGTTTTTGAAAACTTTATATTCATAAGAGAAGTAAAAATAATCCTTAGATAGAACTTATTTACGTTTCTATGGTTCTAATTTAGTTGAGAAATAATTTTTGATTAATCTCTAAAAGCTAGAAAATAAAACACCAAACCATGTTAACTATGAAAAACTATGCTCATATAGAGTTTTTAAGTGTTGTTTGTTTATTAAGAGGCTTTTAGTCTGAATCTGATTTGCACATTTGAATCTAAATATGTGGTAGAAAAGTCTAATTTGATTTTCATCTTACTCTAAATAAATGGTTGATACATCTGAATCTTAGTCAAATAAAATTGTTTGTTTTGATAAAAATGTCTAAACGTGTTAAACTATCGTTATTTTTTTTATTCAATTTAAATATAATACGATTGCATTCGCATGAGAAATAAACTTTATAAAATATAAAAGAGAATTTTATAATATAATCGATTAAAAGTTAAAAATATTTTAAACAAAACATGCATCTCATAATTAGTTGACAAAATAATCGTGTCGGTGTTAAAATTGAACTTTTTAAAACGATTATCTAGATGGGTCGCGTTAGAGGTGAGATATGAGTCCAAAACCGAACCCTTCATTCGAACAAAATATGAGTTGTCACATATCATCTTATATATTTTTTATCTAACAAAACGTATGCAATGATTTTATTTAATACTTTTAATACAAAAGACAGAGGTAAAACAAGACTCAAATAAAAATTAAATAAAAAAAGTTAGAAAAAATTAAAAATAAAAAGAAAGAAACATTAAGAGGTGTTAAAATACCCTCTTTCCAGCTAGTTTAGTAAGAGGTTTATATCTCATATTGCCTTTTAATGATCAGAGAAAACAAATGTTTTTAATACTGATTGTTTCCTACCGCCACTTAATAATCTGAAAAAAGACAAACACTCTAAATGTGTAATCGCGTTTGAATGAATTAGATTACAATACTTTTAAAATGTATTTTGGAGAAAAACAAACGAAAACTTATTGAATTGGTCGTGTACAAGGTTTGGAAAAAGTTAGGAAAATACATGGATATGCATAAGAAAAAGTTAGGAAAATGATTTTTAATTCCCTTGGTCGACAAACAAAGTCGCGTAATCGTCTTATTGGTCATGTATAAGGTCTAGAAAAAGTTAGGAAAATACATGGATATGGATTATCACGATAGAGTGTGATTTGGGTTCATTTTACTTTTTTGTACGTGTTATTTAATTACATGGATGGTTCCTCAAGTCTAAGTTGACTTGGATATATGGTCTTTTTTCGAAGAAAGGATTGTGTGCAATCAGGGACTGACTCACTTGAGGGTCTGGTGTAACATTTAATAAATACTTTATGATGCATTTTTAGTATTTATAAATAACCATAAAAAATAAAGGAAAAATTGTGTAACACCTTCTACAGATATAAAACAAAGAAAAAATCTGTGCAACACCTTCTACAAAATCTTGAGTCCGTCTTTGAGTGCAAAGAGATAGTTTGTGATTGTTGGACCAAAATTTATAACAATAACACTCGTAATAGAAAAAGGATTATGTTACGAGAAATGTATTAACTCGACATTTATTTATTAAGTGTATTAAATGTATAAATGTTAGTTGATCTTATTATATATGTATTTTTACAGTAAAGTTCGATAAATTTAGAACCGATAATCGCTTAAAATGTATGAAACTTAGAGATGGCAAAAATTTAACCGGTGGGGAACCCGAAACCCGAACTTTTTAGAGCGGGCAGGGCATTCTAATAAGGTTTTGGGGCGGGTTTCAGGGCAATAATGAGGATTTTTGTTGGTTTTGGTGCGGGACGGGGCTCAACATCCACGCCCGCCCAAAAATATATATATATAATATGTGTACAAGTATATCCAGGCGAATCTACATCCAAACAAGGTATGCACATGCATACCATGTGATTTCGTCATAGTATAAAGTTTTGAAGTTTTGAGCTTTTTTATCGATTTACAAAGAGTGCACACCCTATGAAATTGGGATGCATATCCTAACCCAACTTACCAATGTTCAAACATTAACTTTTGCTTATAATTAGTGCACTAGATTTATTGCTAATTTTTAACAAAGTAATGTAACAATTAGTCGGTTTTTAGTTTATCCTTAAATTAACTTTTGCTTATAATTAGTGCACTAAATGCAAAGATAAATTACTATATATACTAAAGATTGGGGAGGTTGCTACAGTAAATGTGATGTAGCATTAACTATTACCTATAGAATTTGACAAAAATAGTCCCTAAAGTTTAGTTGTCCTGCAAACCAAGTCCTTTGTAGCATTAATTATTATGTATAACCATTTAACGAAAATAGTCCATAAGGTTTAATTGCTTTGTAAACTAGGTCCTTCGAGGACTAACGATGTAACATAATTAAACTTTAATGGACCATTACATAAATATATAATGGGCCACAAACTTCGCAAAGAACGAGATCACCCACTCGTTGCATAACATATTGTTAATTACTTAGCAATGTAAACTATGGAAATGGGACAAATGAGTTATTCTGTTATTGAGTTAATTTTATGGGCTGGCTTGTGTATATGGGCTGAAAACAGCATAAGTTCATTAGTAGGCTTTACATTTAGTTAGAAAACTTTCACATCTGTTAGGCCCATATTCGCCCAGATATAGACATATAGTAACCGAAATTAGCCAATGTAGTTCAAGTTTAAGATAAGGATTGTTGCTATGTAATTACTTGTTAAAATGAGGTCAGCATGGGCACAAGCATAAAATGAATGATCGATTTAACGTTGATTACTTGGCTAGGTGTGGGTTCACGCACTAGAGATGTAAGTTTATCGAGACCAAATCAGAATCAACATAAGCACCATATGCCATTATGTGACTGAACGATTTTGTAACTTTACATTTCCTAATCAAGTTAATAGCTAGATTTCAATGTATACAACGTTATAATGTTCTGTCACTTCTATGTACATATGGTCTCCTATTGATCAAATGAAATGTAAATGGAAACTATATATACACAAGTATACTTGGATTGGGAGGGTATAATTGTTAGAAACGACGACGCTGTCTTCAACCCTTTATAAAACATGCATATCCAAGCCTCAATTTTAAGATTCAGACATTGACCCTAAAACTTTTCAATTTCAAAAAGGTTCAAAAGTGAAACCCACATCCATAGCCAAAAACCATCAGAAACCGAAAACTAACGAAAACCATATGTTACCGCCGCTTTGCTCGAGTACCAGACTAGTTTATATGAAATATGAATCTAAACAATTTTTTGACATTTATGGAAAGTGTACAGAATAATCAACTTGGCTTATGTTCTGGTTATAGCAAACTAGCAAGCAACTTTAACTTAACACAAAACAAAACCTGCTTGTGGTTTTATTGTTTAGAGCACAAGGTATGCAAGGACCCAATAACACGTTATTGGTATGTCACCTTAGCACCACATCATACACCTCTCAATAACACACCAATAACTCAAACAACCCTTCCTCATAACACACCACTAACATCACCTGTAGGTCCCGCAAAATACCCCATCGAATATACCACTCCTCAAAAAAAAAAAAAAAAAAAAAAAAAAAAAACACAAAGGTGCATTTGGCTTGAGCTAGTGGGTGGCTCAAAACACAAAAGAGTCAGATTGGCAGACAAGTTTGGCGTGTTAGCAGAAGGTTGGACACCAATGGTTCACAACCAAGACCGCGTGATTTGGCTCTTAACTAACCTTGTTAACATGACACCCATTGATGTCATGTTACTTGACATGCCACATGTGTTTTTTTAATAAAAGACGAATAACGCATCCAGTACTTGGATCTATCAATTTCGATCAAGTCTCACCTCACAACACTCCCCCACTCTCTTTTCTATTTGGAAAATTATATCAAAATATGACAATTACCATAGTAATTTAAAGAGTCATCAATTTGTTGACATATACTTTACATATGGTGTTCTATAAGAATCTTAATTCTTTTACGAGCCATGCTTTGTCGAGGTGGCAAAACAAGTTGGTCGAGCGACAGCTCCAAACGGGCTTAAGCCAGAATGGGCACTGGCTTGAGATTCTTATATAACTAAGTACTTGGCTACTAAGTTAAATGAAATTTAGTAAGAAACACCTTGCCTTTAACTTATGTACTTAATATCGATATAGAAGAAAATTTTAACTAAAACAAACGATAATATTTATGTATGTCATCATTTATCTCTTTCTAGTAAGCACCAATAGAACAAGCTTAGAAACATGTTTCTCGATTCGCTAATGACACGTAGCTCGTTGGTAATGGGTGGTGCGCCTTTGCACCCAACAAGTTTCCCGTTCTATGAACATCATCAAAAGTCTCATTTTTTATGCTGAAACCACCCCGTTGCCAGTTAACTAAATACGATTACTCTTTCTTCAATGAACATTATCAAAAAGTATCATTTTCGACGCTGAAAACCCCCCGTTGCCGGTTAGCTACACACGCAGACAACTCGATCACTCTTCCTAGCTGGTTGCTATTTATGTTCATTATTGTATTGATACTATAATATTATTATATGTTAACTACTCATCTAACACGGAGTTCTAGTACTCACTTTGAGATTGCACCATTCTCATAATTATTGCTATGATATAATGATTGAGGAACACGAGACCCATGAAGATGGAATGAAATGTGCTAACAACTATTATATATACTTAGCTACTAGAGTGGTAAATTTCACTAGCTTAGTCAGATTGGATAAACATGATTAATTAGTCTTTAATATGTATAATAAAAGGGTAAAACGAATGAGGTTTTTCTAGTTCAAGTTATTTGGAGAAGGTGATCTTATTTTACTCAAATGTATGCAGTTTTATCGGATTAATTCAAAGACCGTTTCGACCTTTTTCGACTATTCTTAAATATACACATTTAGTAAGGTTTGAACCTTTAACTTTTTAGGAAGAAAATTAGTAAAGACTTCACCAATACATCACGATAACTTACTCTCTTTTTTTTTCTTTTAAAAAAGAAAATATTATTATAAGTTAAAAGGACGAGTAGGAAGTAAGTTTTTTTTAACTGTGTTTATAATTTGATGAGTTTCATGTCACTCAAACCTATGTCTCTTTTTCCACTTACCATGTAATTTAGCGGAGAAATATAGTTTATATATTAAGCATGTTGTTTATAACTAGGGTACGGAGTATATTGTTTATATGAACCCACTTATTGATTTGTTTTGTGTCCATAACCTTTTCTTATGCCAATAAAAATTAAACTTTTGAACTATGACCAATTAATCTCATTGTCCTAAGCCAGGTTGACAAAGCGAGTTTAACCGTTGAACCAAGAATGGTTGGGTCACATAAAGTGGTTTTATACAAAGAAATTGGTTGAACCAGAACCGAAGCTCGACCAGGTCATTTAAAAAATTTAAAACAGTTTTGAAACATTGCTTCCTCTACCAAGTTTATGATATCACAAACAACACACATAAAGACCACAAAATACGTACACACACTCACACAACAATAACATAAAAGGATTAATTGTAGGTATTTTTATATGTATCATGAAGCAGTTTCTCTACTGTCGGGTTTATCCTAATGATAGGGGTAGGATCTGTCTATATGCATGTCTCTCTTACCATGCTTTGGCGGGATTGAGTTTGTTGTTCTGGTCGTCATATGTAGCATGAAGGTGGTGGCATGCATATTGATTATTGTAGAGAGGAAAGAGAGGCATTGATTCGATATAATTTAATGTATAACGCCGTGCCTTCAAATTCAGTTTAACTCTAGCTAGCATGATGCATGTAAATGCCATGATAAATATATACAAGTTATAATAATAGCATAAGACTAACAACGTAGATCCGACGGACTTTCAGGATTTTGCTTTCTTCAGTCGTCTATTTTCACGTGACATTTCATTCTATTTTCTTTAAACATGGCTCCGGTTATCAAGGATGAATTGTAATTTGTAATTTTCTCATCTTATAGGCACCTTATTCTATTTTTATTTGACCATAGCTAATGAAACTGTAATCCATTTTGTTATTTGTATGACTTCAATAGTTGGCACGTTTGTGTTGCGCGTTCATTCCCCGTAAGTGTATTGTATTATTGGTCAAATTATACATAGAATACACATAGCATGAAACCCTAATGAACCGAAACTTACAGTCGGGGCTTGGGTCATATTTGTGCTCTAATACTCTCTAGCAATCTGAATGACAAAATCGCAAAAGCTCGAATTAAATTAAAAACTAAATAAACATTGAACAAAGCTAAAGTAAGAAGAAGAAAGAAAACATTATGGCAATAAAAGCAATGATTTGTAGATAAAGAGATCCGCAACAAGCGGAAAAAATTCTTCAAAGATCAACAAAACAAATAAAAGTACGCAGTAGTAAAGGCAAATAACAAACTTGTTGATAAAGATATCGACAACAAGCGAGATTAATCTTCATTACGCACCAACAAGAACAATAAGAGCAAAACAAGGAAATAAAAGCAAAGCGTAGATTTTTTTGCGGCGATCGGCTTCTGCGGCAAGATGGCGGCGCGTCCGATGGCCGATGTAGGTGTATCAATTTAGGTTTTGTGCGAATTAAAAACGAAGAGAATGATGTTAATCGTGTTAATAAACTCCAAACAGTTTGAAAGTTATAGCCAAACAGTACACAAATAGGGTTTTGGGCGAAAATTTGCATTATTTTTTCCAAAAAATAGGAATAACGGCGGCAGCAAGGTTTGACGGGATGGCTAGAGGAGGTGGCTCAACATAGCCACCTGGGTCGAGATTGAGCCACTCTAATACCATGTTAGAACATTGAATTCCTCGTAGATGTATTGTATTATTAGCCAAACTATATATACAACATACGTAGCATGAAATCCAAATGAATCGGGCTTAAGCCATATTTATTTTCTAATAGTTTGTTTCTTTTAGCACTTGAACGGTCGAACTTAATCATCAAAGTGGTAGAGTGATAAGTTATTTTGATGCCTTCACATAATGTAACACATTTTGACGGTGGCTAAAGAAAAAGATGAAAATGGTCACAGATTTATTTACCAAAGTTATGCAGCGTAAATCTGAGTCAAAGACTCACACTCCCGAGATAATTTGAACAGAGAAAACCTCACTTGAAACCCGTTTTAACGGTCATAACCTTCTTTTCCCCAACGTCACGGCTAGATCAAAAGTTGTAAATTCTCATAACCAAAAATTTACTCTTTTATATCTAGGAGCACATCTCTGTCTCACAACTCTAAACCTTTTTATTTTCTTATAATCATAGATATGAATGGTTATAAAATGTTTTCTTTTCTTCAACTCTTTATAACCAAGAGAAAGTTGAAAGGAATAAAGAACTTGATGATAATGCATGTAGTTTTTGTCTTGTTATGTAGATGGAAGGCAAAAGTAAGAGATCTAAATTTCATTTTCATAATAATACAAAACCACAAAGAGAATGATATTTGTAATCTTATCGGAATTAAAGGAATTAAAGCGAGGGGCAGAATTTGGTCATTTGGAAGTCTTGATTTGTATTTTTGTCCTTTGTCATGATTAATAACTTGAACAAATGACCTTTAAAGGGACACAAACCTAATTTTTATTCAAACCATATGATTTATATGTATCTTATAGTATAACTTGACATAAACATGCATATAATACATGCATGCATAGTGTGCCAAACTATTAAGAAGAAATAGAGAAACCTTCACACATAACTTGAGCCTTACTCACTTTTAGTTAACATATTTAGCACTAATCCTATTTCGCTATAATTTATATAAATATCTATGAGTGCGTAAATCACCATTAAAGCCGCCTAGTGGTAAGTATTAGGCGATAAATATGACCCAAGTTCGATTGTAATTTGTGTTCACTAGGGTTTTATGCTATGTGCGCTCTATATATAGTTTGACACAATCGGGCTTGAGCCATATTTAGCGTCCAATAGTAAGGTATCGCATGTCTTCTTAAGAGATTCATGGACTAAACTTCATTAGATACATATTTGAGTGTGGTAAAAGAAATGGTATCACTACAACATTCGTCGCTTCATGCAGCGACGTTTAAGGAGCCACGGGACACGTCCCTACGAAACCTTTTCTGGGACATGTCCCCGCAAAAGACCCCGCAATACCTTCTCGAATACTTTCCCGGACTGCTTTGTCACTTTATCGGGACATGTGGGACCCCCAGTCGATTGTCGCCGGTCAAATTTGTCCGACGTGGCATCCATTTTCGCGGGGGACGAGTCCCCGGGGAAACTATTTTTAAACTTTAATTACAGTATCCTAATTACGTCATTAGTTCATGTTTTTCCCGGGGACATGTCCCCAAGAAAACTAATCGACCCAATATCACGAAAAATGCAAAATGGGTAATTTCCAGATTTTTTCCGGAAATTTTCCGGAAAAAATCTACAACCTGTTTGCTAACATAGTTATCCTTTTCCAAAATCATGCCAATCATAACACAAATTCGCTAAACATAATATCATATATACCCATCAATCGCTAACATAGTTATCCTTTTCCAAAATCGCCAAAACGGTTCCTAAACCGTTAACGCATGATCATCTACAAAACTATCCAAAACTACCTATCCGCAAATGGTCCAAAACTATACGTATAATCCATTTACGGGAATCCTAGCACATAATGCACATAAACGACATAATAATCCATGTTATTCAGCATAAACGTATCCAAAATGTGTTAAAGTAACATAAATCGGCATCTCAAACCCCACTACCCCATTACCGTCCCGGTATCTCTAGACTCACGGATGGAGTAGACCGGATCCCGACCCACCTCTCCGGATCCCGACCCACCGGTGGAGTAGCACTTGGCCCACCGGTGGAGTAGCACTGACCCACCCGGTGGAGTAGCACTTGATCCCGGGCGGATCAGATTCGCTCCCCGCCAAGCGGGAATGACCTCACAAAATCCATGACCGCTCCATCCGAGTCCTCTGTAGCGGCTCCTCGGTCATTTGCGACTGCTTCCGCAGTGAGGACACATCCGCCGCATCACGAGGTCGGGAGGTGCTAAAGGTCTTCTTCACTCCACCGGGTAAGACCGACCTACACCAGAATATGACCGCTACCGCTACCACCAATCACAGACGCAAAATCGTGCGGTCATCATGCAAGTCCCATCGGAGGTGCTCTCTTCCCGCATCCGCAACATCTCGCTCGTTTAGTTACAAAAACAAGAAAAGGAATATATAAGTCGTGATGCATTATATATCATCAAAATGGGTGACTTTGAAAATAAATTATACTTACATATCTAGCCTCGGATAACGAGGACTCAAAGACATCGCCTCGTATGGTTCGAGACGGTAAAGCTCTATCAAGTCTTCTCCGACCGCGTCATCCTCATTGGGTCAACTGCTTAGAAATAAAATCAATAACGACACACCAAACACCATGTATATATATAAATAAAATGATTAAATAGTTTCTCACGGTTATGGCGAATAGCAAGATCCGACCGAGATCCGTGAAGGCTAGAGCTCGTGTTCGCCATTCGGTTTTGTCGATTCACCGAGATCTTACGGTTCTTGGGGTCCGTCCAAAGCTTAACTGCGTATTTTAAATTATAAAACTATTATATAAATGAATTATTATTATTATTATAAAGTGTCGATCCGAATTTACCAACGCATCCCAATCCTCTTGCGTCTTGTTCTCGGACGCTTTCTTTTGATCTCTCAATTTTCTCCACCCACCGCTCCCGTAGTTATATTTTTGTACCGATATTTGTTGTCGTCGTATCGTTTTTGGAGATAATACTCGACATCATCAACAATCTTATCTCCATTCGGGCCGACAAGTGTGTGTCGAGATCAAAGTAGTCTTTAATAAAATATAAATAAAAAATATACAAGTTTTAAATAAACAAACAAGTTTGAATAACTATACAAATTTAAATAAAGGTTAAAAAACTTACGTGTAGATACTCATGGATGTGGGCCTTGGCCGTTTGGAACCTTAGCCCATGAATCGCAATACATGGGAATCGAGTCCAGAACACCTCCCCAACATAGTTGGAGAACCAAGAAGAGTGAGGGCCCACGTGTCCAAAACCCTCCGGGTTGGGCGAATTCGATCGACACCGGACGACCATCCGTGCCTCTTCGCCTTCAAGGCCGTGTTCTTCGTGGGACCACGCACTACCTTACCGCCTTTCCCATTTTGGCGTTTGGGTCTGCAGACTTTTGATTTAGAGCCTACAAGTAATCAAATTCAAGTGATGATGATATAAAATAACATTTTATCAATTTAAAATAACATGTAATCAAATACGCTTTAGTGAAAATAATTCGAAATTCTTACTGGCAATTGCCGCCTATGGCGAATTACCTCCGCCGCCACCGTGAGACCTAGCTACAACATCGCCATCCGTTAAACGAACATAGAAATTAGTGAAGAAACAAATATATAATTAAATAAATAATTAAATAAATAAATAAACAAACAAACAATGCCGGTTGGTCTTTTTCTTTCTTTTATTAAACCATATCAATTTTCACCTGGAAGAGTTGCACAAGAGAGTTCTTAGAATAAAAGTGATAACAATACTAGTATACTAGTAAAAAAACGCATAAAAAAGCAATCTCATTCTTAGAGCGACACACAATAAAGCAATCTCAAGTTGGACATGTCCCCGGCAAAACCCTTAAAGAAGCTAGATCAAAACACCCTTTCGGGTCATCAATCAATGGCAAATGGACCCTTTTATGAGCTGAAAATTAGCGGCCAAACGGCCCCTTTATGACCTGAGAATCAGCGGGCAAACAACCCCTTTATAACTCGGAAATTCGGTGGGCAAACGACCCTTTAGAGGTGAATTCAATGACTACAAACGCACTCTTGGTGCGTGAAATAAACAAGCAAAACGCACCCTTTGGGGATGTATTGCAGAAAAACACCCCTTTGGGGTCGTGTTACAACAGACAAACACCCTTTGGGTGGATGCGTTCTGATGAAGCCTTATACTTTTAGTCGAACTCGATTACCCTTGTGCCAAATTTCACAAGCTCGAAATGGAAAGAGTGTTATGCTAAGCACACTTCAACTCGCTTATTTAATTTGAGTATGTTTATATATTACTAAGGGAACATTTGATAAAAGATATGATTTAGTGTTGAATGAATCAAAGCTTACGAATGATTCCAAGATCTTGAATGAACCCGATTTTGAGTGAAAATGATTGTTTGATATTTGTTTTGAATGAGCAATATGAGTTGACTAAAATTACCAATTTAACCTTTTGTGTGATTTAGTATTGAACAAAATATACTAATGATAAAACAATTATTAACTCGAATAAAATTACCACTTTAACCTCATGTATAATCAGAAACTACTTTTAGTAATAAAACGTAAGTGCATAAATTATGTTAAGAAAAATGCTAATTAATATAATAAAATAAATAATTACGTTTTGTCATCATTATCGTTGTAAATTGAAATATGTTCTCATGTCCTATCTTTACAACCGATTATCTAGCTTTTGCTTATATTTCAAAATTTTATTAGGGTTATTAGCATAAAATGTATTATACTTGCAGCTTTTTATCATTGTATGTTGTGTTTTTTTTTTTCAACTTGACACCAACCTTAAAATCGTTATATTGTGCTTTGTGACCATTTTACCCTTACTTTTTCAAATTTTGAAGGGAAAATGGTCATTTCATGGGTGAAATAGTCGCAAAGACACGCATAAAGACTAATTCAAAAGGTTGGTGTCAAGATAAGAAAAAAAAAGACGTAAATACATACAACGACAAAAAAGTGATAAAGATGATGACTTTTATACTAATCTATAACTATCTATAAAGCATTTAGGACATTTATAAATAGAAGTCTTAATTTTTAAGCTTACACATGTTACTATATTTAGTAATTTATACAATTAAATATTACACTACACTAATTAAATTATAATGTACATTAATTACACATTAACTTTTAATATTAAAATAGATGTTACAAACCTACAATAATACAAATTTAAAGTTCTAAAATTTATCATATACATTCAATTTTTACTAAGTTCAAATGAATATAATTATGAAAATCTATATTTGTATTAATATATTTTATTGAAATTTAGACACACATTTGTTTTTAAAACTATCAAACCCAGAAACCGTCATATACCGACTATCATTACATACCGCTAAAAGATAAAGATCGACATAAACCGATATTTGGTATCTGCACGCTTCACATGCGGCATTACGCTTAGAAGTAATAACCCATTTTATTATTGATTTAAAATAAAGTAATATTTAAAAATTTGTTGTGTAACGTTAAACAACTAGATGAATTTAAAAATATGTTAAAAGTTTAATTCACGTGGACCATGTGACAGGGATATAATATGGGCAATATTGAGAAAATATAGTTGCTGAATGACAATGCTTCCCACCGTCCAGAATGAATTAGAGCAAATTAGAATGACACAGCGCATGACCATTTTGCTAACAAACAACTCTATTACTGACCGATTCAGATTTATCCTCTGAATTACATCATTCAAAGGCTATCAAACAGCTCCTAAGCTAGACAACGAATAGTTGGGGCTGTGTTACAGTTTGAGTATGTACCACAGTTTACTCAGCAAGTTCTTTTAGAGGGCAAATTTGTCATTTAACAGCAATAACTATAAATTTTGCATACCCTACTCATATTAACAGGAAGCTAAAAAATACATATATATTCAAAATAGGAGCTATAACTTTCACGCAGGTGACGTCCCGCTTAAAAAATAAACAAAAACATAATAAACATACCTTTTGGTCTCGGCTCACGGTTGTGGTCTCGGCTCGGTCTCGGCTCACGATTATTGTTGGTCACACCACGCTCATTGTACAAAAAAAATAAACAAAAAAATTATAAATTAACAAAAAAAATTAACAATTAACAATTAACAATTAACAAATAACAACAATTATAAGAAAATAAAAAAAACGAAAAAAAAACTAGCAAAATTAAAAATTAGCAAAATTAAAAAAATGTGTACCGGCCTCGGATGTTGTCGAGTATAGGGAAGAGAAAGAATTGAACAATAAGAGGATTTGAGAAAAGAATTAAACAATTAGAGGGTTGAGAGTAGCAATGGAGGTGGTGCGATTAGTGCAGTGTGGGAAGAGTAGCAGTGGTGGTGGTGGTGGTGTGAGAGTAGCAGTGGTGGTGGTGGTGGTGGAGAGTAGCGGTGCTTGTGGTGGTGAGTGAGAGGAGGAAGAAGAAGGGTTTTTGGTTTTTTTTTTTTTCCCGAGTGAGACCGGATCCGCTAATAATTGAGGTTAATATTTCTTTTCACCTTTTCGGGACAACTCCCGGAGAAAGTTTTATTTGTCTCCTTGTGAAACTTTTGCAGGGACAGTCCCGGGAAACTTATGGCGGATAAAGCAAAGTGCGGAGGAAAATGAAAATTTATTTCAAAACTTTCCTGTGGGACATGTCCCGGAAAAGGTTTATTTATAAAATTAAAACTATCATTTCTCCTCGCCCGTCCGTTCGATTGTTGTCGGGGACAGTGCATTCGATTGTTGTGGGGACCTCATGATCGATATTGTGATTTGGTGGCGCCTATACTTCCTTAATATTGACAAGAACTAAAGAAAAACAACCCTAATTAAGAACGTGTAAATCGAATGAAATAAATGTAGCGTGAATGTTGCCTTACAAAATTATTTGTGTTGATATCTCATTAATAACCGTGGAAAAGGTTTAATTATAAAATTAAAACTATCATTTTAAATAATTAGAACTAATAATAAATTATAAAATTATATAATTAAATTTAACCTAAAAATTATAAAACTAATCTAATTACTTTTAACTTAGGTGCTATGGTATACGTATCATGTTAAACGAGCGAGTATATGTGATATTGGTATACGTATCATGTTAAACGACCAAGTATAGGTGCTATGGCATACGTATCATGTTAAACGACCGAGTATAGGTGCTATGGTACACGTATCATGTTAAACGAGCGAGTATATATGCTATTGGTATACGTATCATGTTAAACGAGCGAGTATATGTGCTATTGGTATACGTATCATGTTAAACGACCGAGTATAGGTGCTATAGTACACGTATCATGTTAAACGAGCAAGTATATGTGCTATTGGTATACGTATCTTGTTAAACGAGCAAGTATATGTGCTATTGGTATACGTATCATGTTAAACGACCAAGTATAGGTGCTATGGCATACGTATCATGTTAAACGACCGAGTATAGGTGCTGTGGTACATGTATCACGTTAAACGAGCGAGTATGTAAAACCCTAAAATCGTAAATGTGATAAAAGACCATTTTGCCCTTGAGACTCGACGATTGTGAAATACGTATATTACGTCAAACTTATTAACTTTAATTCCAACCTAACTCGTAAATGACTAACTTGTACAAGATAAACAAGTTAACTTACATCTATGTCTAAATTTATGCATGGGCCAAATTTTCACAATCTACACAATACATTAACTTAAATTGAAAACCCAACTACATATGGTTGGGCCTTGTCTCTCCTTAGTCACGGCAAACCCAAGTCTCCACCCATTCCCATTTTCGTTTTTACGTATCACATGGTAACACAACACAAACCCTAAATCCCATATTGCAAAAGTGACGGTAAGGAAACTCCTTCTTCTCCATTTTCCAGTCGACAACAAGGAGGTCCAAGGGAGACTCGTTAGGCGCCAAGGAAGGATTTTGGATCGTGGTGCTCGTGGGTCATGGGTATATTGGTCGAAGGTTGTTTTGATTGCTCCTGGTCATGAGTTTTGCTAGGCAAAAAGGGTGTTCATTTGCTTGTTTCGGCCTTTGTGTCTTCCTCATCGTTCACGCTACAAGAGGTAACAACATGACCCTCGTCTCGTCTCCTTTTCATCGTGAATCTGGTCATGGCAAGTCCTTTCCATGCGCATGATCCTTGCAATATATGTGCCGTATAAAATGTTAAAACAAGTCTAAGAAACTCGCTACATAAAATCATAGATATGCAATATATATGTCGACACCCATTCTGCTTTCGTGAGCATTTATTATTGTGTTTTCGTTTGATCGGTCATTGTTAGACATCAATCGCTCATTGACATGCGATCTAAGAAACTAATTTTAATCTTAAAGAAATAAAAGAGGCGTGTGTATTTGTTTGGGAAGAAGGTCATAAATAGGGTCTGTTTAAATATGATTGTATGTGAGGTCTTGGCTTGTTATCAATCGGTTGGACTGGTCTACATGCACGATGTGTGTGTGTGGCGATTTCACATTTTCAAATAGTTGTGTCTCAGTAAATATTGGTGTGCTATTGGATAATATGTGGTCACGTTTGAATTTGTTTTGGTATCGATAATATGGTATGTGCATGAGAAGTTTGTGTGTCGTGGGAGTATTAAACAAAAAAATAAGCCTTGTGAGTGTATATGAATGATCGGTTGAGTCAAGTGATCTCGTAATGCATGCATGCGTGTGAATTGAAATGGTCATAAAACAAGTTTACAAGCTGGAAGTTTAAAGAATGGCAAAGGTGTACTTAGCGAGGGTGTCAAACTTTGAATAAATGAAACGGGTTACACATGATCTTGTGAGAGTGATCTCAAAGTTGATCGCGGAGTTTCCGGTGAGTCGTTTAGTGTTTTGAAAAGAAGTCGGGAGAGTCAAGTCGGGGGTTAATCATAATGTATTTTTACTAGGTCGTAAATGTTAATTGCTTGAGCAGCGGTCGAGCATGAACATGGACCCATCATATATATGAAAAATGACCAAGCGAACTGATGTAGAAACTTGTATACTACAATGATATTATTTTGAATATTTAAGTTATATATTTTATATTTTAAATATTTAAGTCACATATTTTAGTTTATTTTCACTTGAAACTCTAAACTTTGATAATGTACACATTTGACCCTCAACCTTGATAAATTTCGTATTTAGCCCTAGACTTTAATAATATGATTTTAAAGACCCTACACTTTGTAATATTTACACTTTAGACCCTAAAATTGTATAACTTGGCATACATGATCCTTAAAGTATAATAATACTCATAAAATCTAACGTGTTCTTAAATGCATCATAAATGAAACCTACTAAAATGGAAAGCCGTGTAAAATGATTAATCCAACTTTAATAAGCGTTATCAAATTCATATAGGTTCCGGACGGGATTGATTCATCGTGTGACCTTACTTTCCTATTTTGCTTGCTTCGAATGAGGTACGGATATTCTATCCCTTTCGCAGAGGATTTCTCCCGACTTTTCAATCCTTGACTTTGCTTCACTTATGATATTCCTTGCTATGATTTCCTATGCTATGATCCTTTTGATATGATTCGACATAATCCTTTGATATAATTGCTCGCTATGATATTCGTTTGTTATGATTCCGAACTCGATTATGAACCTTATGATTATGAACCATCTGATTATGAACCTCTGATTATGAACTTATGTTATGGAAATCTGATATGAACCTTTGACTTTTGAACCTTTGATATGAACTTTGATATGAACCCTTATGATATGATATGATTATGCTTTGACCCGTCAGTTTGATACCCGAGCCAAATATGTGTTCCTAGTCATGAAGGTAACATGACCGTGTCATTGATGCACCAATGGCATGACTCCATTGTGTACGAGTGATGTTACACACCGTCCCCATTATGATATGATTATGAGCTCACTATATGTATATGATTTGGCCACTATATTTCCGGGGGGCGTATGGATGCATCCTAGATATGATATGATATTAGTGGATTTAATATGATATGATATGATTTATATGGTGAATGATGTCGTAGTACGCAATACGCGTCTTCACATTCAGGAGCTAGCTACTCCATTTGTTCTTGAGGTCTCCTCCTATTATGTATGGTATTCGAGGTCACCCTCAGAATACAATGGTTACTTATGATATGATATGATATGATATGTTCCGGCTCGGGTAGATTTCGACAACCCTTACACTTTTGATATACATATATTGTACCTTCAGATTCCCCAACACATCATATGCTACGTTAATTGTTCATTACTCGGTACCCTTATATGACTCACTCTACTACCAAGATATATATTCCATTGCTTTGATACGTTACACTCTCATTCTGTTACTCCGCACTATCGCTCCATTCACGCATCGGGTTATTATATGTTTATTGAATTTAATTATGCAATTTATGTTTTATGTGACTCACCGATTACCACTGCTATGATATGATTAATATGTGGTTATTTGAGCTACCTATTGTCATTTGATGATATGTGATCTCACCGTTATGTGACCCTCAATTGTCCGGTGACCATGCTAATGTGTAATCGATAGTTTTGTCTGTTTATTATGTGTACTTCGTTCGCTTAATCTCGTGGACTATGACTATCCGTTGTATCCTTATCGCTTATTGTTGACCGCCATGTTTACATTTTGGCTATGCTACGGGTGATTTGAGTAAATGGTTAAACTTATGACGCCCGCTTGTTAATTTGTTTAGTTGCCTTGCTATGTCTTTAATTTATTTAATTATATCGTTTATCTTGTATTCCTACTTATTA
Organism: Chrysanthemum lavandulifolium; assembly: GCA_022545495.1. Lineage (NCBI taxonomy): Eukaryota > Viridiplantae > Streptophyta > Magnoliopsida > Asterales > Asteraceae > Chrysanthemum > Chrysanthemum lavandulifolium. The sequence goes on from CM040242.1 coordinate 31,518,206, forward strand.
CGTAGACCGCCATGTGTTGATCTTTGTTAGTACTTCCATTGTTATGAATCTGGTTATGTTTTCAACTAAGGTTTTGACTGTGTGATTGCCATGCTCACTTACTAATTAATTCCTTCCGCTTTTCTTTAGAATTTTTTTGACTTGTATGTCTTATGATTTCTGAATCGTTTGTATGCCATATATATGTTGCGTGGATACGACGCCCGCTATGCTTATGTTTCAAGACTTGTACGCTTGGTTTGTATGTGCTTGTATATATGTCATCGATGTTTTGCTTGCTTCGTTCTCCTTGTTATCTGTTCTTGTTGGATATCGTATTATTGTGTTTCGCGAATCCTCTTTGACTCATTGTTCTCTTTTCGCTGCGACCTTGTTATCAGTTTCCTTTGTTTCATTTCATTTCGCTTTTATTTAGCTTTCGTTTTGTTATATCTGCTCACTTGGGCTTTTTAAGCTCACCGCATTTCTTTTCTGCGCGGGTTTTAGATTTGAAGATGGGTGAGAGTTGGATTCTCGGTGAACCAACCCTAGTTACCTTATTATTTGGACTTACTTTGAAGAATTTTTGTTTTGATATTTTATTTCATTTGGATATTGTATTCCTCGTCAGTGAATTGTTTATATGATTTGATACTTCATTTTTAAGGTTTCCGTTTGTAAATATTGTATTTGTATGTTCTGATATGACACCAGAATGTGACACTTCTACCCTTGTCGGGTTGGGGAGTTACAGAGTATATGTGCTATTGGTATACGTATCATGTTAAACGAGCGAGTATATGTGCTATTGGTATACGTATCATGTTAAACGACCGAGTATAGGTGCTATGGTACACGTATCATGTTAAACGAGCGAGTATATGTGCTATTGGTATACGTATCATGTTAAACGAGCGAGTATATGTGCTATTGGTATACGTATCATGTTAAACGACCAAGTATAGGTGCTATGGTATACGTATCATGTTAAACGAGCGAGTATATGTGCTATTGGTATACGTATCATGTTAAACGAGCGAGTATATATGCTATTGGTATACGTATCATGTTAAACGACCAAGTATAGGTGCTATGGTATACGTATCATGTTAAACGACCGAGTATAGGTGCTATGGTACACGTATCATGTTACACGAGCGAGTATATGTGCTATTGGTATACGTATCATGTTAAACGAGCGAGTATATGTGCTATTGGTATACGTATCATCTTAAACGAGTAGTATATATGCTATTGGTATACGTATCATGTTAAACAACCAAGTATAGGTGCTATGGTATACGATCATGTTAAACCGATCGAGTATAGGTGCTATGGTACACGATCATGTTACACAGCGAGTATATGTGCTATTGGTATCGTATCATGTTACACGAGCGAGTATATGTGCTATTGGTATCGTTTCATGTTAAGCAGCGAGTATATGTGTTATTGGTATACGTATCATGTTAAACGACCAAGTATAGGTGCATTGGTATATCGATCATGTTAAACGACCGAGTATAGGTGCTATGGTATACGTATCATGTTAAACGAGCGAGTATATGTGCTCTTGGTATACGTATCATGTTAAGCGACCAAGTATAGGTGCATTGGCATACGATCATGTTAAAGCGACCAAGTATAGCAACAACAAGAACAACAACAAAGAACAACAACAACTACAAGAACAACTACTACTTTGATTAACAACAACAACAACAAGAACAAGAACAACAAGAACAAGAACAACAACAACAACAACAACAACAACAACAACAATAATAACAGCAACTACAAGAACAACTACTACTTTGATTAGCAACAACAAGAACAACAACAACAACAACTACTACTACTACTACTGCTACTACTACTACTACTACTACTATTACTACATACGAAGATTTTCCATGTCACCTAACATTTCATTAAGTAATGCATCCGACCGACATGCGTGGTCGTCGGGAATCGTTGCCATTTCAAGTTTGGCCTCAAGCACCCTTATTCTTGTCTCTAGCACATGTTTTTGTGTTTCAAAGACGCTTATCCTAAGATCTTTTCATGGCGGCTCGAGCACTCGTTGGTGCAGAGATTGTTCTTAAGTACTAGTCAAATGCATCCTTCCACATAAAATATCCGCATCCATTATCTTTTCCGGGTTGTTACATAATAAGAAAATTTTAAGATATTACAACCCAATTATTTGTATATTTACATAAATAGGAAATGTATGATTGTTCACCTTTGACTGAGGACATGAATAATATTGTCGTCCGGATGAATAATTTTTATGTGATGTTCTTAATTTTATATTTCCGCCCACAAGAACACATAAAAGGATTAAATTGCTCCATCTCGGGTTTTGAAATTTGTGTGAAGATCGATATGGTAGAAATTTGTGAAGATAAGATATGGTGGTTTTGAAGATATGTGAAGATAAGAAATTTGAGGATAAGATATAGTACATAAAGTGTATTTACTCGGATAAAGGTTTTGTCCCGGCAAAGGTTTATGAATTTTCCCGAACAATTAACACGCTGACTTTGGCCAATTATTGGTGAAAGAAGAAAACAATTCTGTGACAGTCCCCTGAGAAACCCTCGTTAATTTTGACTATCCGGTCAAAGTTTCATAAAAATCAAAGTCCTTTTTCGGGGACTGTCCCGCGGAAAGTCTGCGTTGAAAATTTTATAACAAGTCAGCGAATTCATGTGCCACGTCAGATTCAATTTTTTGTTTAGTGACTTTCGCCGGGGACTTTGTGTCCCCGGCGAAAGCCTCCTCGCCCGTCCATCCGATTGTTGTAGTGTATGTCGTAAATGAACGAAGATGGCTCAATTTGACCGCGTACATCTGATTCAAATGTCTACCTCCGATAACCTTAACAAGGAAAAACCACCTCTGTTAATTAACCCGTTTTTTATTTACGATTTTGTTCTTTAATTCATTTGAACTTTATACATTAAAAGTGTGGCGTTTCCATTATTAGTGATGTAAAGTTTTTGTTATTAACACAAACAAACTTATCATCTTAAAACTATTTTGACACACTTATAAATGTCATATACCTATTATTATAACATCTTAACCGTAAAATATTCATATATCTACTTCGTGTGTGTATGTGTGTGTACATATATATCCTAGGGATTGGAGGATGCTGCTAGTCAAAGAAATCAAAATATATAAACTTTGACAGAAAGACAGCAAGTTAACTTGCCAAGTTTAAAAGGAAAGAAGAAAGAGAACATAAACACTGAATATATTGTGTGTGTTCAACCAAAGGAAGAAAAAGCATCAAATGATCAATTAAGGTAAATGGTTAATCTTCTATAATCTTCTTTGTACATAGATGTTAAGCTAATTCTTAGCTACCATATGATATCTCATATTGTCAAGCCATAATTAGATATAGACATCTAGTAGGCAAAACGTCGTTGAATGGTGAATCCATGCTCATTCAATGATCATATGGCCGGTATCAGTTATGATTACATGATATCGTTGGAAGGTCCTAAACGATATAGGTTAAAATCTTCATTTCAAAACTTAGTAATGAGGATGTTGATTAGTGGCTAGCCATGTTGAGCAGCTACTTATAAAATCTTGAAAGTATGGTTTTTATCTTACTAAAGAAGATAAGCGTGTTTTATTTTGACTCAACATGCATGCATTTCCTTTTTAATTGTTGTGTTATGGATGTTAAGATTCCAACTTTCAGCTTTAAAGTGTTGTTTTTATTTATCTATTAGCGCGTTTCTGATAATATACTGGACATGCAATCAATTTCAGTAAGTCCGAATATTCTCAAGGCTAGCTAGAGAGGATGATGAATACGGGAAACGGGCAGCTCTCAGTCCCCCCAGGCTTTCGATTCCACCCCACAGATGAAGAATTGCTCTATTATTATCTAAGGAAGAAGGTTTCTTATGAGGCCATTGATCTTGATGTTATTAGAGAAGTGGATCTAAACAAACTAGAGCCATGGGACCTAAAAGGTTAGCATTTACGTCTTCTTTTGTATAACTAATAATATATGAGATTCAACTATAGCTTTTGCCAATTTATGCATGTTAGTCATTGCATTAGCTATAAGTATTGTTTCTTGTGATAAATCACTTCAAGGAATCTGATCACACTACTACACTAGTTCTATACATCTAAATTGTATGATACATGTTTATCCATGTTTAACCATATATGCATGAATCTTAGCAACTCGACTTGAATAGGATGATGGTCATGAGTTTCGATATGATCCATCTATAAAAAGCGGATGTTGTAAGGTCAGATCATATCATTGTTCTGGCTAGCGTTTCATGACGAGTTTCTTCCTGATATTCATATATCAAATCTTCTTGTTAACAAATTAAAGGGAAGTTTTTAAACCAATATACTACCTATATATGGAATCAGTGGGTCGAAAAGTGTAATTTTATGCATACAACATCCCAAATGGCTTGATGAAAGATTGAAAGATAATGTTAAGTCACATTTAGCTATCATACAAAAATTAACAAACAGAAAATAAAAATATTTACAAGTCAAATCAGGGGACAAATTCATGTTTTTAGGTTGGATTAGTTAAAACAAGGTTAAATTTCAAAGTTGAGATTTTATGTGAATAAATTATCTTTGATAGTTTTTGTTTTAAATCTAAAGTCAAATTGTATCCCTATTTTTGGCATTTTGGTCTAAAACTTATACAGCTTGACACGATTTTATGTTGACATACTTCATATTTAAACTAGTAATAATGTGATGCATTTGAACACAGATAAGTGCAGAATCGGGTCGGGCCCTCAAAACGAATGGTACTTCTTTAGCCACAAGGATAAAAAGTATCCTACTGGAACTCGAACAAACCGGCCACAACTGCTGGATTTTGGAAAGCAACTGGGAGGGACAAGGCCATCCATCTCCTTAGCAATTCCAAGAGGATTGGGATGCGAAAGACCCTAGTATTTTACACTGGACGGGCCCCTCACGGCCAGAAGACTGATTGGATCATGCACGAGTATCGCCTAGATGATCAGTACTCGAATGAGGCAACACCATCCGAGGTCCAGGTACAATTTACAGATCAGTTATTTGAAATGAGATGCACAAGGCCGGGCCTAAACCTGGGCCAAGTCTTAATCACGCACATCTTGGCTTAGGCCCACTCTTAAGCACCTCTAGATACTACCATTTTATACCACTATATATGATAGTAATCACTATATATCTTCTTGCTGTATATGTTTTAACATCTAACTAATTAGCTGTTGGAAACAGGAAGATGGTTGGGTCGTGTGCCGAGTCTTCAAGAAAAAGAACCACAACAGAAGCCCATTTCAAACCGACGATCATCAAGATCACGCCTTTCAAGCTGAAGATGAACATCAATTACTAATTGATCAAGATATTAGCAAACATGGCAGTGGTCTTCATACACTTCATAGCTATGACTGCAACAATATTGCTAGTAATACAACATTGTTTGATGGTTCCATGCATCTTCCTCAACTTATGACTCCACATGACCACGGCCCTTACTTTTTAGCACAACGTCAAGGGGCTCACTTGGTCAATAACAACGACAACAACGAGACTGGCACCATGATGATGAGTAACATGGATTCTTCAAGGAACTTGTTGAGCTTAATGTCAGCCAGTCAAGGTGCTTGTGGTTGCAATAGTGGACATCCATCAGAAGACAAACCACTATTAGCTACTAGTAGCGTGACAGCAGATTGGTCGTTCTTGGACAAGCTTCTAGCTACAAACCAACATCCTGCGGCCGTTGCTTTTGATCATCATAGTCAACAAGGGACGTGTCACGATCCTTCATCTTCCCAACCTTTTCATCATCCTGATGTGAACGCGTCTTCTCATATATTTCCTTTTCATTACCTTGGTTATGAAACCGATATTTTGAAGTACTCTAAGTAGTAAGATCCCTTTAAAGGGCTATTATATGGAGGCAATGTAGTGTTGTGGACAATCTCTTTTAGTCCTTGAGTTTTTCCAATTTGGTATAAATCTTTCGTGTTCTTTTTATTATAAATTCAACATTAACGATACATCTATGCACATCAGTCAGTTTAACAAACACCTACTAAATGAATCTAGCGAATGTAATTAACATCAAAACATTGGTGTGTTCAATGTATGATTCTAAACGTCAGACTCCTTCAGAGAAGAAAACAATCATTATCTTTACTGAACTAGTTTGTTGTTTAGAATCAAGCATTGAATTTTTTTTCACCATTTATCTCTGGACTTTTCATATTAACGAGTTTAGCTATATACTTGTTTGTTAGACCAGAATGATAATTCAGGAAAATACGTAACTTCTTCAAATCGTTATCAAGGTAGAACGTACAAGCAATATAAGAAAGAAAGAACACATGAATGAATTTGGCTTGGCGGATCAGTCTATTATGACAAAATCTGAACCAAAGCCGTGAATTAGTCGGTTAAAAGGTAAAAAACCGTGCTTAAAAACAGTTTAACCAAAGCCTTTTGTTTTACCAATTTGAAGAAATCTAACATCAGCTTCATTATTCAGTTTTATGGTTGTTTTTAGTTATGGTTAGCTATGACTATGTGGTTTAGCCCATCTATAGTACTAATTACAACCTCCTTTTTGGCCCAGTTGTACATCTTTTATAACAAAAATACTTGGCCCAACGGTATTAGTCTTTTACCTTTTTTTTGGTGCAACTTTAAATTTTACATGTTTAAATATGCATTCATTCGTGTTGTTATGCACTTTCAAATCACACTTTAACAATTTACTTTTCAGTTAAATGTTGTTCAAGAGGCATAAATTTCAAATTAATATCAAGTGCTTAATTAGCATATGTACTTTTTATATGTCAGAATATGTGAATTTATTTCATACTTTTTCCGTCTCATAATAAGTGTTTACCGGAGATATATCACACAAGTTTTAAAAAGTTAATATTATGCATCAACCAATAAGATGTCACTTTTACTGTTTTAAATTTGTTTTCGAGGTTTCAAAATCACAATTCGAAGTCGGTCGGTTGACCCCCCTTGTAGCTTGTTAATCAATCTAGGCATTTTCGACAAGTTTTGGGTATTTTTGCGAGTTTTGAGTATTTCCAGCAAGATTTTTCTTAAAAGTAACTTGTTATAGATATAAGAAATAATTACATGTTTGGTCCCTATGGTTTACCCCAAATAACAGTTTAATCCTAAGTCGTTTAATTACACCACACGTATCTATTTTTGAAACCATTGCCCATTTAGTCCCTTTTAAAAAAATAGGGATCATCGTGTAATTATTTTTATTACACGGATAGTCCCTATTTCCCATAATAGGGACTAAATGGGCAACAAGTTTCAAAAATAAGTATGTGTGGTGTAATTAAAATGACTTAGGGACTAAACCTGTTATTTGAGGTAAACCATAGGGACCAAACATGTAATTTTTTCTAGATATAAACATCGACTATAAGTGATTAAAACAAGTTTTCAGCGGGTTTAGGGTAATTCCGTCAAGATTTGCAGGTTTCAAGCAAGTTTAACCACTGTTGACAATCATTGAACGCCGTCAAGCACGGTTGACAGATTTTCGAAAAAGCTGATGGCCGATTAATTCCTAAACGGCGATAAATCGGTCTTGTCAAAAACTTGTTTTTTTTAACCAGTTAAAACTACAAAATAAACACTTAAACAAACTAAAATATATAGTAAGTTTAGCATTTATTTTAGGCAAGATTAGCAGCACTTTTTGTATGCTCATGGCCCATTCAGATTGATGATCAAAACTTTTGACCATGTCAAAAAAAGAAAGTCTAGTATATACTTTATACATAGATAGAAAAATAAAATACTACAATGTACATGTGAAAATTTATAATGAAATGTTATTTGAAATAAGTTGAGAGGAGACAGTCCCTTGGTTTTGAGCAGATGCTTTTTCTTTTCGTTGTTTCCCATAATAAAGCAGCAAAACACAAAGCACTTGATCGTTTAATAATTCACTCATAACAACAAAGCAATCTTACAAAATCTACTCTGGATCCTTAAAACAAAGAAAAAACATTTCATCTAGCTAGTTCAGTTCACATTCCTAGTATCAACAACAAATATGCATACTGATACAACGAAAGCTAACGAGAAACGAGCATTAAAACAGCAGTACTTGTTACCGTTAACTCCGTTAAGGAAGGTCCTCAGTATGATCACGTGACATGTAGCCGTAAGTTGCAAGGAAACCTTAAGGAGAGATTATGGGATGGTGTTTTGATTGGTTTAAGACTAGGAAAAAATGATGCTAAGGCGTGTAGTAGTAGTAACTGTGGTGATGGTTTTGCAACTGGAGATGATGCTATTAATGGAAAGAAGTATGGAAGGAGTGATACTAGTACTAGACGGCGCATGTTGCTTGGTGTGTTGGGCTGTCCACTTGCTCCGATTTCGGTTGATGTTAAGTGTAGTAGTAGTGATTTTCATTACAATGTTAAAGACGCTCCAATTGTAAGTTTTATGACTTTTTAAATCACTTTGTGCTTTGTTTTATACTTTTGCTTATTAGCTTATACAAATTACTTATTTGACTGTTTGATTGGTAGCATAAGCAGTTTTAGATAATTAGATTAGAAATTGCCTATTCAAACGGTTTATATTACCATTTCAATATGTATAAAAGGTTGCTTGCTGAGATCTTATAAAAATGGCTTAAGTGCTTATTGTGTTTTGACTGAAGAAATTGGCGGATAATAAAGAATCATGATTAGAAGCTGATTTTGAAGAGATGTTTAGGGCTGTTTGGGATTGCATAATGTAATTGTTTATTCTGTTTATTGCTTTTTGAATAAGCAGTTTCAACTCATAGATACCTACTTATCTCCTGTATCGAAACACAGTAAGTAGATAATTAGTACCGAACACCCCCCAAAGTTAATAATAAACAGTACTTTGATGTGAAATTATTTTATAACGCGTCTCCTAAAAATGTTTTTCCGGCTACTCTTACATGGTTGTTTTTTTAATGTTTAATGTGCCTGTTAGTTATTTGCTTACATTGTTAGGATTATATATTTCAAACTCTGATTAAAGCTATGTCTATAGGAAAGGTCTACGGCACAATACATAATACATCAGTACTTAGCAGCAACAGGGTGCTTAAAGATGATGTCCGTAGGGTCACAACAGCAGCCCGGTTACTATAAAAACATGTACACAACGGGAACTGTAAAAATGACGTGTTGTGAAACAGAGATTTCATCAGTAGAAGGAGAGAGTGTAACCGATAGTGGCCGTGGATCACAAGCAACAGACAATGTTAATGGATGTTTTGTTCTCTGGCAAATGGTCCCTAGAATGTGGTCTTTGGAGCTTGTACTTTCTTCCGGCAACAAGGTTATGGCTGGCAGTGATGGAAACACTGTTTGGAGTTACACACCTTCGATTGGAACTCAGATTTCTAAAGGTCCACAACGCCCCTTACGTCGCATTATTCAGGTCTGTGTGTTCACTTCATTTCTTTACATTTAAATTACACACTTTGTCCCAAAATGGGCGTCCACTCGACAAAAGGCACATGGTTTTAAGAATGCGCAATTAGGGTGTTTGGGGTTGCTTTTTCTAATCTGCTCAAAAGTAAGCATGTGCCAACCTCCTTACTTTTTAAGTGCTTATTTTAGACTAAAAGGAGAAATTAAGTAATTTTATCTGCGCATTCAATGTCTTATCTGGTTTAAATAAATAGATGAGGTGATAAGCACTTAAATGGGCAATACCAAACACCCTCTTAGTGCATTGCTAAGTAGTTCAATGTCCATTTCACGTATTAAAAGTACACACAGTTTGACTATCAATAAAGTTTTGTGATTGGGTGTAATCAAGGGTAATGGAAACTTATTTAGGACAGAGTTAATTTTAGTAGAACCAGCGAAAAATAGAAGAGTTCTATATAAGTTGCTTCTTTGTATACCTAGAAAATGTTCTCATATAAACTTTGACGATGAATGATTGTAGGGCTTAGATCCAAAGAGCACGGCAATGTTATTTGCAAAGGCTGAACGCTTGGCAGATAAGAAAATAGGAGACGAGGATTGTTTTGTGTTGAAAGTGTGTGCAGGAAAAGATGATGTGATGGCACGAAACTATGGACCTGGCCACATTGCAGTGGAAGTGCTAAGGCATGTACTTTATGGTTACTTTAGTCAGAAAAGCGGGCTTTTAGTGTACATGGAGGACTCTCAACTCACTCGAGCCATGGTAGAAAATGATACGGATTCCAGTTTTTCTTCTGATGATGAGACGATGGAAGAAGTAATGTATTGGGAGACGAGTATTGGTAGTAGCATTGACGACTATAGGGAAGTGGAGGGTTTGATGGTTGCTCATCAAGGTAGATCCATTGCAACGGTATTTGAAGTCCAACAACCGTATATGTACAGGACTCGGTTTGAAGAAGTATGGAAGATTGATGACATTGCTTTTAACATTCCTGGTCTATCCACTCATTCTTTCCTCCCCGTCCACTAATAGTTCCATAACAGCGGACGGACGGATTAAACGCTTACGGGAACAAAGAAACCATGACAAATGCATGACAAAAGAGGCATAGGCCAACTGTCGCCCAAATTCCTTCATCTAAGAATTCCGACAAGTTCTAAGGATTTCTGTTCACTAATGTAAATTACATGAAATTGGGGGTTATTGTAATATGATACTATCTTATGTAGAAAAATCAGTAACTTTAGATTTACTAAATGCTTAACCATTTCTGTCAAAAAAATGTTCTTTATAAAGACTCTTTGATAAGCCTACGGATATTATAAGTTACTCACATACGCTTATTTCATATTCGAGGGGGCATATTCGAGGGAGCACCTGTGAGTTCCATTTACGATAATGTATCTTCACAAGTATGTTTACATGTTAAAATCGCAACACTCAAAATATATTTATTAAACTTTGTACTCCGTTTCTTGTTAGCTGGAGTAGAGTATACTAGCTAATACACACCAATGCTTTAACAACTAACTAATGTCATTAATATTACATAGATATGACCAACCATGTAGTAGCAGAGAGCTCGGCCCTCGACATGTTATGTGTAGAACTGTTTGACGTAAATGGTGGTCTTCTTCCAGATGATCTGTCAAAAACATTTTGATGATTTGCTCATACCAAACCAATATGATGATGATGATCAATATCGCGGCTTCTAGGTAACAACAATGGTTTTGTGTCATAACTATGCTCAGTTGCACCAGAATCAAGATCATAACCATCTCCTTTCGTGTCGGTGCTACATGGAACCTCAATGTGATGATGATCATTATCATCCGGCCACATCATCATCTGACTCATATTCATGTCCATATGCGTAACACTTCCACCACTGATTTTATTCTTGCTATCATAACCTGCTGTAGCGTCCCTGCTTTGATCCCCGGATAAGGTTTGGCACGCTTTTTCCAATATCGTCTGCATGTATTTCCCATGAGCCTCTATCCTTAACTGGAGATGCCTTTGTACCTGCACTTTTTAGAATTGAATCAGAGGCTGGATGACGGAATTTGGACGACAATTGGACCAAACCATCAAAGGTTGTTAGCCCAGTTGTGCGACCCACTGAGTACTTTTTATAGACATGATATCATTATATGTTTTCAATAAGTTGTATAAAGAGACTCAACGTTTGCCCGGCCATATCTAGTTAGTGATAAAACAATACGCTTATACTACACTACAAATCATAACTTCATAATCACTTGAACAGTTCAATAGATTGTATTAGTATTAGCGCATGGTAATTACCTCTAACTGTTCATGAAGCCTTCTTTGCACCTCAATTTGCATCCTAATTACATCAATGAATAGAAGTCAACACATGAACCTAAATTCGAAAAAGGGTCATAAATAAAGGTAGCAAATTAATCACTATGTATACATACTCATTCATACTTCGTCCCAATGGTCCAGAAGAGGATGCGCTACCGTTCCTTTGAACTTCCATAGCAGAAACTGCATGTCGTGTATATATCATTCGTATATGCAGATAACATATATACATCAATAATTCATTTATTTACTACTTTTATCCAGAATTAATACATAAGATGCATGCATGTATGTATGTATAAGTCACCTCTTTCACGGTCCTTCTGAAGTGATCATTAAATTCTTTGTGCGTCTGCTTTCCTAGCCTGAATTTCTGATCCATCAAAATGAAGAATGATCAGAAACAAGCTAACTAACTAATTGAATTAAGGGGTGTTTAGGACTGCTTATTTGTTAATTGTTCTTAGAAATAAGAAGTTTGGAATATGCGCAGTTTCAAATTGTTTATTCAAACCGACTTGCGTATTCACTAAGCAGTTTGGAAAAATAATCTCTAAACTACTTATCTATATCAAACCGATAAGCAGGTAAAACACTTTGTTTAAGAAATCTAAAACACCCTTTAATTGTCCCTGCGAATATGGAGCAAGTGTGTTGAGAGAGTTACGAATTGAATAAGATACCTGAAGATGACTCTTAAGATGATAAAGAGTGAGACCCTTCACACCCATGACTCTCATGATTGTCTTCGGTGTAGCCTCTGCGCGTAATAAACCAACATCAATCGACATGAATCAGTTTGATCATGAGCTTTAATGACATCTTCAAACTAAGATAATGGTAAAATAAGGAACAAGTTAAGGGAAGTACTGTCAGGTCCTCCTAGCTGATTGACTGCGTCAACAAAGCGTTCATGGAGCTCCACTGTCCATCGAAGGCGTGGTTTGGGGTCTGTGGTAAGCACAAGACCAGAATGATCTGCACCTTGAACAGCGTCACCCGCGCTAGCCCTATTGATATTGCCAGCAACATTGGACATAACTGACCTTTCATAATGATTATGATTATGATTATGATCACGCAAATCTATGTTAGTAGTTGAAGAATGGAACATTCTTTCTTTTCTATCTTTCTAGCTCTTCAGTTTTTTGGAAGAACAAATGCGATATGCAAATAAGGGAACAAGAATAGGGTTCTTCTTTTAAAGGTGAGAAACCTCTCTAGCTTTTTCTTGTGCCAGGTGTTCGGGATTGCTTATTCGTGAAAAGTTATTTTACTCACAGATAATTATATAAGAGGTTTATTTAATAAGCACACGTACTCTCAAATACCCGTAAAACTGTTTATTTGATATCCGTCCTCACGATGGTAGGCTGGTAGCCCAATGGTAGTCACATGTAGCGTAAAGTGGACGCATATGTTCAAATTATGCCCTAATTTCTCTTTAATAATGATGTTACACAATTTACCTCTCATATATTAGTCATGTGACCCGTCGTTGAGGCCACTAGATGCCTGTAATTTCTTTTCCTTTTTTTAGTATAATAATGTGAACTATTTCATAAAGTCTCAAGAGAAAACTATACTAAAACTTACCTCTACAGACTTATTTAAATAAATATTTACTAAATAACTACTGCTAAAACTTGATTATTACACATACAAGGAAAAAAAGAAGGAAAAAAGAATAAAAAGAGAAAGAATAAAGAATAAAGAAGAAGGAACAACGCCTACTCTATCTCAAAACTCTTGCTTTGCATAAAGAGAATTAAAGAGTATAAAATTGTTACAACTTGTATTTCACGATTCTGATAATGAAATTTATATGTTTGAAATTTCCATGTCTTGATTTTACACACCTTCATTAGTAGTTTTGGACATTTATTCCAACCTATTGTCCACTTCTTTCCGTTATCTTAATCTCTTTTCATATATTAACAAAGGAAACTATCTATGCAGCAGCAAAAGAAAAGGAGCATACATTATGCTTAACTATAATTAGAAGTTTAAAGATATGAAACATATATAAGACCCCGAAATGTTTTGGATTAATGTTATCTTTACATGGTAGTTTATTGTGAACACCGATTGATCATTAATTAGTAGTATCGGGGCTAGAAGAAAATTACAATAAGTTCATACAACGTAAAATGGGATTACAATAAGTTCTTACATTAATTGTAGTCGTAGCGGCAAGTTGATTATTTGCGTTATTAGATTAGATAGTTCGCGCCTCATTGCATATGTTTTAGTAGAAACCTATATTAACCAGAAAGATGAAAATTCCAATCCATTTGTGGGCATGTATCTAAGAGCTTCTCCAACAAAAGATTAACAAGAAATCCATAAAGTTCAATGCATTGCAATTTGCAATACTCTAGCAAGTTTATTTTTGGTCAGCATGCACTTGATGAATATTTCCAGGTACAAGATTGTTTCTATTATTGAGTAGTAATATGAGTGTGGATTTTTGCATCCTATGTAGATTTGCATCGTAAAGTTTGCTAGCTTCTTGGGATTCAGTAGTTTCATTCTTTAGCTCTTTTTTTTCACATGTAAAATGCTTTTGTAGAATACAAGACTGTCCAGCCATGCATGCACGCATGTGCTTTTTTACATTTACAACATGTAACTTAAATTTTTAAATTTTGAAAACACCGCCTTTTTCCTCATGATTACACTCTCACTTTCTATTATCTGAAGTTGATAACAATGGGTAGAATATTACGCAGTAAATCATTAAAACTATATTTTTCTGCATTATATTTATCCTATATTTGCATATATTTTGATGAAAATATAGGTTTAGGTCATTAAATAGCAATATACTTTCTTCAAAGTATCGGTTTGATATTTGAACTAATTAAAAAGTGTTTCACTAAATGTTAGTACAAACTTTCAAAAGTGTTTCAATATGCACATTTACGTCACGTTTTGGAGTATGAAACGCCATTCAAACTTGCATATATACCGGAACGCTAATTAAAAGTTTGTAATATTGAATGAAACAATTTTTAGTTCACGTACCAAAACGATATTTTGAAAAAAAAATTCATTGTTATTTAATGACCAAAAACCCGAAAATATATTGTTGCATTTACTAGTTATACTCGTTTCTTTCTAGACCAAGCTTAATCACACTTAAGAAATCTGCAAAAACTAAAGACAAACTTTAGTTTTTTTATTTTTTGTAATAAAAAACGTTGGTGAAAAAAGCATGATGACATGCATGAGAATGTTTTGGGTTGCTTGAGTTATAAGCATCTTAATATGCTTAAGGAATTTATTCCACAAGGTGAATATATTCCATTTTTCAAGTTGAATTTTACTTTTCATTTTTCTTGGTCTTAATTTCGTGGGCCGATAAATTTGACGAATAACTAACATTTTTTAGTATCATGAATCTTAACAATGCTATAATTAACCAGTAATGTTGTTCTTTTGATAACCACTTGTGGAGCCAATTTTTGAACTTTTTTTTTTTTTAAGCTTACGTTAACGTGCTAAAACAATAACAATAACAACTCGAATATGAAATACCATTTACACCATTCTAAATGGATTTTGATTTACAGAATATGCAGTTTATTGAAAGGTAAAACTACAAGTAGTGTTTTACATCTCAACTATGATTTGTATTGTTTTAAGATGTTAATAGTAGCTAATTTTTGGCTTAACAATCACTAAAATTTGCATAACTGAAAACAGTGATATTGTAGAAAAATACAATCAAATCCTTCTTTTATTGATTTAAACCAATATAAACACAGGGAACTGTTCTCAAACAGATTACAACTCAAAACAATAATCACTTGATCTTAATCAAGCCACAATAACAACACAAAAGACAGGCTACTAGCAATGGGAGGGTCGACCCAGTCGGTTGAGCAAGGTTGACCACTGATTGCCCCACTGTGGGGAATCGGTTGTGTTCGGTCGAGCGAGCAAAAAGGGACGAACTAGTTCAAGGATTCGACCGAGTATACATCTCACTTGTGGACAAAATTTCCTACCGTTTGGGTTTAAAACAAAAAAATTTTAAAATTAAAAACTTTACCACTTTTACAACATTATAAATACCAACCTCAAACACATTTTTAAACACACAATTCAAACAACTTCTCATCAATATTCATCATGTCACAAAGAAAGACTCCCACATCAAAAAACCGACGATCCCGACTTCCCCAAAATTCCCCGAATTTGAATTTCTCACGGACTCACCGTTTGAATTAACCGTGTAACACCACCACAAAATCGGGTATTGGTTTCGAGCACCGGTTTGAATATCAAACACGACAACCACAACCCAACCAAAATCAAAACCCGTTTCGTCGATCGTCCATATTTCCCACCGGGTCGTCCTAATATCAACCAAAACCTATCACCAAGCGGGTCGTCATATCATCCTAACATGGATTTCTCCCAATCTTCCCAACCAAATCAATTGTTTTCACCGCTTCATGGTGTTAATCTTGATATGGATTTTGATGATTTTATGGAATACCCTCCTCAAAACCAGAGTTTTAAAAATAGCGCCTAAGGCGGGCCTAGGCGCTAAGTCGCACGAGGATCTAGCCTTTGGGATTTTTTTAGATCGAGGCTCACGACATGCATGAATCCCACAAAAATCGTGCGCCTTAGGGATTTTTGTGCCTTTGCGCCTTGGGGATTTTTGCGCCTCGAAGATGTAACGGGTTTTGGCCCCCTTTTCTAAATATTAAGATAAGATATATGGGCCTTATAAATTATATAAATAGGCCTTTTAAATCATAAGGTGAGTATTTGTATGATTTGTAAATTTTAATTGATTTTATGTTTATTTTATTGATTAAATTTTTTTTATGAAGTTACTTTGTTTCACTAAGTAGTTTCTTTACGACATATTATCATGAAAATGTGGCATTGTTCGTTGAATATTAATACGTTGCTTGCTAGATATTTTGGGTTAAACTATGAGCTTTATTAGATGTAAGTCTACAAGTGTAGGACACAAGCATATTTAGTCTGATATGGATTTTAATCTCTATATAGGTCATCGAGCAAAAGAATTGATCCATTTTAGAAGTGACAACTGATCCATTTTAATCTTTATTGTGGCAATATGTGCAATGTATTAAGTATTTTAATGTTATTTTGTGTTATTTAAGCTACATAAATGGTCACATGTGTTATAAAAAACTTAATGTATTTAGTGTGTTTCGCATTTATGAATCTCGCGCCTTGGAATGCGCCTCAACTCGGGGCTCTTTGCCCCCCTTTGCGCCTTAGTGCGCCTTAAGCCTTTCAAAACATTGCTCAAAACTATACGTCTCAACAATACCCCGACTCAAGATGCTTCGATGGGCCAAGGTTCGGGGCACGGTTCATACCACGGTTCTATTCGTATTGAAGACGATGTCGAAGAGACGTCACCCGTCAAATCAAAGAAGGGTTCAAAACGGGCTACAAGGAGAAGGGCAAGAATGTTGCAAACAAAAAGCCCGAACCATGGACAAAAGAGGAAGAGGTCGCGCTTTGTGTAGCTTGGATACATGTGTCAGAAAATTCGGCTAGAGGGAACGCTATCAACCGGAATGGGTTTTGGGAGGAGGTGATACCGTACTTTGAACAAGAAACTGGTTCAAAAAGAACCTGCGACTCCATCACGACCAAATGGAAGGGTAGGATTTGTTCTAGGGTTGGTTTCTTTTGTGCAATTATGGATAATATCAAGAAAAATCACGGAAGCGGTGAGAATGACGAAGGCGACTATGAAAAGTCTTGTAACGAATACCGTGTGATTCACAGGCATGAGTTACGTTGAAGGAGTGTTGGAAAGTTTTGAGGAAGCATTCTGCTTGGAAAACTGTTGAGATGCCTTCTTTCACCCTGAATAGTAAGAAGAAATCCAAGACTTCGGAAACCACCTCGGGGTCAACAAGAGGTCCTTTTAATCCCCAAGATGTGGATGATTCTGAAGAGGACGAGACTCGAGAATCACGACCAAAAGTTCATGACGCAGCTAAGAAGAAAGCACCCGAGCCACCTAAATCATTTGTTACTACGATGGCCAAGAACTTTTCAAGTTCAAGCATTCAAGTAAAAAAAAATAAGAATATGGAAGAGGAATACTTAAATTTGAAGCAAAAGAGTTGGAGCTTGCGGAGGCAACGGCAAAATGAGCCGAGAAGTTCAAAGGGAGAAACTTGAGATCCAACGTCAACAACTTGCATTGACATGACAATCAAACCGGACACAAGACTTAATTTTCTACAACACACCCTCGCCAAGTATGCCCATGACGAGAACTACAAGAACTTCAACAACTTAAGCAAAGAATCAAAAACGTTACAACTTAGATTATTAGTTTCAGTTTTAATAAGTATTGTAATGTCTACGTTTTATTAGTTTAAGTTTTAATTATTGTTGTAATGTTAAGTATTTTTATTAATGAAGTTTAATTTTGTTTTTAAAAATATTTATATTAAAAAAAATAAAAAATAAATAAATAAATAAAAATCTCAGGTCACCACTGTGGCAACTAGGTCATCGGAGAGAAAGGCGATGCAGGTGGTCGACCGTGTCACCATGCTACTAGCCTTAGTACTTTTGATCAAGATGATCAAGAACTAGGGTTTACAATATAATTTTGTTTTCGAGAGAGAAATATCTGTGAAGATCGTTTATCATCTAGGGATAACAATAACAAAGACAAACATGAATGCACAACGGAATAATAAGAACATCAATGTTATTGCTAAAGGTTTTTCGCCATCATCTCTACCAACTAATAATATTTGACTAAATACGATTCTAGTCGACTAAATACTAACTAACTATCCTAGGTGTTTATATTTTACGCCTAGGCTAAACACACACACCTTTGGTGTTTACATCTTGACACACTAAAACCTAATTCCCTGCCTCTCTTTATATACTAGAGAGTCTAGGGTTACAATTGACTACTAGGGACTAAATAATAAAGTCTTCTTTAACAAGTAAGTCCCTTGTGTTTCAATCTTCATCATTTGTCATCTTTAGTCCTTCATCTTTCAGACGTTTTGTCTTATCAACTCAATTATAATTCCTAGTAATATCATATGTAAAAAGTGAAGAATAAGCCAAAGAATTTGGCTTATATACTTTTGAAATCATCTTAGAGCAATATTGATCACTTGGACCTTCTTCATTTGCACTTGAGCCCTTCCGTGTTTTCCCTTTATTATGTTAACCTCAAATCTTACAACTCTTGTCCATAACAAGTACAGTAACCACAAAGTCATCCAAAGGACTAAAACTGCAATACATAATAGACAAAGTTAGACCCTCAAGTTGTATCAGATATCAAATGAGTCCTTATTTTCCAACATCCCTCCTTCATCTGATATCTGATAGATATCTATTAAGCCCAGTTTTTTCACAAGATTCTTATGTTGTAATGTATCCAACCCTTTGGTTAGGATATCTGCAATTTGATTTACAGATTTCACTTTAACACTTTTAACCACACCTTTTAAAATTTTCTCTCTTACAAAATGTAAATCAATCTCAAGATGTTTGGTTCTTTCATGAAAAAGTGGGTTGGCTACTACCTTAATTGAAGAATTGCTGTCACAATAAAGTGGAACATGAATTACATTTTCTTGTTTCAAATCCTATAAAATTTTAAGAACCAAATAACTTCACTGGTAACTTAAGCAAGAGCTCTATACTCTGCTTCAGTTGAGGATTTAGAGAGAGTAGATTGTTTTGTGGAAAACTAGAAGGGAGGTTGAATAGTTTTACCGATTAAAACTTCATTTTAAAGTAATTATATCGACTTATGTCAATCTATTTAGTATGTGTGTTTTATATTGATAGATGAGCATATAAGTAAGTAATGTAAAAGATAAAGAGTAAAGGAACACAAAACTACGACACGAGTATTTATAGTGGTTACTCCCCGAGTACCCCACTCGAGAGTTTGTAAGCACTACACAACACAAGCTCCTTAATGTGGCAGAGAAGCATTCACAACGTCGCCTACTCTTTATCCGGTACAAGGTTAGACACCGAGTTCTTCCACGAGGTAGAAACAAAACTATCACAACGTCGCCTACTGATGCAGGTTTTACTGACCAGGTTTTAATATTTATAATGTCTCATTATACCTATGGTCTACCCTAATGCACTAACGGGCAGTGTACCCGGTCGTGTGTAATGTAGTATTTCGGTAAAACCGAAGTCGTCTCAAGAGCTATGTATGTGGATTTAAACTAAGTCTAGGTGTCACAGATTTTAATAGGTTTTAAGGATGAAAAGATTAATTAAAACTAAAGACAAGAAAATAAAAGATAGCAAGCAAAGGCAAGGGTTGTGATCAATAGGGGATAAGTGTGCTAACCTAGTTATTCATCCTATCAAGTTAAGTTTACGTTTAATTACTTCCAATTACTTCAAGTGGGGGTAAAAATCGCTAGGACGAGATTTTGTCGGTTCGTCTAACCTATCGACAAAGGCTTCCTTCGGAGATGGCGGTGACCCGTTGAAAGTCCAGTTGTTTTAGCCCCCTAAGCCAAGTCATTAAGTACCGCTACATGCAAGATTCATAATAATGAGTGCCCGGGCGCTAGCATCTTAAACACTCATCACTAACTTCTTAAGTTCATCCAAATGGTAGGTGATCAGTTGGACAAATCGCACAAGCGAGGAAGGGTCATCAGTTGGTCATATCTTATCATTCCTACCCAGTCTACCTACTTAGGGTCAGTTGGTCATATCTCCTAAGTAACTAGCTACTACCGCCATTCAAAACTACCGAAACAAGGGTAGCTACCAACAAACTATGCATGCATACACTTAGAAATAATTATACGGAAGCAATGTAAACATAAAAAAAACAATTAAGGAATCATAACTAGGCTAGCACCAGAGGTGCTTAGCCGCTCATATTAACTGAAACAATCGATTCAATGTTTAACATTACGAAATACATGAATTAAAAGTAAAGAAAAGATAAAATGCTAATGCTTATCGTAGGGGAGTGATTTCTCCCTTGGAGATGGCTCTGTATGCTCCCCAATATCTGCCTTTTACTTCTACTCACGTTCACTGATGTTGTGTGTGAAATGGGATCATTAGAAATGATGGAATTTGAGCCGTATTTATAGGCCAGATCTTGTTACGACGTAACTTAAGTTAAGAGTTACACCGTAACATCCATTTCTTCGTAATTTGCTCCGGAAAAGCTGGTTACGGCGTAACATCAGGAATGAGTTACGCCGTATCTTCAATAAATCATGGTTACGCCGTAATTGTGGAATTACTTACGTCGTAGCTTGAAGCGGCGCGGAACCTCACTTGACCTAATTATTTACGGCGTAATCTTGGGATGGAGTTACGCCGTAATCTTCCATTTAGTTGGTTTTCTGAGTTACGTTTTTGTTACGGTGTAATGTGAGAGAAGAGTTACGCCGTAATTACTTCAAAATGGGCATACTATCATATATCTTCAATAAACTCTCCAAATCCGCGTCTCATTAGCTCCAATGCTCGTAATTTACACGAAAGTGAAATATAGAGGAAAACAAGCGTAAATCCATATAAATGATATAAAATACGAGCATTATCGGAAATTGACACTTAATATTGGGACTATTTAATGTTATCAAATATTCCCCATTTGAACTCTACTTGCCCTCAAGTAGACCGATACGCCAGTAGCGCTCGGGGTCAAAGGAACTTTCTTTTCGTCGAGCAAGTTTTCAACACCCTATGCACGATGAACCTAATCGTTGTAGTGTAGTATTAGGGTAAGCCACGGAATTGATATCGCTCTCTAGGGAATAGGAATGCTAGTGAGAAGTTACTACGCTAAGGTTGGGGTTGAGGAAGATTATTTTTATCTTTTATGTTTTTAGGAAATGGAGCGGTGCGAATCTCGGGTTTGATTTGGGGTTGGTATTTCTACGATTACTCTACTATCTAATTATCTAATTATCTAAACTAAGGTGAGGTAGTCTATGTCTCTTGTTTGTGCTCGTATGATGATTAAAATGTATTTGCTTAGGCTTTATTACTCCCTAGTTATCTCCTATTGATGGTTGAATTGTCACGTCTTTATTCTTAATCGCGTTGTGTCTCTAAGGTCGTAGGGTATGCATTTATCCCTAACTCTTTGAAGCTACCAAAGGTTAATGACTACAAAATCTCTAGGATTTATAAACTTTAACTCTAAGGTATTATTTGGATGTATAGCCTACTGTTACTCTAGGTGATTATAAACTAAGGTTCAACAAAGATTAATCAAGCATTAACAACACAACGAATGACCTATCGCAATACTAGGTCAATCACAATTAAGATAAGAGACAACCAATCAATATTCAATAACTAAGTTTCATGTTACCTAAGCAAACACACAAGTAAATTAGCCGGACATGGGGAACATGCAAGCATACACACAATCAATTGAAGACATAATTAAATTAATGAAGTAAAACACTTATCTTGATGTAAGATAGGGTATGGAACCCTAAAACAACTGTACAAGATGACCTTTGGTTCGGTTTAGGTTTTACTCCACAAAACTACACGAAAACAAAAAAAAAAAAATCGGTTTCTATATATAAGGTTACAAGCGTGACGGCCACCCTTTAGTTTTTGCGCCGCTTGGTCGCCGTCATTAGGGTTTCGTCTTGGCAAGTTAGCATTGCGACGGCGTCGCCTTATGCATGTGACGCCGTCTCCTTCGCCTCTCGGCGTCGTGCGGATCAAATCTAGGCCGTCGAGCTGCGACACCCTACTCTTTAACACTGATGCCGTTACTTGTAAATAAGCAATTTGGCTACCGAGTCGTCTCAAAATTTGTTCCGACGGCGTCACAAGTAACCCGACGCCGTCCCTTTCAATTCGCCAGACTGAGTGTCTCGATTCTTGACTTTGGCCATTTTCTTCGTACATTCGCGTCTTTTCATCCGAATAAGTGTCATTCCAGCATTTTGCCTTCAAGAGACCTAAAAAGGAACGATATTAAGTAATAACGGATACAAAAGTGATCAAATAAGGGCTTAAATGACCCCTCAAAAAGGTACATTTTAAAACCTTATCATAGACCTTATTAGATAGATTCCTAAAAAGATATATCCCATTACCTGGAAAATATAAGTTTACAAATCCCTTATGCTAGAATAAAACAAAGCCGAACACTTCACGAAATGGGAACAAAACACTCAAATCTCTCAACTGTTCTAAGTGTCAATTTCGGGGTGATCACTTATTATACAGTCATAGCATGTATTCTATCATAAGCTTGGCGGTTACACAAATCTCCACCACTAGAGTTAAGGACAAAACAATTCTCGAAGGCAATATGGGTAGACAAGACAAAGGTTAAGGGTGATTTGTCATTACTAACATGTCACAGCGAAGTGGACAAAATTAATGATACATGACCAAATCCATGGCCAAGACACCAAAGATTGCTCGCTGCATCACCTAGACACGCTTCATGACTAAAGGGTAGGATAAGACATGGGATAAAATTGGTGTAAAATAAAATCAAGCAAATAGTCTAAATCTATAACCAAGTCATCACCACTTACCGTTCGCCCAAAGTTCAAGTTTCGAAGTCAAGAAACCGGATCATAATACTAGGTAGATATGCCATTAGAGGACGTCATGATGCGCACATTTCCAACTCCATTCTTCAAATGTGACCGAGGTGGCCTCCTCGATACTAAATCTATAATCAGCTCATAACATAGTACTTATAACTTCGCACTTTACAATCAAATCAATAACAATAACTATTTTTTTTTTTTTTTCGAATCTTTTTTTTTTTTTTTTTTTTTTTTTTTGGAATCATACAACATAACATCCCCCACTTGAGATGAACAATATGAGAATTTGGGGTCTTCAATGATCTTTAAGAATATGTCATCGACGAAAGCGTGATTCCGAACCTTTCCACTTGAACCTTGAACTTGACAAATAATGACTTCAATTACAAATAAAGACTACGGGGTAGGCTAAGGTGTGGGTGTAATGAAACAATATATTGGGTGAACAAAATGAAAGGAATAGCTCGATGGGTGTATCTAGGGGTATCTTGCACTAAAGGTGAGTGCAAAAAAGGGTTTAACATGGGGGGTCGAGAAGTCGAGGTGACTAATCGATAGAAACATAATGATAGGCTATTTGGGTGATAATCCTATAATACTGCCTTCTTAAACTGAAAAGTCCAAATACATAGAGCTAACTCAACATACCTCATCTATGGTCTCGAAATGATGTAAATGCCAAGTTCTAAAGTTTACAAGCTACTGGCACACTCATAATTTGGTGGATTTGGGGTAAAAATTTGGAAACGGATAAGGCTAATCTCACCATATAATATCAAGTGTTATAACGTGCTCGGCTAAGGTCTAATCTAGTTAGGTTAAGAAAAACATGCCAAAATTTTAAAAATGGCATAATTTTTCAAAATAAACTAGAAAAACGAGGGCAAAATAAAGTTCAAGAGACAATTCTATTCCGTCCCCACTTGAAATGTACAAAGTCCCTTTGTACTACGTTAAATAAAGGTGAAGAGAAAAGTAGAATTAGGCGATAACTTCCACGAAATTTGCTCAAAAAGAAAGAAGGCCCACGAAATGAATCGTGCCTTCGCATAAGCATCCACGAGCAAACTTCAATCCCGAAATCACACTACCGACAAGCATAATTGTAAAAAGAAAAATAAAAATGAAAAATAAACCTAACTCACTTTCGTAGGAATCACGGTTGCATTTAGCGTATGCAACAAGCCTTTTAAACCACTTGGTGTCCCAAGTAGGCGAGTGTAGTCTCGTGAGGGCTTACAGGGAACATACCCATAAAGTTCATTTGAAAACTAATACAAGGTTTTTGTGTTTAAAAAAAAGTGTTACAGATGATAGTTACGTCGTAACCCCTATAAGGAGTTACGCCGTAATTAAGCAAAACCTGGCAAACGCTACAGGAGTGTAGCTACGGCATAACCATTGCATGGGATTACGCCTTAATTGGTAATGCTCTGAGAAGCTATCGTAAAAGGTATGTTACGGTGTAACCATAAGAATGAGTTACCAGAATCGCGTGATCAGTCCCCTGTCCCAAGAAGTCAGCAGAACTTTTCTCCAAAATCCGCAAATATGGTTAAAACACAAAACCCAATGTAAATGGAAATAAAACAATTGAAAGGATAATTCGGGTTGTCTCCCGAAGAGCACTTTCTTTATTTATGAGTCTTTGTTAGACTTAAAGCCTCGGGGCTTTATGGTGGCCTTTAGACTTGGCCAACTTCCTCCGTTACTTGACGGCAATCATTCATCCATTCCTTTTCTGGTTGTGTTGCCAATGCTACATGTACCAAATTTTTGCGAGAGCCACTCATTGAATGATAAACATGACTTTCCGTAGTCGTCACCTTCCATTATAGGATCAATCGTTGCACTTATGTTTGATCTTTCATCATTGGACATTTTATCAATAAGGTGATATTCATTGTAATTGTGTTTTAGCTGTTTCATTAATCTCGTATTGTTGTTCGAGTCTCCAAATCTTACCTTGTACCAATTTTCAAAGGATAAATTCTCAAATTTTATATCGTGTCTCTCAATCTTGTGAGGCCACGTCCATTCATCCACCTCTATATTTCCATCACAAAATTCATGAAAAGGGTTACACGAGGGCCATGCTTTCATTGATCCATCATACTCCGTCATTATAGGATGCAGCAATGCTTGTTAGGGTCCGGAACATTGACAACGTCAACTTTATTTGAAATTTCTAATCTGGGATTCAATTGTTCCTTCATGCTGAAAGTGATTCGTTCCCCTTCAGTTCCTAAAGAAATTTGTTTTTCAAAGACCTTTATATGTGCTCTACAAGTGGCTAGAAAAGGCCTTCCAACAATTAAGTTGTAAGTTTCCCGTTTTCCCATGTCAATAACCACAAAATCAGTAGGAAAAAGGAATTTACCAATTTTAAGGAGAACATTGTTAACCACTCCCCTAGGTACAACTTTAGAGGAATCAGCCATTTCAATCATCATTGTTGTTTCTTTTAAATTGGTAAGTTTTATTTTATCAAACAATGAGGTAGAAATAAGGTTTACCCCAGCCCCCAAATCAGCTAAAGCGGGAATTTTAAGATTACCGATAGTGCATGGTAGAAGAAAACGTTCTTGATAGAGTTCCTTCTCAGGAAGTTGGCTTGGCAGGCCCTCGTCGTCTTCAGATTTTTCATCTTCTTTTAAGTAGTTAATCCCGCAAAGATCATTAGTGACAGAAGAGGTGCACTGTTCTTCCTTCGGTTTATCTTGTGCAAATATGGCTTTGCAAGCAATGGCTTTGTCATTACTGGTTTCTAAATTTTTAGCTAATTGCCCAATTTGGGTTTCGAGGTTTTTAATTGCGGCATCTTGGTTCCGCAAGTTCATGTTGGTGTCTTCTTTTACCTTGACTATCCATTCTTTAAGTCTATCATTCTTCTTTGTAGATTCTTCGATATGTTTATGCATTATTTCTTCGAGGCTTGGTATAGGAGGATTATTGTTGATTCTAGTATAAAACCCTGGGGATTTTTCTCGGTACCTGGCCCCGTTACCATTGTATCCGTTGAAAGGACTTCCACTTCCATATTTTACTTCTTCAATCCTTTTAACTTCCTCGTTAGACGAGCACTCCTTGGTAGGGAGAGTGCCATTGTGTTCGTTTCGTCCAACTTGTATGGAATGTACATTTTCCTTGAGCTTTTTCATGTCCCTTTCAAGACTCTCTAATTTGTTGTTTATTGCTGCAAGGCCTTCCATATTTCCACTCTTACTTCGATTGCTCCCTCCATTGTGCCACTTGTGAGAGTGGTCAGCTATCTTCGGAATAGTTTCAAAAGCCATTGTTGGAGTCATTCCATGTATTGGTCCTTGAGAATCGATCATTTGCCTTTAGGAGATATTTAGATCCTTGTAAAAGACGTTCACCTTTTGCTGGTTGTTTAAGTCGTGAGTGGGGAACTTGTATAATAATTCGTTGTACCTTTCCCATGCTTGGTACAGTGTTTCATCACCTTCCTGCTTGAAGTTATGGATTTCTTCTAATTGCTTTGCAGTTCTAGATGAAGGACAGTACCTTTGAATGAAATATTTTTCGTGAGTGGCAGTGTTAATCGTCGTGAGTAATCGATCAACCCATCTTTTAGCGACTCTAGTGAGAGAAATAGGAACATGCGTAACATGACAACATCGTTTGAGACTCTCAAAATTTTGAATAGGCTAACAATGTATTCCACGTTGTCCACATTTTCGTGAGCATCATCGGTAATGCTTCCGGAAAAAGAGTTTGCACGCAACTCCCTCATAAATTGAGGTTTGATTTCGAATAGAGCATCTTCGGCGATGGCTGGCCTAACGATCCCCGGTCCTTATTCTTCTCTTGTCAACGCCAGATATTCCTCAAGAGTAAGGTCATCAATGTTGACAACTTCCATAGTCCCTGAGACTTGAAAAGAGATCGTGAGAAATTTAGAAAACAAAAATAAAAGACTTAATGAAAATCCAAATATAACTCCCCGGCAACGGCGCCAAAAACTTGATACAGATTTTACTGGCCAGATTTTAATATTTATAATGTCTCGTTATACCTACGGTCTACCCTAGTGCACTAACGGGCAGTGTACCCGATCGTATGTAGTGTAGTATTTCGGTAAAACTGAGGTCGTCCCAAGAGCTATGTGTGTGGATTTAAACTAATTCTAGGTGTCACAGATTTCAATAGGTTTTAAGGATGAAAAGATTAATTAAAACTAAAGACAAGAAAATAAAATATAGCAAGCAAAGGCAAGGGTTGTGATCAATAGAGGAGAAGTGTGCTAACCTAGTTATTCATCCTATCAAGTTAAGTTTACGTTTAATTACTTCCAATTACTTCAAGTGGGGGTAAAATTCGCTAGGACAGCATTTTGTCAGTTCGTCCTAACCTATCAGCAAAGGCTTCCACTAGAGATCGCAGGTGACCCGTTGAAAGTCCAGTTGTTTTTAGTCCCCTAAGCCAATTCATTAAGTACCGCTACATGCAAGATTCATAATAATGAGTGCCCGAGCGCTAGCATCTTAAACACTCATCCCTGACTTCTTAAGTTCATCCAAACGGTAGGTGATCAGTTAGTCAAATCGTACAAGCAAGGACGGTTCGTCAGTTGGTCATATCTTACCCTTTTCACTCAGTCTACCTACTTAGGGTCTATTGGTCATATCTCCTAAGTAACTAGCCACTACCGCCATTCAAAACTACCGAAACAAGGGTAGCTACCAACAAACTATGCATGCATACACTAGAAATAATTATACGGAAGCAATGTAAACATAAAAAAAAAACAATTAAGGAATCATAACTAGGATAGCACCAGAGGTGCTTAGCCGCTCATATTAACTTAAACGATCGATTCAATGTTTAACATTACGATATACATGAATTGAAAGTAAATAAAAGATAAAATGCTAATGCTTATCATAGGGGAGTGATTTCTCCCTTGGAGATGGATCCGTATGCTCCCCAAGATCTGCCTTTTACTTCTACTCACGTTTACTGATGTTGTGTGTGAAATGGGATCATTAGAAATGATGGAATTTGAGCCGTATTTATAGGCCAGATCTTGTTACGGCGTAACTTAAGTTAAGAATTACGCCGTAACATCCATTTCTTCATAATTTGCTCTGGATAAGCTGGTTACGGCGTAACATAAGGAATGAGTTACACCGTATCTTCAATAAATCATGGTTACGCCGTAATTGTGGAATTAGTTACGTCATAGCTTGCAGCGGCGCGGAACCTCATTTGACCTAATTAGTTACGGCGTAATCTTGGGATGGAGTTACGCCGTAATCTTCCATTTAGTTGGTTTTCTGATCCACGCTTCTGTTACGGCGTAATGTGAGAGGAGAGTTACGCCGTAACATCTTCAAAATGAGCATACTATCATATATCTTCAATAAACTCTCCAATTCCGCGTCTCTTTAGCTCCAATGCTCTTAATTTACCTGAAAGTGAAATATAGAGGAAAACAAGCGTAAATCCATATAAATAATATAAAATACAAGCATTATCGAGGGAAATTGACACTTAATATTCAGGACTATTTGATGTTATCACCTACACTTTATCCGGTACAAGGCTAGATACTGAGTTCCAATACAAAGGAGGAACTACTACCCAACACTACACCACAACACAACTACCCCAAAGGAGACACACTCCTTGTTACAACACTAGATAGGATATCAACATCCTCTAACCCAACCTGAATAACTTGTACATCGATGCACCATATAAATGTACACCTTTGGCACCTTTCACTAATGCCTTCAACAGGACACTTCGGCACCTTTCACTAATGCCTTCTACACGACACTTCTATGGAGGGAGGAAAGAACTATCAACAAGATGCACTTCAGTGGTCTTGATGATGACGAAGCTTAGCTACTCATGACCTTGAGCTTGCACGTCTTCAAGAGGTGGTGATCTCGCCTTTCAGAGGAACCTAGAGAATCACACAAACATAAAACTACATAGAATGATCCTTTGGATTTGTGGTTAGTGATGCTAGAATACTGAGAGAAAGTATATCTAAGAGTGGTGGTGAGCAAGAGAGATTTACATACAAAACATGTCTCATCGCTCCACGCAAGACTCACGGATCCTCATCGAGAGGATCCGGCTAGTAAACCCGGGATCCGCCATCGGGTCGCTTTAGTCCGGATTTCGGGTTGCAAACCAAGTTATGGGTTATGGGTTATGGACCATGGGTTATGGGTATTGGATTATGAATACCCATTAAGATGCAATGTACCTAGTCATTGGGTTATGGATCTTGGGTCATGGGTCATGGATCATGAATAATACCCAACATGACTTCATGCATAATGTCATGCAATGAGTCATGGGTTATGGATCATGCTCCATGGGTATGGGTTATGGACTTTGGTTTTTACCCAACAATATTCATTATACCTAGTCAATGGGTCATGGGTCATGGTTCATGGGTTATGGACTTTGGTTTTTACCCATTACAAAGTACATACACACTTCTATAAAATGTAAACATTAGTTGTTATACATACACATTTCTATAAGATGTAAACAATATTACTTATTAGTGTTTTATAAAATTGTCATTCGTTTTATAACTTATTTACTAAACATGTTTTGATGGTTTTAATGTGTTTAGTAAAATTGTGTTAGTAAACTATTGGCTCAAAGCTTTTACGTATTTTATTTGTTTCGTTAAAATGATTTTACGTTTGTTATCGACAAAATATTAGAAGATCGTAAAATATAAATAAACGTTTTTATGGTTTATTTGTATTAACATGTTTCTTGCTTTTCCAAGAAACAAGACAATTATTTAGAAAAATACAAAAACCAATAACAAATCTCCTGGTAATAACACATTTTGCCCAGTCAACATCAGAATAACTAGTTAAAATCATACCTGGGCTTTTAGCAATCTGAATACCCATACCTGGAGATCCTTTAAGATATCTTAATATCTTAAAAGCAATCCTGAGATGAGACTTAAGAGGACAATGCATAAACTAGCTTAAGCAATGAACAACATAAGAGATATCATGTATGGTATTAGTCAAGTAAATCAAATTGCCATAAGCTTTTCATAATCAGTAATGTTATCCAACACTAGATCATCTTTAGTAGCTTCATTAGTAATAACAAGTTTAGATTGTAATGGTGTTTTAGCAGGCTTGCAGGCAAGCATACCATATTCAGATAATAGATCAAGACAATATTTTCTTTGATTTAAACAAATACCATCTTTGATGTCATTAACTTCAATACCAAAAAATATTTCATTTTTCCTAAGTCTTTAATCATAAACTTAGTTTTAAGAAAAGATTTAAACTTCTTTTCAGAAATGATATTGCCAGTAATAATGATATCATCAATATAAACAAGCAAACCAAGAAACACCATTATTAGACTTAGTATATAAAGAGTAATCAAATTTTATTTGGCTGAAACCATTCTCAATTAATGCAGCAGTAAGTTTAGCATTCCATTGTCTAGGGGCTTGTTTCAATCCATATAAAGATTTCTTAAGTCTGCAAACTCTAGTGTCATTGGCAGGAAAATATCCTTCAGGAAGTTTCATATAAACAGTTTCCTCTAAGTCACCATATAAGAAGACATTATTAATATCAAGCTGAAAAACAGACCAGTTACTCTGCACAGCAATATTAAGCACACACCTAATAGTAACCATTTTTACAACAGGGGAAAAAGTTTCTTCAAAATCAACACCTTCCTTTTGGTTAAAACTTTTAACAACAAATCTAGCCTTATATCTTTCAATCTCACTATTAGATTTATACTTGATTTTCCACACTCATTTGTTAACAATAGCCTTTCTACCAGCAGGTAATTCAGTGATCTCATATGTATCATTTCTATTTAAAGCTTCCATTTCATCATTCATAGCATCAATCTAATAGGAATGTTTAGAAGCTTCAAGAAAAGTTTTAGGTTCACTGTTCTTATTAATTTGAGTGGTAAAACAAAGATTTTCAGAATCTAAATTGGAATAATTGACATATTTTTCAAGCCCATATTTGACTTTGGATTCAACAACATAGTCATTGAATTTTTTTGGAAAAACAGAAATTCTATAAGATCTTCTAAGATTTTGAATACCCTGAGAAGAAGTACTTAGATTTTGATCCATTATTCCCTCAGAAATATTATGATTATCTTCAAGTGTAGCAACCCTCTCATCCTCACCAGCAACAACATCATCACTGTCATCAGAATCATTTTCATTATAGAAATCCCTAGTGTGCATATTGCTACCAGGGTGAGGAGAGCAGCTACCGTACTTTGTGGACTCTTTCCACAATTCAGGCTACTGTCATCATCATTGGGATTTTCGGGATATTCAACATCAAAAAAGTTTAAGTGGTTTAAGTCTTGAAAAACATTTTCAGTTTCAGCAGTATCATTCTTATCAGTATTTGAATCTCTAAAAGGAAAGATAGATTCATAAAGTTGAACATCCCTAGAAAAGATGAATTGATGCTTATCAAGACTGTATAACCTATAACCTTTTTTAACATTAGAATATCCTATCATAACACAGTTTTCAGATATGCTACTCATCTTATTAGAATTATTCATAATAGTAGCAAAGCACAAACAACCAAAAACTCTTAAGTGAGTAAGCACAAGTTTCTCATTATAACCCAATTCATAAGGAGATTTTCCATTAAGCACATAAGAAGGAAGTATGTTAATAAGATAAATAGCACTAACAATACATTCAGTCCACATTTTTAAAGGAATTCCCCCTGAAACAGAAGGGATCTAGCAACATTTAAAAGATGCTTATGTTTCCTCTCAGCAATGCCATTTTGTTGTGGAGTGTAAGCACAAGAGGTTTGATGGATTATATCTTTATCAGTACAAAACTTGTTTATAGTGTGATTGAAAAATTCAGTACCATTATCACTTATAAAAGTTTTAATTCTTTTATTAAACTGAGTTTCAATCAAATTATAGAAAACAGTAATATAATAAGGAACTTCATCCTTAGTTTTAATAAGATAAACCCAAACACCCCTTGTGTAGTCATCCACAATAGTTAAAAAAATATGTATACCCTTTAGTACTAGGCACCCTATAAGGACCCCATAAATCTAAATGCACACGATCACCTAAAGCAGAAGTAACATGTTCACTTAATGTAAAAGGTTCTCTAGTTTGTTTAGCTATTTGACATATTTCACAAAAAACAGGTTTGTGTTTCAAATCAAAGTTCAAATAGTCTTTTAAACATTTAAGACTGGATTTGCAGGTTGACCAAGTCGATAGTGCCAGTCATGATGAGATAAACATGTTTTAAGAGAAGAATCTAAAAAATTACTTTTAATACCTTGGTTCTTGAAATAGTATAAACCTCCACATGGTTACAGTCCCGAACATTTAGTTGAGTCAAATCTCGATTCAAAAGTAGAACTGGTCTCATCAAAAGCAACCAATACTTTACTATATTTAGAAAATTTATGAACTGAAATCAGGGTGACACAATATTCTAGGATAACCACAACATCATACATAGTTAAGGACTTAAGGAATTAGATAGTTTGAGATTTATGATTTTAGTAATAAAAGCTTCAGTCCCATTGGGATGTCCCACTTTTATCCTAAGATGTGAAATGTCAATGATACTATCTGTTAATACAAATAAACCATAAAAACGTTTATTTATATTTTACGATCTTTTAATGTTTTTTCGATACCAAATGTAAATCATTTTAACAAAATAAATAAAATGCGTAAAAGCTTCGAGCCAATAGTTTACTAACACACATTTACTAAATTTATAAAACCATCAAAACATGTTTAGTTAAATAAGTTATATAAAACCAAAACCATTTTTATAAAACACTTACAAGTAATGTTGTTTGCTTATATTTTATAAAAATATGTATGTGTTTAGTATAACTTGTAATGGGTAAATAATGGGTAAAAACCAAAGTCCATAACCCATGACCCAAAACCAATGATCCATTGACTAGGTACAATGTATCTTGTTGGGTAAAAACCAAAGTCCATGATCCATACCCATGGATCATGATCCATAATTGTTGTTCCCGTATCACAAATAGCAAAAATAGTAATTAAGGCTAATCGTGATCCATAACTTAAGCAAAGTATTTGAAGAATCAGTTAAACAAGATAAGTAAATTAAATGCACAATAGATTTTTCAACTTTTATATTCTTATTAAAACGAATCAAAAGAATATATTACCCAAGTGTTTGCGGAACAACACTTGGGATTGAATGACAAGTATAGTGTGCACTCCTCACTAAGCTTAGGTTAAGTCTAAGCACAACTATCAGGAACCACTGAGTTATCTCAGGGACATAGTCGTATTTGGAGGAGTGAAAGTTGCTTGTGAATGTTTACACATTTAATGCACAAGCATAACTTCCACTCCTTCCTTATGTCTATTTATACAAGTATGGAATTTAACTATATCCTAGAAGACAAACTGACATAAGCTATATGGACAAAATACTGATATATCTTGTCTCTGTTTACAAGAGGCTATATTAGGTAAAAAACAATGTTGCTTTCTGATCATCAGTGATGACACTGATCGTAGTTGTTAGCCTTTCAGGAAAAGTTTGACTTATGGCTGATAAGGACGACTCCTTATATGTTCAAACTTATCCCGCCTTGTCCCGCCCATTCTTCAGTCATTTTACTCTTCGGTCTTTGTCTTCAGTGATTGTAGTTGATGAGGAGTTATGGGATTCAGTGAGTTATTGTCATCATTCACTGAACCCATCATCTTCTTCTTGACTCAGTCTTCACCCTTTGAGTTCCGCCTCACTGAGCGAAGAGACTTTTCTTCTAATTCTCGTTCTAAGTGTCCTGAAGATGATTCACTGAGTGACTATGCGCTCAGTGACTTGTTAGTGTTTAAGGTCATAAACACTTAGGGTATTTTCTATTCAAATCCTAAAATTAAGAGGTTTGGTACTGACTGAACCCAACAATAACCCATGATCCATTGCATGACATCATGCATGAAGTCATGCTAGATATTATCCACGATTCATAACCCAAATTTCATGGCCCATGACCCAAGATCCATGACCCATTGACTAGGTACAATGTATCTTGTTGGGTATCCACGATCCAAAGTCCATGACCCACAGTCCATAACCCATAACCTATAACTCGGTTTGCAACCCAAAATTCGGACTAGTCTGACCCAGCAGCCGAATCCCTTAGTTTGGACTGGCCGGATCCCTTGGGTAAGGGATCCGCCAAAACCGTAGCAACTGTAGGCAGTTTTGCCTATAAATAGTGAGTCATTTCTCTCTTGCTCACTACCCTTTTTAGACATATCTTCTCTATATATTCTAACATCTCTAACCTCATAACCAATGGATCATTCTATGTAGTTTTCTCTTTGTGTGATTCTCTAGGTTCCTCTTAAAGGCGAGATCAAAACCTCTTGAAGACGTGCAAGCTCAAGGTCATGAGTTGCTAAGCTTCGTCATCATCATCAAGACCATTGAAGTGCATCTTGTTGATAGTTCTTTTCTCCATCCATTAGTGTATCGAGTTGAAGGCATTGGTGTATAGTGCCGAAGGTGTACATTCGATATGGAGCATCGATATATATTTGTGTAGTTTGGGTTAAAGGATATTGATATCCTTTAAAGTGATTTTTTAAATCCCATACCTTCTCTACTTTCCCTCTCCCCAAAACCTAAAACGACCAAAACTCTATTCCTCTCATCATAGGGCTTCATCTTCTTAAGCATCTCATTCCTAAACATCATCGTAAGTAATTACACTCATCCTACCTATTCATTGTCATCTCAATCCTAGGGTTTGTGATTATATATTTTTTTTCAATTGGATTCATGTTTTTCTGAAAATTATACCATCAATTGGTAATTGTTTCTTACAAAATTGATCTCCAAACAAAAAGCCCCATATGAATAAGGTTTTTCAAAAAGGCATTGTTAATACAAAATAATTTCATAAGATCATAAACTCATCTTGATCAAGTCATCCATTAAAACATTTACCTTCTTGGAATATTTTTTTTTCTTCTACGATCAAACACGCCTAAATCCACCCAACAAGACCATCATGACACCGTACACTATATCCCTAGATATTATCGCAAAGAAGGCTTATCAACTAATGACCGCAAAGCCTTCAAAATGCTTAAAAATGACTCATCCACGAAGGTCATTTAATTGAGGAATCCATCTTTGAAAACACCGACATTCCTCAAGTCTTTTCCGCAATCAACTTTGATTGCCTCCTCAAAATAGATGAACAAATTTGTCCAGTTTTCATCTTTGAATTCTACAAAAGTGTTAGGATTATCCAAAACAATGATGAAACCATTTCAATCGCTTTCGTCATAAACAACCAAAGCATCATCTTACCTCTCACCACATTCGCACAAATTCTTCGCATACCATGTAAAGGAATTTGTATGTACTCTAAGTATTGGTCAATCGCTTGCCAACACCTTGCCTTAGACTCTAACCCCATCTATCACACTCCACTTGATGATCTCGTTGTAGTTCGAGATACCATCTTCGCAAAAAGAGTTGACCAAACTTGTTACAACCGCAACAAAGAACTCATTCATCGTGAACCCTTTCAAATAGAACTTTTTGAAGTGATTCCTATTCACAAAAGGTGGGAAGAAATTCTTAGAGAGAATGTCATTTGTTTGGTCAGAAATAAAGACCATCCTAATGCTTGTCTTGTCCAAATGATCTATTGTCTCATCCACCAAAAACCCTTCAATCTCGCCTATTACATTGCCAAAAGAATAGTAGGCGTTTTCAAAACCGACAAAATGGTCCTTCCCTATGGTATGCTCCTAATCCGTCTCTTTGAGCATGTTAGTGCAATGCAACCTACTCCTACTTCCGAAGACCACTTTCTCGCAAATAATGTTATGGTACCTCTCACCAAACGACCCACCAAAAGGCTTATGATTAATGGGAAAAGGCCTCGTCATCTCTTGGACTCTTAGGACAAAGATGATGATGAAATCGACCCCGTTTCCAATTATCAACTTGATCCCATGACCTACTTTGAACAACTCCCCACTCTTCTAAAGGAAACCGAGTAATTCAAGTAAAAAAAATGAATGTTCAAGTGTCTAACTCATTTCCTCATCAACATGAGAAAGAAGAAAAATTGAAAAGATTGACAAAGGAAAAATTGTACTTTATGTCTCTTATGTGGTTATCTTATTTTGACATTTTGAATGTTTTGTGATTGTTAAAACAATGTGTGATCATGACTCTCTCTATTTTTATGCAAGACATATTTGGTTAATCTTATATCAAAATTTGGTCGATATCTTATTTTCTTACTCATATGTTGTTTCTACATGCCATACTTACTATATTTTACTTGTATACATATATGTTTGCTGTAGAAATCATTGGTTTCAAAATTTGATAGGTGGAACTAAATCTCGCACCCTTTTTGTTAAAGATTCTGTCTCAGACACCGGATCCCTCAAAGGAAGGATCCGTGGGATCCCGGTAGACAGAAGCTTGATTTTGGCCCTTTTACATCAATCCAACCTTCCATACCTTATTGGACTAGTTGAACATGATACATTAGGATCACTTAAGTTTTCCTTAGGCTCAGTTGATCTCACATTCATTCATGGATGACTTAGGATCACATCAAGGTGTTTTTGATTTATCATTACTTCAAACTCAACATCTTTCCGCTCCAATGCTTACATATTGTTTCTCTCATCTCAAAACACCTAGTTTGATATTTCTCTCATTTTTTACAAATTGATTTTACTCATTTTGACCTTAAAATGCTATAAAATCTTGTTTTTCATATCTTGTGATTTTTAAAGAATTTTATAAGTTTTTCCTTAACCACCATCAGGTTTCTACAACCATTTACCATTCTCAAAACTCCTAGTGTCATCCATGATCACTCATTGGTGTTTCTAAAACTCCATTCTCTCCATAAAAGTCATTATTGGCTATTCTCACTCATTATACTTGGCCATTTAAGTCTTCTACCATTTAAGACACCTTAGTGGACCAAATCACTCAGGATATGTAGGTAATAGACCTTGCTAGAACCCAATCATTCCTTTTCTTAGCTTCTGATAGCCGGATCCCTAGCTTAAAGCTAGCCGGATTCCTCAAGGAATGGATCCGTTGGAACCGGCTGCACAGAAAAGTTATTATCACTTGATATAATCATTTCAAACCCTCTTAGTTAACCTAAACATTCCACATTGTCTTAAATGACTCCCTAGAACAGAGCAACACTGTAGTTGACTCTTGTGCATGCAAATCATTTCAATTTGAAGAACTTTAGTGGTTTAGGCTTTAATTCACTTGCCTAATTTCTTCCTTTATAAACCAATTGTATTTGTACTTTCAAACCACCATCCAAACACTCATTCTCAATATCAAAACTTCTTCTTTCAACCTTTACCTTTTACCATCTAACCATGAGAAAAGCACCTAGTGCAACCTCATCAACCAAAATCCCTCCAAGGAAAATTGCTCGTGTTGTCCATGAAATCTTATCAACCAAGTCATCACTCAAAAAAACTCCAAACATTAGAGTTCCTCTCCAACCAACTCTAACCATTAAACAAACTCCCCAACGACTTGTTTTCACCAAACAACCTTTGCTAAACACCACCATACCTTCAAAACCAAACACTCTCATATCTACTAAAACAGCCAAACCTTCACATCTAGAACCTAGAGTTCTCTCCTTTACCACACCTCACTCATCACCAAACCTATACTCTCTAGAATATTTGCCACCTAGGCCTTCTCATCCACCACCATTGCCCAAACTCTCATCAATTGAGAAAATGGTACCACAACAACCCTCTCACCAGAACCTCGGTGTTGGAACTTCACTAGCACCCGTGTCTTTTTCTCCTTCACCCTAAAATGGTCCATTTTGGATTATGAGGAATTTCCAACCTCAACAACCGGATCATATGGATGTTGATACTTTTTTGCCTCCACCACCAACACATATGCCACCACCTTCATCCTTTGTGGAACATCCACCTTTTTCATCAAACTTACCTCCACAAAATTCTAAATCCTTTGTGGAACCTCCACCTTCTTCATCAAACTTACCTCCACAAACTTCTCCATTCTTACCACCACCATTTCCAAGCCATGACAATGATTGCTATCATTGTCAACATGTCCAAGGATTAGTCCATGAACTACGTGATGAAGTATGTTTCATGTTCTATCACCTTCTTGAACGTTTTGATGAAGTCAACAAACCTAACCGTATCTAAACCTTGGAATGCAAGCACAAGTGGTGTTCTTTCTAGTCTTAGGCACAACTTAGGTTGTTAGGATTTTTCTTATTTTGTTACATGTGTGTATCATTTTCTTAGTTTTATAGAATTGAAATATGTGTATCATTTCTCTCATTTTATCAGATGAAAATGAAAATGAAACTACATGTTTGTATGTTATATAGTTATGCGAACATGTTTGATACAACAATACATGACTTACTTGGACTTTTACGTCATTATTTTTGTCTACATTGCTGCTACTAAGTTGCAGGTACCCGGATCCCTCAAATTTGTATTGAAGGATCCCTCAAGTGAAGGATCCAGCAGAACTGGGTGTACAGAAATACTTTTGAGCTAACTTTAAAGCTCATTTGCAAGAAACAATGCACCATATACTTGTTTTCTAACCTTTGTTTTGTAGATTTTCAAAATACACACGGAGAATTTTGACGCCCTCAACAAGGGGGAGCTTTTCATCAAAGCAAAACGTTGAAAAATACTTGCAATACACTCATTTAATCTTCCTAATTACTTGACACCCTTATCAAAAGGTAGCATTCATCAAGGGGGAGCTTTTTGTCAAAGCAAAAATGTTGCAAAATACTTGCAATACACTCGTTTAGTCTTCCTAATTACTTGACGCCCTAACCAAAGGGAAGCATCCGTCAAGGGGGAGCTAAAACGTGACCCTTTTCTTACCTTACTACTTCTTCTCTCTACACTTCCTTCTCTAAATCTTTCTCCTCTAAACTTCTTACCTTCTATAATCTTTTCTTAAAACTCTTTCTAAATCTTTCTCTTCTACTATGTGTTAGTTTCTTTTCGACGCTTTTTTTGTTTCGACAAAAAAGGGGAGAAGAGAGTAAAAACTCCAATTTGAAATTTTACAAATTTTACTTAAAATAATTTTATGTTTTGTCATAAACAAAAAGGGGGAGATTGTTAATACAAATAAACCATAAAAACGTTTATTTATATTTTACGATCTTCTAATGTTTTGTCGATAACAAACGTAAAATCATTTTAACGAAATAAATAAAATACGTAAAAGCTTTGAGCCAATAGTTTTCTAACACGCTTTTACTAAACATATAAAACCATTAAAACATGTTTAGTTAAATAAGTTGTATAAAACCAAAACCATTTTTTATAAAACACTTACAAGTAATGTTGTTTGCGTATATTTTATAAAAATGTATATGTGCTTATAAAAATAATGGGTAAGACCAAAGTCCATAACCCATGACCCAAGGCCAATGATCCATTGACTAGGTACAATGTATCTTGTTGGGTAAAAACCAAAGTCCATGATCCATACCTATGGAGCATGATCCATAACCCATGATCCATTGCATGACATCATGCATGAAGTCATGTTGGATATTATCCATGATTCATGACCCAGAGTCCATGACCCATTGACTAGGTACAATGTATCTTATTGGGTATCCATGATCCAAAGTCCGTGACCCGTGGTCCATAGCCCGATTTGCAACCCAAAATCTAGAGTAGTCTGACCCAGCAGCCGGATCCCTTAGTTTGCACTGGTCGGATCCCTTAGGTAAGGGATCCGCCGAAACCATGGCAACTGTAGGCAGTTTTGCCTATAAATAGTGAGTCATTTCTCTCTTGCTCACTACCCTTTTTAGACATATATTCTCTATAAGTTCTAACCTCTCTAACCTCAGATCCAGAGGATCATTTTATACAGTTTTCTCTTTGTGTGATTCTCTAGGTTCCTCTTAAAGGCGAGATCACAACCTCTTGATGACATGAAAGCTCAAGGTCATGAGTTGCTAAGCTTTGTCATCATCAAGACCACTGAAGTGCATCTTGTTGATAGTTCTTCTCTCCATCCATTAGTGTATCGAGTTGAAGACATCGGTGTATAGTGCCGAAGGTGTACATTCGATATGGGGTATCGATGTATATTTGTGTAGTTTGTGTTAAAGGATATTGATATCCTTTAAAGTATTGTAAAAAGGATTTTATCTCATTTGGGTTGTAGTGTTGGGTAGTAGTTCATCCTTTGTAATGGAACTCGGTGTCTAGCCTTGTACCGGATAAAGTTAGGCGACGTTATAAAGGCTTCTCCGCCACATTAAGGAGCTTGTGTTGTGTAGTGCTTAGAAACTATCGAGTTGGGTACTCGGGGAGTGGAGTAGGGCAAGGAAGGTGTCCTTGTAGCCGAACCACTATAAATACTTGTGTCGTGGTTTTGTATTCCTTTACTCTTTATCTCTTCGCATTATTTATATAAATGTCTATCGATCAATATCCAACATACGATCTAAATGGATTGACATGAGTCGATCTAAATACTTTAAAAACAAAGTTTTAATCGGCAAAACTATTCAACCCCCCCCCCTTCTAGTTTTCTACACTATCTAATTCTTATATGAGGTATGTCATATCTTGATTATCACCAGAATCAACAACTTAACTACTAAAGATCATTTTTGACTGAATTTTATTGTTGGAACAAAAAAAATCTAAAATTTTGATTA
Source organism: Chrysanthemum lavandulifolium (assembly GCA_022545495.1). Classification (NCBI taxonomy): domain Eukaryota; kingdom Viridiplantae; phylum Streptophyta; class Magnoliopsida; order Asterales; family Asteraceae; genus Chrysanthemum; species Chrysanthemum lavandulifolium. The sequence goes on from CM040242.1 coordinate 31,559,370, forward strand.
AAAACCTTACTGTTATTAAAAACAGTACTTGCCATATTGGCCTGCACATTTTTTCCAGTAATGGTATTATCTTTGATGAGAGAAATGAGAGTAGATAATTGTTCATCTATAAATCCAGAAGAAGAACTAGATCCAACAGAGTTATTAGTTGAAAACTTCTTATTGTTGTTTGGAAATTTATTATTGTTACCCCTGTTTACAAAATTTTGATGATACCAATCAACTTAAAACATCTTTCTTGAGTATGACCATTAAAACCACAATTTTCACAAACAACAGTGGGACCAATACCAGTGTTTCTCCTATTATCATTAACTTTGTTAAAATTAGCATTAGGATTATTAGACAGATTAATAGGTCTGACAACAGGTTGATTAACAACTTTAGTAGCAAAATCAGAATTATGATTTCTACTAGAACTTCCAGAAACAACTTTCCTATGTAACTCCTCACTACTAATGATAGATAAGATATTAATTCTTATTTGCATGTAAGTATCCTCCAAACCCATTAAGAATTGCATTAATTTCATAAGTTATGATTTTTAAAATCACCAGCAGCATGACAAGTACATCTAGGCAATTGGATTAAAGCATCAAATTGTTACCATAAGCTAGACAGCCTATTAAAGTATTCAGCAATAGTGGTCCCATTTTGAGTCAATTGAGTTAATTTTATGATGCAAGTTAAAGGTCACTGAACCATCAACTCTATCAAAAGTTTCTTTAAGCTCATCCCAGACATTTGATGCTTTTTTTGGAAAAAAATTGACCCATAAAAGCTCTTTAGAAATAGAGTTTAAGATCCACCCAAGAACCACAGCATTTACTCTATCATATTGTCTGGCCAAAACATCATTAGTATTAGATCTTATGCAACTGCCATCAATAAAACTAGTTTTGTTTTTTCCTTCTAAAGCCAGAAGCATTGCGTAAGACCAAACATTATAATTTTCAGTCCCTTGAAGTTTAACATATATCACAGTAAGAGTAGCAGAGTCATTAGGGTGCAAATGCAGTGGATGACTCAAGTCCAATTTACTTATTAAAGTGACAGGCTCAATATAATCTTCTTTATCAGAATTATTATGAACAGATGGAGGATTGCTCCCACTATGAATAGAAAGAGGATTGCTCCCACCATGAACAGACATGATTGCAAATAAAAACACAAATCAAGCACAACAAAAAAGAAGAGAAAGTAGTTTTCAGGCTTTCTTTGCCACTGAAGTGGTAGGTCAAAGGCGCACACAAGCAATCAGACAATAAACAAACAATAATTGAAACAACAAAGCACAAAACACCAAAATCAATAATCCTCAACTTCTAATGTTTCTCAATCCTATCCTCTGGCAATCTATTGCAAGAAAATAAAGAACAAAAAATAAAAGAGTGTGAGAGGTGTTACACTGCACGCAAAAGACATCATCAGAATACCAACTCTACTATATCCTTGATTCACTTAGTCAAGGAAATAGCAGACACCAATTGCCCTTAACCATCAGCAAACCTTAATTTCTCAAAATTAAGGAAAATAACCAGAACCACCTCTAATCGAACCAAGAACACCGCTCTGATACCATTAGGCGTTTTCAAAAAAACTTTTTGGTCTAAACAATTTAACAATATATCAATTAACATAAGTTAATTGAAAGAAAACAAGAATAAAAGAAACCCCCAAAAAACGAAACCCTAATTTTTTTTAAACCAGTTTTTTTTAGAGCAAGATATGACGTATCCGGTCTGATACCATGTAGAAAAACACAACCAAATCCTTCTTTTATTGATTTAAACCAATACAACCACAGGAAACTGCTCTCAAACAGATTACAACTCTGAACAATAATCACTTGATCTTAATCAAGCCACAATAACAACACAAAAGACTAAGTACTTTTGATCAAGATGGTCAAGAACAAGGGTTAGAATATAAAAGAGTGGACAGAGTTTTGTTTTAGAGAGAGAAATATCAGATGTAAAAAGTGAAGAATAAGCCAAAGAATTTGGCTTATATACTCCTGAAATCATCTTAGAGCAATATTGCGCACTTGGTCCTTCTTTATTTGCACTTGAGCCCTTCCGTGTTTTACCTTTATTATGTTAACCTCAGATCTTCCAACTCTTGTCAATAACAAGCACAGGAACCACCAAGTCATCCAAAGGACTAAAACTGCAATACAGAATAGACAAAGTTAGACCCTCAAGTTGTATCAGATATCAAATGAGTCCTTATTTTCCAACAGATACTTATAGGGTGTTTGTTTCGACTTATATAGCCGGCTTATGGCTTATTTGCTTTTTGGGCTTATGTTTTATAAGCTCACTTTTTGTGGCTTATTTTGAAACTTTTCAATTGGTTTATGACTTATTTGGTTTTGGGCTTATTTTTAATAAGCTCACTTTTTGTGACTTATTTTGAAACTTTTCGGCCTATATAAGTTCATTATGACATAATAAACTTAGGGCTCGTTTGTTTTAATATTTTTGGCGTCGTTTGTTTTAATATTTGGCATTGAATTTGGATTTAGCTTTGGACTCATAAAATGCCATTTTGTTGACAATCATAGGTTTTGCTTTTGGGGTTGAACCCCTTACTGTGAGGCTTATGCAAATCATATCCAAATAGGTTACTTTTGAAATTATTTCAATATCTTATCTTGAAAATTATGATATAATCCAGTGTAGCTTGTATGAATTATACTTAGTTTTTGCCTTCTTTTAGTTTTAGCGGGCCTTTTCTTTTATTTTATATTAAAAATAATTATTAGTATTAATTTTAATTTTACGCCAAACCCACTAAAGAAACAACTCATATCAAATTCAAATCTAATTCTTAATCCAAATCCAAATCTAAATCCACATCCACATCCACCAAGAAACCAAACGGACCCTTATATTGGTTGAAAAGAGTCAAAATAAGCCACAAAAAGTGAGTTTATAAATTATAAGGCCAAAACCAAATAAGCCATAAGCCGGCTATATAAGCCAAAACAAACACCCCCTTTAAGTGACGTATAAATTAATTAAAAAAACGACAACATAAATATAAAAAGTTAAATAGTTTGATTGCCTTCAAGGCTTCAAATAGACTGATATATTATCTCTTCGTTAATAGGGGTGGCGAAAAAACCGTAAAGACCAATAAACCGAAACCGAAACCGAACCGAACCAAAATAACCGAACCGAACTAATAACCGAACCGAATCGAATCATCGATTCGGTTATCGGTTTAGTTATGGGTTTAGCGATTTAAACCAAAACCGAATTCATATAAATATATATATATTTTTATATTTATATATATATATTTATATACTTTTATGTATATTTATATATAAATAAATACTATTAAAAAGTTATCATAATATAATAAAACACTTTTACGCTTGAAATATAGTTTTTACTAAATGTCCGTAATTATTAATTATTTTTTTAAAATAATGAAATTCGCGTTATTTGGGTCAACCCAAGAACCGAACCGAATTAAATTCAACCAACCAAACCGAAACCGATTTGAATTTGGTTTGGTTCGGTTCTCTGATCGACCTAAAAAATTTTTAACCGAATTAACTCAACCAAACTAATCAAGAACCCACGACCGAACCGATCAACACCCCTATTCGTTAATAAACAAGCCCATTTTCAAAATAAGCTAAAAGTGGTCAAACAGGCCCATATTATATTTATCAAAAGAAACCTTATGAAAGATATCGGGCTTTTGTAACACAGACAGATTTTCCTTTATCTGTTACTGTCATCAGAAGAAGCTTTATCGAAATCATTTTGAATGATTTCTAAAAGCTAGGAGGTACATGTGCATTATATTCCATCTGCTTTTGAAGGAGTTATAAATGCTGGTCCCAAATATGGTAGAAAAATATCTCAACTTTCATCTAGTTGTTCACATTCAAACTCGACTCATGGTTGTGTATAACAGGGAGAGAATTGGAAGCATGGTGCGTAAATCATGGGAACAACAATGAGATTGTTAGTATCATAAAAAATATGGATAAACGGCAAAAGGAAATAGCTGATAAACTTGGTTAAGGAGCACGTCCAATGTGGGTCAATCTTTGACAACGGGTTCAATGAAGATGGCCTCCTTGATAATGTCAAGGAAATAATTAGCTTATAAACTAGAATTTATGATAATCAACACTCTCGAACATATATAAATAAGAGAAATGATGTATCACACCATTATCTGCTGTAAATTTCTACATTGTATGTGTAACAACTACCAAGTAGTTAAATAACAAAATTTTACCTGACACAATAGCAGGCATTCTATTCAAAACTAATCTTGCTTTCGTCTCTTATTCTTCTTCAACAATCCTTTTTCCGCTAAGCTCTTCCTCTTCTGTTCTTTCCTTGTTTTCTCCATCTCGTCATACCCATCATCATTTAATCTTGTTTTGGCCACACGTGTCGCTTTAAAAACCTGCATAGATATCCCATTATAGCAATTGTATAAATTTATCCACATACAGTACCATTTTAAGAATATTTATATTTAGTTCTTTACCTTTGTAATCTCTTCAAGTACTTCGTTCTCTTTACATTTGAACTCCTCCATCTGTTTATCGGTTTCTTTCTCTATCGCCTGAACAAGCTTAACATCACTCTGCCAAAAATTTACATCAAATGTAACATGAGCAATGAAATATGAAAGGGTTTATTTTCAAGTCGTTTTTCCTGTGTCCTGTTCCTATCATTGTACTTCTTTTTACATCTAAGTAATTGAGATGGATTTGCGTCCAGTTTGGGCCATTTTGTAACCCATAGACTTTGCATTTAAAGGTAAAATTCTACATTAGTAATAATAATTAGCTATAATGAAACATGTTGCAAAGAATGCATAAGAAAACTTCTCACCGGGGTTACGAGACTTATTGCTAGTCCTCCTCTCCCTGCTCTAGCTGTACGTCCAACACGATGAACATAATCCCTCGGATCTCTGAAAATGATTTACATGAATGATAACGTGATGAGATGTATTACAGTGAGCTTGCAAAAGTTACCAACATACTTTTTCATCTGCCTGTTTTACTCATTATACTTTTTAACATTTGAGTCATTAAAGATTAAATGTGTCCTGGTTAGTTCATTTTATAACCCGCACACTTAACACTTTTACATAAAACTTAACACCATATATAAATGTAACATTGATATAATGAAAATCGATTCATTAATTTTCTAGCTACAAAATGAATTGAACAAGACACAAAGCCATCTTTTAGTGACTCAAATCTGACAAAAAAAATATGATGTGTGTAAGGGGACGGTTGAAGGAGTTCATTGGTATTTTATACAAAAATAAATATAAATAAATAAATAAATAAATAAAATATATATAAAAAAAAAAAAAATGATTGGGAAGCCTAATTATGTGCCTAAAACGTGGCATGATCCCGATGGTTTATAAAAGTGGGTCCCATTCATTGTAGCCGTCACGATGATGCCACATATGGTTAATATATCTTTAAAGACGTGATTTGAGTCTCCCAATCACTACTCAAAAAAAAAAAAAATCCATATTGACTTTCGTAAAAGTTCAAGATATGCTTGTAAACATTACCTTGGTATATCATAGTTAATCACAAGATCAACCGTAGGAATATCCAAACCACGACTCGCAACGTCAGTTGCAACCAACACTGGGACCTTCCCGGATTTAAACTTGTGAAGAGCCGATAGCCTGGAAGATTGTGATTTATATGAATGCAATGCCGCTACCTGTTGCTCAAGCTCTTCCAGCAAATAACCCAACCGATTACAAGTCCTGCTCATCAATAAGTAAACGCTGTCAACATCTTGAAAACTGAAATGAATATAAGTCTAAAAAACGTATTAAACTGTCAACCTGATTCCCGAAAAAACTTACATGCATCTGGAAACAAAAATTATGGCAGACCGAATCCCCATATCTTCCATTCGTGATAAAACATGAAGCAGATAAACATCCTTGACGGCTTTAGGAACATGTAAATACTGTTGTTTGAGAGTGTCAACTGTTTGAAAACCTTCATAAGCCTCATAAAAGTATGCTTTATTTGCAGAAACCTCGAGTAATGATTGAAGGTTGCTTGTCATTGTTGCTGAAAATAATAAAGTCTGTCTCTTCTTCGGTAAGCATTTAAATACCGCTGCTAATTCTTCCTCAAAACCAACATCTAGAACTCTATCGGCTTCATCCAGCACTAAGAACTGAAAATTAAATTACAGGGTCATATCACGATCATAACAAAGGCAAAAGGGCAGGAGGTATATTTGCCTATCTGGTGTTAGACGCTGGTGATGGTAAATGGTACAAATCATCATACCAAATTAGTCATTTAAAATGTTCCAATTTGTAACTTCTATGACAACAAGAATGACATCGTGGAAGTATATTACTAAGTTTGAATAGGTTTGTCCAAAATGTTTGCAATCTGATGACCTGATCCAAAAATCCAAATTTCAGGTATCTGGTCTTTCGAAACAGGGTTTTGGTTCCTTAGTAGTTGTACACCAATATATCTGAGGTACTCCGTAGTATGTTTAAACCTACACAGGCAGTACTCAGCCTTACGTTTTTTTTTTCTTTTTTGTCTAACTACCTAGAATCTGGTGGGATAAATCGCAAAAAACATCATTTGGAATCTGAACTGGTATTCGTATCTAAATCCGACAAAGAACAACCCTAAGCAGATAGAAATTGCTCATCCATACTGCTTATATGATTATTTACAACTTCAATAAGTTGTTTGATTAAGCAGTTTGAAGTTGCATATTTCAAACTGCTTATCTCAAAAAGGGATAAGCAAATAAGCAGTTTCAAAAAAATAACCCCAAACACCCCCTAACTAGTCGAATAAGACTTCTTTATTGTCACAATCTAGTCTTGTTCCCGTAATTTTGTTTCTACAGATAGTTATATACAACGCGCAACGCAAATATACGTTAGCACATAAATAGAGAAATAAGTTAGCGTTTAATACCTTTGTGTTGGAAAACACAGCCGGGATATCAGGATTCTGCTCAATAAGAACTTTAATCCTCCCGGGAGTACAAATAACAACATGAGGACGCTGCACCAGCTTCTGCGTCTGTGTAATCATATCCATTCCACCAACTATAACCTCACATCTCAAATGCAAACACGACCCAAGCGCCTTAAACTGTTCCGCCAGCTGGTACGCCAGTTCACGTGTCGGAGTCACCACCAAACAAAACACCCCATACGGATCCTCAGCCAAACGGTGAAGAATAGGCAAAGCAAAAGCCGCAGTTTTACCACTACCCGTTTGAGCTATCCCTAGTACATCTTCACCTGATAAGATACGGGGAATGCAATGCTGTTGAACGGGAGTTGGTTTTTTCAGGCCTAGTTCTTTGCAGGTTTGTAAGGCCCAGTCGGAAAGCTTTAGGTCGGCGAATGTGAGATGAGAAGTGTCGTCATTTGAGGATGTGTCTTTGACGAACTGGGTGTGGTTGGAAATAGGGTCATCAGCAACAGTTGTGGTGACGGGTTTGGTAAAAGCTTTAGCTGGTTTTCTAGAAAACAAGGGAAAGTTCTCGTCCACGAGAGATTCTTGTTCCGTCATAGTTCTAAAGCAGCAGGCGATTTAGAAGAATTAAACGTCTGAAGTTTGTGCACAGTTCTGATGCATAAAAGGTAGTGGTAAAGTCAGAAATTCTATCATTAAGAGTTTTTGTTTTGTGAACTAATATAGATGGTGCTCGAGCTCGATTAGCTTATTTTTACACCTCATGGGCTTATTTGAATTTTGAGAAAGCTCATAAGCCCATATTTTTCAGCTCAAAGTGTTTTTGTTAGCATATTTAGTGGTCTTATGAGCTTATGTAAAATAGGAAAAGCTTATAACCCAACTTTTTTAGCTTATGGCTTGTTTAATGTCACAAGCTCAACTTGATAAGCTCATAAGCCAGGCTTATGAGCATTTCCAAATTTACATAAGGTCATAGGCCGGCCCTCTAACAAAAACACCCGCTAAGAGCTAATCAACTTGAGCTTGTGTCTTATTTAAGGCCATAAGCTCAAACTGGTAAGCAGACAAGCTTTACTCATAAATTAAACAACTATTAAACAGATTTTATAGAATAGACTCATTTTTTAGTTGCTTATGGGGTATTTGTTTAAGCTTATATGTGGGCTTATTTAATTTATATTAAGTAAGCTTATGAGCTTTTTGAAATCCATATAAGCCTCTGACTCTATAAGGCGAAATAATAGGCTAATCAAAATAAGCAAACACTGCCTAGGCTAATTTCTTCTAATTAACTTGTTAAATAAGCAAATAGGGAAATAAACAAACAAACCTGGTTGAGTGCTGAAAAAAGTGCTGACGGTTGAGTTAACGGAGGCCGAAGGAGAAAGACAAGTAAACACCAGAAAAGAGAATTCGAAAATAGGTCTCTTCTTTTGTTTTTCATCGCGGGCTACTGGGCTGGGCCCTGAGTTCTACAAGCCCATAACAGTGTTATGGCACTTTATGTTCAAAAAAAAGAGACTAATGTGAAATATTTATATACTTTTTGGCTTTTTGCTCTCTTTCTTCCACAAAAAGTGTGAATTAACAAGAACACTCTAATCTCGAGTGTTTTTTGGCATCACAAGGAATAGCTCCGACAACTCTTCTGGACCAGTGGGGCACCAACTGGAGTGAGCAAGAGTCGAACTCGAACCATTGATCTTTTATCCGCAAAATCTCTCCATTGGACCCATAGATTTTTCGAAGATGAGTACCAATTGAGCCAAATCCGTTTGATTTCTCTCTTTCATGTTGGTGTTTACTCTTTGATACGCACATTTAATGGATAAATCAAGATTTTGACAAATATGTTTTAAGACCGAATGTAATGGTCACTATATCTACTATCGCCATGAGCTCTACATCAGCATTTACTATTACTACCAAACTCACCACACAAATATACTTCACTTAAACACAATTATACCTCACAATACACTAAAAAAGACAACTAGATTGATTCGGTCAACAAAGTGACCAAACCACCTGATTTTTGGAAACGTGTACTCAAGACCCTCTATAGCAATATCACACACTCTTCGTGTGTAAATATTGCTACCATCACAGGAGGTCCACCGTTTCTTGAAAGAATCTTGTTTTCTGGGAACATGGTCAACCACAAATTCTTATGTTCGCCGTTTGTGTATATTTTTTCTAAAGGTTGATTAAGACATGCATGAGTTATATATTGAGTCGAACAAACCATGTTAATGCTTTTTTATCCCCCTTGTGAAAGCCAGTCTATAAAGGGACTACTTATTCGATGATAAATATCAATCAACATGTCGAATAGTGTATGACTGGGTTGCGAACAAGTCGTGGGAGTTTATCACCTGAATATATGACTATCAAGTACCAACACCACCACCAATTTCATAAAGTATGAAATTTACATGTGACTCATTTTTTATCAACTGAACATAAATCACAACCAACAATTATAAACCATATTCCCCAAACAATGTTTTTTATCATAAGCCAATCCACCCATTTTCCCACATAGATAAAATACTTAACTGTGTCACATAAACACGAATTCATTGTATGTGACGAATTCATTGTATAATATTCATTGTATAATTCATTCCTCTGTATATATAATAATCTCATATGACACTTGCACCAGGAGATACATTTTGCTTTGACCTAACTAGCTTTCAAACGTTACAATCAACAAATGGCGACTTTTATCTATACTTATTATCACACTAATCAACCTATAGTTACTAAAAAATGTACATATATACTTACAAATAATGTTAACTGTTGGATTATGTGAGTTGGATTAGCATAAAATCCCAACATTAACTACATCTCATAAGCATCATCTGTTGGTAGCCATTGCTTCCTCAATACTTCTGATGACTACACTCAGACTACCGCCACTTTCTAAAGCTTTAACAGCCGCTTGATGCGCATGTTTATGCCATTTCAATAGATTATATGACTGCAGAACCGACCACCGTGCTTGATTTGACATCTGTTACAACACAATAACAAAACCATGGTTTATTATCATTGTCTGCAATGATCGTAAACTTACTAAAAATTGGTGATTAGTAGTTTACCTGAGCAACAGAAAACGGTGGTTCCAAAAGTAGACAAATGCTCCTAAATAAATTTTCGTCATTTTCTCCACCCTCCGCCTCACCATAAACAAGAGCTTCTGCTGCTATCCCGCCAAATAAAACCATGCAGTATCTGAAAAGTAATTGAAACTCGTTAAAGATAATAAGTTATAGGGTATCATAAGGTCTTGTATCTAACAAGTTGAGTCATATGTAGGTTCCTGAATTAGTAGGGGATTGGTTGATCAGAATATAATCCATATATAAGATAAAGTTGAAGCATTAATCACGTAAATGGAAGAAACTGAAAATGTCATGGAAGAATCACCAAAGAAAATATACTCATATATTGCAGAACAAATTTGCTGGTTGATGGGGTGTTTGGATTTTCCTTTAAACCTATACAACTTGTAGTCACAGACTCGCGGTAAATTAGTTTTAGAGTGTTTGAATAAACAAATTCTGCTTCTGATTGTTTAGGAGCTAAAAGATCAGTTTTTGATAAGTGGTTTCATTTAAGCAGCAACAAATATCGGAAGAAAAAATATAGTTACTACCCCTGATTTTAACCTATTGGTTGGCATCTACTTTAATGTATTGTAACAACTCATGAACCTAACTCCAACACTCTACTGATTTTTCAGTCCAAAATAAATTAGTGGAAAGGCATATCCACCTGTCAAAGGCAACCCCGGTGAGTCGGCCCTCAGCAAGCTCATTTTGAAGGTTCTCGTCCCAAAATTGTGTTCCTGCCTGCACAATTGAAAATTGTATACCATTAGAGCTCAAACTATACTTTAAGGTACTAACTGCGAAGTTGCAGGCCAAATAGATTTTACCTGCCCTTGAATCCCCATTTGCATTGCAACAATAGGATCTAAAATTACACCACGAATGGGGCATCCCATAAGATAAGCTGCAATTTCATCAATGACAAGTTTTGATCAATTTGGACATATGCTTGTGAATATGAAAATTGACAAGTTTTGATCAATTTGGACATATGCTTGTGACAATGACTCACCAACAAGTAGATGTCCTGCTTCATGGACAAGAATACGGCGTTTGTATGGAGGCCAATAACTTGATATTTGGGCTAAACAGGACCCACCAAGAAATACGGCGTCTACCATTGCTAAACCTAATACAACTGCTAACTGAGGTCTGAGGTCGACTCCATGGTCTATCAGATACGATAATCCACCAAAAAATGTAACAAGAACTAGACTTGAGTTTCTGGAAAGACCCCATTTCTTTGGTGAAAGTTTGGAAACTGTACCATGAATGTGAATCAGTGTCAACATTGTTGTTATAAAAAATTAACAAATCTATCTATCATAGCAAGATCAGGGGATGTGAGTTTCAAACGAAAGGGAATACATACCTTCTAAACCAGTTGAAGACTTCAAAACAGTTGGAGTAACATCTCTCGTTCCCTCCAGAACTGCAAATTGTAAAAGAATGATTCGTAATGAGACATGAGGTTGTTCATGGGTTATCTCAATTTAGTGATAGACATATGGACAGTTGTCTGAATATAAATTAGAGAGATCTTTAGCAGGAATTATAAGCTTAATATAAACACTTGATACTATATACACTAATACACGTATGTGTGTGCATGATTGAAGTCTAAGGCTCTTTAAGGGTTACGGAGTATTATGCTTTTGTCAAGTTTTTTTGGGGATGGAGTATAAGGCTTAGTTGACGTAGTGTTTCTCTGCATTGGTCTACGCTAGGTTTGTTTTCCATACCCTGGACATCATGTTCTACAGAATGTAGGAGTTGAGGAAGTAGTGTAGCCTTACGGCCCAGGCAGCCCTAAGCCAAGAAGTACTTTTGGTGGGAGAGGACTATAACTACTTGTTGTAGACAATATTTAGAGGCATCAGTTCATATATCATCCATTTATACTCCTCCACGCATATACAAAGGATGTTGAAAACCGACCAACATTTTGTAGTGAGGGCAAGTACTAGTGTTCTAAGCGGGTGTTTGGAATGCTTATTTGAACAACTTATTGCGTTCACGGGGTTTGAATCCACCGCCACACATAATCAAACCGGGCAAAGCCCTCCTTTTCAGAAGATTGGCGTGTTCAGGGTACACTTAAGTAGACTAAACAATTATATTATACTTAACCACTCAGAGGTGGTCTCAAGCTTGTGACTATCACACTAAAATGTGTAGGTCTCAAGTTCAAATCCTGTTAGGTGCAAAAAACAACTCTGAAGTGGCCACGCCAACCTCTTAAAAAAGGAGGGCTTTACCTGGATTGAGTATGTGTGGCGGTAGGTTCAATCCCGACGGATTAGTCGGCCAAAAGATCATGGTTACCCAAAAGAGAAACAATGTATAGGTGATGTAGGGAGTAATTTTGGCGGTGTTCAAACTTCAAATCACATGCCTTCCTATAACCAATTTCGGACGTATTGCATCTCTATAAAGCAGCAAATTTTCAGCTTATATTGTGCTTAACACTATGCTTATAATAAGTACCTACCAATGTGCTTATTCAAAGTATTCATTACAACAAAATATCCTAAGTAACGATCCTAACTAATTAAACAGGGCCTAACAAGTTATTAAATTAGCGCGTAACGAAATATATATTACCAATGCTACGATATTTCCCGAAAGAACTCAAGAACCCCTTATCCTTCAAAAAAGAATAAGCAGAAGCAACAAGTCTCATATCATCAGCATTAAGACACGTGTCCAACACATCCCAATCTCTTTGCAGCTCCAACACCCTTAACTCGTCATCATTATCATTAACAACAAGTTGGGTTTCTTTAAGGAAGCGAAGTGCCCGACCAAGATCTTTGTCTTTGACTGCTTCTTCATATTCTCTCCATTCTGTTAGTGCTGCTTTGGTTCCTGTTTTTGTTTTTATGTGTCGGTGTTGGGTTTTTAAGGGGTGTTTGGAAATGGGGATTTGGAGTGTTTGGGTGAAGGGGTGTGGGAGTGGTGGTGGGTATCGGAGAGTGATGATGGTCATTGGTTGTTGGAATGAAAATGTGGTGGGGGTGTTTGCACTTGAACCTTGCTTTTGTTGGTTTTGGACAAGGTATTTTGAACCACATGCTTGTTTGCAGGGGTGTCATTCTGGCTGACCAGACCCGAACCCGACCTAAATTAATTCGGACGGCCAATCGGGTTCAAAATATATTGGTCAATCGGTCAACCTCGAATTGACCGAGCTAAACAAGGTCGGGTTTAGGTATGTTTTTTACCGACCTGACCCACCCGAACCGAACCCGACTAACCCGGCTCAACAACACTTTTACAATGTAAAATACTCGGTTTGACCCCGAACCCAAATTGACCCGACCCGAGTTGAACCGAGTTCTAAACAAGGTCGGGTTCGGGTATATTTTTATTAATTCCTCATTTACAAGTTGGGTTTCTTTAAGGAAGCGAAGTGCCCGACCAAGATCTTTGTCTTTGACTACTTCTTCATACTCTCTCCATTATGTTAGTGCTGCTTTGGTTGTTCTTGTTGTTGTTTTTATTTGGGATTTTAAGGGGTGTTTGGAAATGGGGATTTGGAGTGTTTGGGTTAAGGGGTGTGGGATTGGTGGTGTGCACCGGAGGTGATGATGGTCATTGGTTGTTGGAATGAAAATGTGGTGGGAGGTGTTTGCACTTGAACCTTTCTTTTGTTGGTTTTGGACTAGGTATTTGAACCTCTTTTATATTGGACATGCTTTTTTTTGGACTAAGAGCTCGTTGCGGCGGGTGGCAATGAACGCGTTGTCGGGGGTTGGGTTGAAAAGGATTTGGGTTTGAGCGCGTTCGGATTTAAATGGGTCATTTTGAAAATAAAGGTCGAAACATTTTAGGACGAGGCGGGTTGGCTGACCCGCCCAACACCCGTTAGATAATTATCAAATAATGAGGCTTTACATCAAACACGTAGTTTGACACTTGACCCATCTTGAAATATCTAGTAAGTCATAACAAAACTTATTACAAATATTTACTCAAACTAACTCATGTTTAACCAATGGGTGTTCAATTGCATTTCTAGGTGATGTCTAAGTCGTGAAAACAAAAGTGTTATCACGTTAATATAACATCGAAAAAGATATTGAATCACATATTAGTCGCACCTAAAACACACAGCTAAAGAACACATACACATACTCTCAACATTGTTGATGGGCAACGTTTGATCTAATTGACGATAACAATGGTGAGCTATGGTATGATGCCAAAGTGATGATAACCTTCTTATCGGGTTTACTTTTTGTCTTTACTTTGTTTTTTGAGTATATGATTTTGTATGGTCATTGTGTCTATGGTTATTGATAGTTAAATACACTATATGATTGAGCATTTGTTATACAACCACTAAGTGGTTAAGATTATGAGGTTTTAGGTTAGTTATCTTGTTATCGTATTTTCAAGTTGTAATTTATAATTTCATCTCACATGTAGATTCTTAATTAATGAGAATTGGCGAAAAACTCCGACAGATTACTTATCACATATCAAACATTTCGAGTATAGTTTCTCTTGCAACTCTTTTGCTCTAACCGATTACTTACCACATATCATTTCAGTATAGTTCCTTTTGCAACTCTTTTGGTTGTACAATCGTTTTTGTTAATTTTGTTGCTCATATAAAGTTTATGCACAATGTTTATCTAATCCTTTTTCTACAAATGTGTACAAAGTTTTTATTTGTTCCTAAGCAACCACATAGTTTTAAGGCTCGAGACTTATTTAGATGTTATGATTTCAAATCAAGTAACTATGTAAGTTGCAACTTTTCGGGATCCTTTGCTTTAAATTTAATCATGTAATACAAATCATGGATGATACCTAGCGCCAGAAATTTGCAAAACGTTTAACAAATCCGGGACTTCATTGCCAAGACACCAATTTTTATTTTATTTTTTATTTTTTTCTAACAAAATATATATTGTATAGATAAAGTAGCACGATACTTTATTTTTTGTTTGTTTTTGAAAGATAAAGTAGCAAGATACTAACAAACAGATCATAGTGGTTCTAAACTTACGACACTAATCAACTGATCATACAATCAACTGCTACAACATGATCACATACAATGCATTTGATTAGTAATCACAACATATTAGATATTTGAAATCAAGTCAAGTAGAAATTTATAAGGATAAATAAATAATTAAAAATACACATGAATAATCAACATGAGGCATATTTGAGAAAG
This sequence comes from Chrysanthemum lavandulifolium, assembly GCA_022545495.1. NCBI lineage: Eukaryota > Viridiplantae > Streptophyta > Magnoliopsida > Asterales > Asteraceae > Chrysanthemum > Chrysanthemum lavandulifolium. The sequence goes on from CM040242.1 coordinate 31,574,677, forward strand.
CAACAAATAGAACCTTCACAATCTCAAAGATGAGTGCCATAAAATAAATTGAAAAGATAAAATAATAAAATGAGATAAACTATGTGAGTTTTCGTGGGAGTTGAAAAAAAAAACAAGACTGATACTACCTCCGTCTCATATTAAGTGTCCATAATGGAATCTTGAGATGTCCTAAATTAAATGTCTATAATGTATTTCAATCAATGATATGAGACTTTAGTGGGTGAAAATGATATTTGATTGGTGGAGAGTGTAGTTAGTGGAATTTTCTAAAACTTTGTGCATATGAAAAGTGGACACTTAATATGGGATGGAGGTAGTAATAAATTACTCTCAAAATTATGATAAAGCATGGTTCATTGCTAAAATATGTTTAATTATAAGAGTAAAATACACCGTTCGTCCCTAATCTTGTACACACGCATCATGTTGAACCAAAATTAGGCATTTCCATCGTCGGTGGTCCAAAACAGTGTTTGTATAGTTTAAATAAGTCCCTTGACTAGGATTGTCAAAGTCAACGTAACTTTTCTAGTTGTACATTGAGGATATAATAGACCATTCACAATTATAACATGCCTTAGTTAAATCTAACTCAACTCTTATGATTTCATGTTTACATCTTTCATGTTGTACTTGTCTTTTATGTTTATGTATTTGAAGCTAGTATGGCTATTGAAAAGATTTCCTTGACGTAGATCTCGTTTAGTATGGGATGAAACATAAGCACTTCTTTGTCAAATTTTCTATAGATGATTAATATGTCAATTATGATTACCAAACAATACTGATTAATACTATTTTGTTTAATTGACATGCAAACTCTAGAGGACAAGTACAACATCTGATTAACATCTTGTTTAGATTTAACTCTAGAGGACAAGTACAACATGAAAGTATAAACAAGAAAGACATAAACATGAAATCACAAGGGTTGGGTTAGATTTAACTAAGACATGTTATAATTATGAATGATCTATTATACTCTCGATGTACAACCAGAAAAGTTACGTTGACTTTGGCAATCCTGGTCAAGGGACTTGTTTAGACTATAAAAACATTGTTTTGGATCACCGGCGATGAAAATGCCTAGTTTTGATTAAACGTGATGCGTGTATAAAAGATTATGAACGAACGATGTATTTTACTCTAATTATAATATATACTTAACCGAGCATCATTTTCCATTTTGTTCTCATTACTCATGCTTTAAAACCATATAAAACAAGCACCTAAGACTTTTCTTTTTTGTTTTAGTTAACAGGGGTGAGATGAATAAAGATCACCTAATAATTAAAAGATCAAATGGATCAATTTCAACCATCTATTTTGATCAGATTGATTAAATTCACTTTCACTCTTATATTTAAAAATTAAATATCTCACAAACCGTTAATAGTTAGATAAAACTAATTATATCATTCGACAAGAATAAAATTATCTTTTATAGAGATCCAATATTGTATCTTTTCACGAACTTATTTTTATCGTTTTATGGGTTTCGATATATTACATTATAAATGAAAATTTTAAAATTCACTTTTAACACAACCCCAAACTACAAACCATAAACCCTAAAACCCTAACCTCTAAACCCTAAAAAACCTAACCCCTAAACCCTAAAAACCCTAAACCTCTAAAACCTTAAACCCCTAAAACCCTAACCGCTAAACCAAAAAAAACTAAACCCTATCCGCTAAACCGTAAGAAACCTAAACCTTTGACCCCTAAAAAGCTTAAACCAAAAAAGTCGAACCCCTAAACTCTAAACACCTAAACCCTAACCGTAAACCCTAAACCTACAAAAAAATCGGAAAAAAAATTCGTCGAAAGTATATGATGTTGGATATCAAATTAAAGGTAATTTTATGCTTATCGTGATGTTATGATTAGTTTCGTCTAACGATCAATGATTTGTGAGATATTTAGTTTTTAAAAATGAAAGTGAAAGTTTATTTTATTGTTTTAATGAAAAAATGAATGATTAAGAATGGTATATTTGATATTTAGTTTTTGTTTGATATTTATTGAACCAATCTCTTAGTTAACATTGATGATTTTAGATTTTTGAGTCATTTCCTACCCCTTTTGTTTTGTAATGAGATTGTCAAACAAGTAGGAATATTCAAAAGAAAATTACATAGCTTGAATAATAAGCGGCATGCTTCGACCATGCATTTCGTGGGGTCAAGTTTTCCATCCTTTATACAAAATGCTTATTAGGGTGGTGGCAACGGGCATGGGGTGACATGAAATGGCACGTGAATCTGTGCCATGCTATCACCGCCACCGGCGGGGTCGTGGTGCAACAGGCAAGAAGGTTTCAAGCAAGAAAGGAGAAAGTAGCCGCTCAACTACTCAAAATGTCAGTTGCATTCTTTTAAAAAAAAATTCTTTTCAATTTCATCTCTATTTAAACACAACCATTTCACATACTTTTACAACAAAAAATCAAAACTTTACTCAAGATATCACCAAAAATAATGACCATCTTCATCTTCATCTTCATCATCGAGTTTTCCTCCCAGTCTTCATCCGAACTCGTGTCTTTGTGGGTTCTACCATATCAACCTTTTAGCCGCAATGGATGCCTCAAGACACGACAAGCTCAAGTAATACCCGGGGGTATATCGAACGCTTTCGTGATGCAAAGAAAATCTAATGAATGACTATTTCGTTGAAAACCAAGGTTTCCGCCAATGTTTTTCGTGAAAGATTTCGTATGAATAGAACTTGTTCAGTAAAATTGTTGGTGATATTGAGCGAATGTCGAATGGTTTCAAGAAGGCATAGACGCAAGTGGGAGACGAAGTTTCACGTTATAAAATCGACATCGGCCATTCGACACCTCGACTGAGCATGTAATGACCAAAACTTACCACACCTTGACGACTAGTGTTTTCTTTTTCTTTTAAGTATTATTTCCTTTTTATGTAATTTTCTTTTAAGTATTTTGTAATTTTCTTTTAAGTAATAATAATAATATTATGTGTTTTAATTAAATTGTTTGATATAATTTTAAATATAAAAAGGTAAAAAAAATAAATAAATAAAAAATGGTGAGGGTAGGGATACTAGTTCTTACTAAAATCTATGGTGAGGGGTGGTGTGGGGATGAGATGAGTTGGAAGAATGTTATTGGTGGATGGTGAGGGATGGTGAGGGATGGTTGCCACCACCCTTAAAGATTAAATAATGCAACTTTATATTCTTCAAACTCATAAATCATACATTCTTTTATGTTTAATCAATGCTTGATATGACGCTATATATCATGCGTATATATTTGTTAAGGATATTCGATAATCAAAAAATAAATATATATGTATTTCATTGAAGTGGCTGATAACTTTAGTCAACCGTCGTATAAAAATAGTCACATGGTTAGGAAAGTCTACCATATAAAAACATAAAACTTTCTAGAAAGGTCGGCACTAATTCATGGCAAAGAAGTTTATTCATGTCTTAGGGTGGTGGCAGTGGGTTCGCCGCACTGGCTTGGCATGGCCATACCGAACAGTATATGTGTTGCCTTTGATCGGTATGAATCGGCATGGAGGTGAGTATCACCAATTCGGCAAAGATCCCGAATTGGCATGAGCAATTATTCGACCGTTAGACATTAAATCCAAATCTTGACCAAAAACTATCGTTGTATAGTTTGAAAATGTATCCGTTTGGCTTTAAAACAAAAAAAAAAATTTTTACTCCCTCTATATATTTCAAACATCAATCCAATTTTTAACACAATTTAAATCTATCTCTTTATACTATTAAAAACAATCGTGGATCCAAGAGGACGAGGTGCTTCATCATCCAAAGGACGCGACGAGGTTCTCATAACCGACCCAAGTATATTAACGCTCACTATTGAAAAAAAACGCGAAACACAAGAAAATATGGATGGAATTGCAATTTTAGATTAAGTTTTAAGTATATGTAATTTCCTTTAAAGTATTAAGTTCATGTAATTTTCTTTAAGTATTAATAAAATGTTATGTTTTATTAAATTGTTAAGTATTAATAAAATGTTATGTTTTATTAAATTTAAAAAAAAAAAAAAAAAAAAAAAAATAGTAATGACTTGGCATTAGTTCTACTAAAAATCTATTATTAGGTATGAGATTGGTATGAGGGTGAGTTGGAGGGATATTATGGTGGGTGATTAGCGTGAAAAATCTCACCCACGACCGCCACCAATTTAGGAAAAATGTCAGTCACATAAATTTGCAAGTTTTCTATGCCCAAGTGTCCAACTTCATTTTGTAAAGTTAGCTACTATTAATTTTCTTGCATTTGTACCAAGAAAACAAAATTGTGAGTTTTATTCGTTCCGGTTATCTGTTAAATGAGGGGATAGACGACTAGTTGTTCGCTTACCCATTTTCGTACGTTTATCTGACAATTTTAAAATGTTCACTGAACGAGGTTTGAACTATCGCTGTATACTCTGGGGCAATATACCACCACTTTAGAAATGATTTCAAGTTTTATTAACCGACTTACAAATAACTGGATTAAATTCCTTTTGATAAGTTTTAAGCTACATGTCGTACAAACACGGGTGCTTCGCTTGTGTTTATATTACGGAGTATATGATTTACCAAAATATCTATTTTATGATTGAGCATTAGGATTAGTGTAAAGTTAACTTCAGGCTAGAATTATGTCGATCATTCAGCCAACTTCACATATCGACATCATTACATACATTTTTTTTTTTATGATTTTGATAAACACAGTTGATAAAATAGTAGCTATTTTGGTAAATTATATATATACTACGTATAAACAAAATACATATTTGATTAAACTTAGAAGAGAGTTATTTTACATACAAAACTTTTCTTACATACTAAGAGACTCATCTCCACCATCCACCAAAAGAAATAAATGATTGAGATTAAAACATTTTATCATTTCACCTATTTTTATAATTTAAATATATAAAGCAGATTAATCGTTAGCAAAATAATTATCATCGTGACGAAGACGTTTAATTATCTTTTACACCAAGACTTTGATGTCTTTCGAAAAAGAAAAAAATCGTTTTTTCATGTTTTTCGTCTTTTTCCGTTTTCTTGAACCTGAATTTGCATGAAATATCATATATGATTTAACACTAATTTGAAGATCACATGTGATATTAGTGTTAAATCACATATGATATGTAATATCATATCTGATACTAGTGTTAAATCATATATGATAAATTACATATTATATATGATTTAACACTAATATCAAATGTGGTATTCAAATTAGTTTTAAATCATATATGATTTTTCATGCAAATTTCAGTAACGTAAAAAAAAGAAAAAAACTTAAAAAAAAGGTGAAAAACACGAAATTTTTTTTTATCAAAAGATATCAAGTCTTTATCCATGAAAAGATAATTAAACGCTTGTCATGATGGATATTATTTTTCGATTAACGATTAACGGTTTGAAAGATATTTATATTTGAAAAAAATGATGTAAGTGAGTTTTTTTAATTGTTGGGATTAATCTCATACATTAGATCTAATAAAAATAGAGGGTGGAGATTGATCCTTTGTATGTAAAGAATCTTTTGTCCTCAAATGATCTTAAATCTTAAACTAAAAAGCTAAAAAAATAAGTAATGTTGTCAGATTAAAATAAATAAATAAAACAATGTAATGTATTAAATATTTAAATGCTTAATTGCAAATTAAACGATTAACTTTTTTTCCTTCTCACTTACTCCCTTCCTATATATACATAACAAAAAGTTGCACATACAAATTAATGCTACTACAAACGGTCGTCGTTATAAGCGAGTAATTGTCTAATTTTGCTAAGGCTACCCCAGTAGTGACCTTAAGCGACCCTCATTTTTTCTGTCACACCAGATTTCTCTCTCATGTGACCTACAAACAACATTTTAAGCAAAATAAGACGACTTACACTATAAAAAACATACCCTACATTTCTACAAAAATACATTTTAATTAATTAAACACATACAAAACAAACACTCTACCAAGGTCGAGTTCTCGACCGAAATCCACTCGACCCTCAAGGCTGCGATAAAGGTGACTGAGATCGACCATTACCATTGCAGGTAGCCTAAAATGCAACTTAAAACGACACTCTTTTCATCTCAAAATTATTGTCTTAGAAAAAAACACATCATTTAATCAACATAATTCCATCTTTTTTTTTTCCCCTTCTAAAGCCTTTTGAAACAGACCAGTAATTTTTGTGATTTTGTTACCATAGTTAAGTTAGTTGTCTTTTTTCCCAAGAGAAGAGAAGAAGCATTATACCATGGGCCGGGTATCTAGAAGTTTACACAAGCCCAGTCACAACTCACAATCTTGTCTTGAGAAACAAACTTTCCACGTCTACAAAAACCACCAACCACTCACCATTTACATCCTCATCGACCACTCCGTCCCAATCACAAATCACCGTAAGTCCAATAAACCCGATCATTTTTCAATATAACTATATTTGCCACTAATCGTGTTTTGTTATTTTGATATAGTGAAACTTTTATAAAAAAAAAATGGCAACAAAGAAGAGCGTGAGCAGCTTGAAAGAAGCAGATCTAAAGGGAAAGAGAGTGTTCGTGCGTGTCGATCTGAACGTGCCCTTGGATGACAGCTTCAAGATCACAGATGACACTCGTATCCGTGCTGCTGTTCCTACTATTAAGTACTTGATGTCTAATGGCGCCAGGGTCATCTTATCCTCTCATCTGGTATATCATCATTGTATTACTAGTTTTTTTCATTATTTTTTATTTTTTGAGATGTATGTGAATTTGATTATTAGATCACTGATAATATTTACTATTGCTGACGTCATCACTGATTTTTACTTGTCTTTTTGATTGTTTGATATTTATATATATCATTATTTATTTATGCTTCATGATCTAACCACTGATGACTGATGTTAGTATATCTTATGTATTGCTGATTAATCGATCATTATTATATCTTATATTTATATTTATCAATTTTTAATAAGTGCTGACAGTCATTGAAAGTAGTTAAGTTGTAAAAGTTAGTATATCTGATTCTCCGATCACTATAAATGATCTAATCACCGATTTAACTTATGCATTTATGTGTAACAGCGAGTGATTGTGTCTTTTTAATATGTTAATATGTTAATTATGATGATTAGTTGGTTTTTACGTATTGGGTACTTGGGTAGGGGTTTACTACATGATCATGATGTGGAGTCCGTTTTTTCGATTTCACCAGATGTGTTTTTAGACATTTAATTGTAACGAGAAGGTATAATTATGTTTATTCAGTATGTAAGTAAAAGGTACTCATATTAATAAAGAGTAGTGACGGTATTTGCGAGAGGAGCTTTAGATCTAAATTACAGAATAGGATATTGGGATGTATATGACTGAGAATCATAGATCATTGCGGTGTAAAACAGATTAATAAGTGGTGGGTAATAACCAGTGTTGAGCGGTTAACTGTTTTTTGATGTGATGTTTTGCACTCTACATTTGTTCAGTTTTAACTTTTAGATCTGCATATAAACTAGAACCTTGGAACATGTACAACAGGGATTACTACTTATTACAAAGTTGATGATACTTATGTTAGATTTTATTGTTTATAAAGACTAATTTGTTATTTGCTGTGTTTGTTGTTTATAGGGACGACCAAAGGGTGTCACCCCAAAGTTCAGCTTGAAGCCGCTAGTGCCAAGAATTTCTGAGCTTCTTGGAATTGAGGTTTGTTCATCTGCTCATCTCATTTCACGGTTCATGGTTAAAATACTTTTCTAGTGTTGCTAAAAGTTTTCCTCTTTGCGTTTTTTTCATCTAACAGGTCAAGATGGCCGACGACTGCATTGGTCCTGATGTTGAGAAGTTGGTGGCTGAGATCCCAGAAGGGGGTGTTTTGCTCTTAGAAAACGTGAGGTTTTACAAAGAAGAAGAGAAGAATGACCCTGAGTTTGCTAAGAAGTTGGCTTCCCTAGCTGACTTGTACGTCAATGATGCTTTTGGCACTGCACACAGGGCCCATGCTTCAACCGAGGGTGTTGCCAAGCATTTGAAGCCTTCTGTTGCTGGATTCCTCATGCAGAAGGTTTGTATTTTATTTTATATCTTAATAAACATTTTTATTGGAAGATAAGCGTATTTATTAGCTAAAACTGGCTGTTCTGTGTAGTAACTAAGGATGACCTTTGCCTCGTTAAGTAATGACCAATGTATAAAATTTGCATTGCATTTGATCATCAACTGTTTAAGTAATGACCAATGTATAAAATTTGCATTGCATTTGATCATCAACTGTTTAAGTAATGACCAATGTATAAAATTTGCATTGCATTTGATCATCAACTGTATCTATTGAAATTTAAAAAGACAATAATTAGGAAAAAATGTTGAATGGCCATGATGCAATGTAATGTTTATAAATGGTGTTTAACGTTGCCTTTTGGAAGTAATTTTCTTATTATTGCATATTCAAGTCACACTTTAACAATTCTGTTATTTTGTGGGTCAACAATATTATGTAATTCTGGTCACATTTAAAATTCAAACACTTCAAAGCACATTTAAAATTCATTTTTGTATCTTTGGAAAGCATACGACTAGCAAGTCCATTGCTACCATGCTTGATGAACATCTTCTATCTGCTTGGTTTATCTAATAATTTTACTTTTTTTATGTTTTCAGGAACTCGACTACCTTGTTGGAGCTGTGTCCAACCCCAAGAAGCCATTTGCTGCTATTGTTGGTGGGTCAAAGGTGTCCAGTAAAATTGGTGTGATCGAGTCCTTGTTGAACAAGGTTGACATCCTTATCCTTGCTGGAGGTATGATGTTTACTTTCTACAAGGCCCAAGGACTCGCTGTTGGTTCTTCACTAGTTGAGGAAGATAAGCTTGACCTTGCAACATCCCTTCTTGAGAAGGCCAAGGCTAAAGGAGTGTCTTTGTTGCTTCCAACTGATGTTGTCATTGCTGACAAGTTTGCTCCTGATGCCAACAGCAAGGTTAGTTTTTTACATGCTGATTTGTATTAGTTTTAAACGGCATTTAAGATATGAGGTGATCAAATGGACAACATGGGCTGTATAACCGGTCAAAATGGGTAATTTTAGTACGGGTGGTTCGATTCTTTTAAGCTTTCATAATTTTTTTTGTTATCAATTATCACCATAATACTGTTTCTGATTACGATTTCTTATCAATGTGAACTAACTTAAACTCTTTTTGAAAAAAGATTTTCTATTAATATTAATATAGTATTTCTTAGTAGGTTTTATGTGCGATTATTAAATAATCCTGCAGTTTAGGCTACTTTTGGCATGTTCCCGTTTCGTATGTTTCCTTCTAATCTAATTCAAGCTTATTCTTACCAGCTTAATTTTTTAAAATAAATTATACATTACCAGTCATATGTAAGAAAATGAAGTGGAATCTGATATTGTGGCTTGTGTGTTGATTACTCCGTAGCTTTCATGCTACAGCACATTGTGGGCCATCTGTGAAAAAAGTTTTTTAATTATTTGTTCAATGTTGAATATGTTCGCAGATTGTTCCAGCATCTAGTATTCCTGATGGGTGGATGGGTTTGGATATTGGTCCAGATTCCATCAAGTCATTCGGTGAATCTTTGGATACCACCAAGACCGTCATATGGAACGGACCCATGGGTGTGTTTGAGTTCGAGAAGTTTGCAGCAGGAACTGAGGTAAATATACATATATCCATTCGATAGTAACTTATCTATATGGACATCACTGGAGTTTTAACATAAAAGTGTTAGATAATTTGGTCTGATTTCCATATTGGGTTATCACATGAGCTTTACTTGGCGGACGTCTGTTTCATATGCCCCATTTTTTGTCTTATTTTGGAACATGGGCTTTTATAAGTTATCATGTCATTACAAACTTATATAAGCCCCACAAGTTTTAAAATAAGCCTAAAATTTGAGCTTTATGAAATATAAGCCGAAAATGGATAAGCTCATAAGCCCATAAATAAGCTTAAACAAACACCAGCTACTTAGTCAGTTTGACCATGTTAGTTTTTTTTATTTCAACTTTCTTGATGTGGTTTGTTTTGGAAGGAGGCTCTTTTTTTTTGTTGAAAAAGAAAAAATGTTACCAAAAATAGAAATTGAATCAAACTATTATCTTGTTCCTATGAAACAACACCTTTCTCAGCTTTTTAGATATTCGAGAACCATTCGCAGCTAATATGTATGTGAATACACAGGCTATAGCACATAAGCTAGCAGATCTTAGTGGAAAGGGAGTGACAACCATCATTGGAGGTGGTGACTCAGTTGCTGCCGTTGAGAAGGTTGGGCTTGCTGACAAGATGAGCCACATCTCTACCGGTGGTGGTGCCAGTTTGGAGCTTCTTGAAGGAAAGCCACTTCCTGGAGTGCTTGCCCTTGATGATGCTTGAATCTTCTTGAAGGCAATCCAATATTATGTGTCATAACGAAGTTCATGAGTTCATTTAAGTTGTTCGGAGGTCGGCGTTCAGAGTTCAGACTTGAAAATAAAAGTGTTTCTTGAGTCATTATATGGCTAGCTTTTTGGAACCTTTGAGTTGCTTTGGATTTAGAATTTTGCAGTAAATCTTTGTTGCATAGTTTTTGTGTAACTACTGTGACTAGCTTATGGGTTTTTGTTTATCTGGACGGGTTCCTCTTATAAATAAGGTTCCAATCGATCTTGCACGATAATTTTCTCTTTTTGATATGACAATTTAATGTTACGCTTTACTAGTTAAGCCATTTTCATATTGTCTCATGTGTAAATGAAATGAGAATCATAATATGGAAATAAGAAATGTAATAATATGGTGCAACTTTAGAAGTGATCATATTTGAAGGTGTTCTTTAACAGCAACGACCGGCTTCTAATCATGCCAGATACATCTCAAATAGAGCCTGCTTGCGACTTCAACGGTAGTGGTGTAAAATTTAGTTTCCGACTGAGTCGGGGTATGTTTGAACTTAGGTTCAAGTAGTTCTGATAATTAAGGATTTTGGAACTTCAAAATGTAACTATAAGGGCATCAACTACGGTGGTTCATGAAAAGGTTTATAAAATAACGAAGAGGTTTAAGAACTTATAAACCATAGTGAAGATCTATTTCAATCTTTATATATGTGAAAGTGCAAAATATTGAACATTTCGTAATTTAATCGTTTGATTATGTGTGATGTTTATATCACTTGAAAAGTTTTATAACATAGTGGAAATAGGTTTATAAAACAAAAGGTTTATAATTTAATGTCATAATAGTATAAACCTTTTAAAAGGTTTATTATAGTGGATGGCCTAAAAAGAAACTTTGAGTGTTATAAATTAAAAATCAGATTTATTTATGGTAATTTATGAGTTGAATTAATGTATTTTAAATGCCATTTTTAATTTGAAGGAATAAGTTTGTAACATCATGTAACATTCTAATACAAAAATATTATGTAACATTCTTAATACTATCATATAAGTGTTGACATTATGTAAAATTCTATATCCATTTTGCTTTCCGAACTACTATATATAATGGAAATGCTAAGAATGATACGAAATAAAAACGCACCATCAATGGGAGGATATGAATCCTGTCCAGCTCAGCCGGGTAGTGTTTTCGTAACCCAAAAAATGATTGGACGTAACTAGGGCTGTAAATAAATCGGACGAACAAGCAGGGAGCTTTGTTAATGTCGTTCGTTTAATTTTAACCAGAACGGACACGAATATTTAAACGCACAAATTTTCTCAATGTTCGTTTATTAAGAAACGAGTTGTTCTTTTTCGTTTATGTTCGTTCATCAAGACACTAAACGAACGATAAACGAATATTGACAAACAAACATAAACTTTATATAATAAGCACAATATATTGTTTTATAAATATTGTTTTGTTAAACAAACCAATTTTAAAATTATACAATTAAAATATTTGATATACAAACATATATAAATAAAAGAATATAAACGAACGTCAACGAACGCATAATCAAACGTTTACGAACATAAATGAATGGACACGAGTTTTGTTCATGTTCGTTCATTTAACTAAGCGGAGAGAAAATATTGTTCATATTCCTTCATTTAATAAAAAAACGAAAATAATGAATTTTTTACCCAACAGTTCATGAAATGTTCACTGAACGTTCATTCGTTTACAGCCCTAAACGTAACGTAATGCAGCAAGGAAGCGGTGCCTTGAAAGGGGGAGTGATGACATTAGTTGAGCTTGGCCAATTGTTCACTGATAACCATGTAGAGTGTCTCATGGGCAGTGGCAGAGCTACAATATATTTTCTAGGAGGTAGGGGTGTCATTCAGGCTGACACGACCCGAACCTGACCCGAACCGAACCCGCCCCGAGTCAATCCGGGTAGGGTCAATCGGGTTCAAAATTATATTCGGGTCAATCAGGTCAACCCGAATTGACCTGAGTTCTAAACAAGATCGGGTTCGGGTATGTTTTTTTAACCTTGACCCGACCTGAACCCGAACCCGACTAACCCTGCTCAACAATACCTTTACATGTAAAAATACTCGGGTCGACCCCAAACCCGAATTGACTTGAATCGATTGACCCGACCCGAGTTGACCCGAACCCGAATTGACCCGACCCGAGTTCTAAACAAGGTCGTATTCGGGTATTTTGTTTTAAGGCTTGACCTAATTTGACCCGACCCTTACCCGACCGGGTCAACCCGAATAACATCCCTACTAGGAGGGAAAATGTGCATAAAGTCATTTGGGAGGGCCAAAGTAGTAAAGTGCTATAAAATCAATATAAATGAATGAAAATAGTCAGCTTTTGTGTATGGGATTCCAAACTGTGGGAGGGCCACTGCCCTTCTTGTTCCTCACGTGGCTCCGCCACTGCTGTGCCGTCTTATGTCAGATACATCCGGACCTGGTAATTGTCCGGAAAAGAACCCTGAGGTAGGTTGATCGGGACACTGACACTTCTGGTCTATGTAGGTCGGGATTCAGGAGACAAAGCCCATAATGATAAATGAGTCTGAGACGCATATGACACACATACCTTACTAGAGACAAGAGAAAGGGTTGAACCAGATGATCGTCAATGCTTATTCTGGTAAAGAGGATAAAGAGGAATGTTTAAGTAGATAAGTCAAAAACCGACAACCCATCGACATTAAAGGTGAGGTAAAAGATGTTTCCATCTAAGGAGAATGCGTGAGGTTCAGCGGGTTCATTGTCATGTAATATGGGATCCACTATACGCCATTGCCTTGTTCCAACTACATACACTTGCGCCACCGAATGCATAAACGTGACAACTTTCTGTTACTCTCCAGCAAATCAGGACTATTGGGTACCGAAACAATTAAAACGGCTACGTGGGCTCAAAGGTAGGCGTTCGACAGCGCATGGCTTCTTTGGTAAGTGTTGATCTGATTGTCAATCATCGGTTAGAAGCACAAGTCCACTTACACAACACAAATGAGTAAAGAGTCTGTGATCCAAAAAAACAATTGTGTTGAGTCTCACGAGAACACGTACTTGTAATGATTATCTATTACTCGTAACTAATAAAAACTTATTTTTAAATTATTTAAAATTTAAGAATGATCTCCTATACATACTTAAGTGTTTAAATTTTTATGTTTTCGGTTATTTTTATTTTGTATTTAAGTGTCTGCATAACTCTATTTTGTAATTAAGTGTCTGCATAGCTCTATTTTTCTTACTTATGTTGACCTTATGATGTGGAGAAGTCATTCAACTAGAAGTAGATAGGAGCAGCACCGCCATTGAACTCAAAGCGCTTATTCATGAGCAGACAGCGATACCTCTTTGTTCCCAGACTCTTTTCTTACCGATGAAGCGAATCGAAGCAGATAACCTTACACTAGCAGAGTATACCATTGTTAACAGATCTACAATTTGTGTTGAGTTTCGCTTAAAGAGGTTGTTCATAAAATTTGATAGTGGTGCTACGAAAATGAAATGGATCAAACCTTATGAAACTGTAGAGAGTGTGAAAAAAAGCCATCTATCAACAACAACATGGGATGATACCAAATGATAAAGATGTTATGGTATTTGAGGGAAGTGAGCTTCAAGGAGGCCAGACGTTAAAGAGCTATTTGATATACAGGGATATGTTCTTATCTTGTACTTCAACCTAAACAAAGGGCTTTTGCATTTGGTAAAAAGTACTTTTTGAAAATTAACTTCTTTCTTCAATATGATGGTTGATACTTGTGTTTTGGATTCCAGAAATCATGGATAGTATTGTAATACTGTTAGCTTGACTTTGGTAGTAGCACTGCACTTTATGATTCATATTTCGAACTCTTCATTCCTATGGTTCACCTTGCAGTAGGTGTGTATATATGTTCAGTTCTTGTGGGACAAGGATCATCATTAAAGCAAGACTTTAGCCCGTTATTTGATATATGTACGTGTGTATCTAAGAAGTGTTGGTTAGAGACGATGGAATTTCTTTATGTCAAACAAACATATGTTCAGGTGGAATTGTCCTTAAATAATGGCATTCATAAGGATTTCAAATCATCACCATATTGCAACTTTGCCTTTTTTTCAATTTGGTTTTTTTGGGCGCCTTACCATATTTAGAATGGTTGATATGAATATGACAAAAAATACATGAAACGTGAACCGATCATTATCATACCTTTGTGATGCATAAACTTAAAACACAAATAGCTTATTTGCATTTATAACCGAGCTTGATCACTTGTGTTTATGCTTGTAAAGTGAGACTATTGCAAGATATGGACATTACAAGAAATAAAAATAGGGAATTGTCTTGTGATTCACCTCCCAAACATACCCTTAGAAACAACAAGAGCATACCCTAACTCATAATTTGAATGAAATGAACTGAACATTTCTTATATGTGTACTAATATATAAGAGATGTATCTCTTTGGTTAACGTTTGGACACTGAATTCGCAAACAGATTACTCAACGTTTAAGGCAAAGGGTCTTCCTGTGCCCTTGAAAAAATGTTTACAGGTACATATTCCATACAAGAAGACCGTCATTATGTAATTTCGAAATGATATCTACATAAAAAATGGCCATGCCATTATTGGGGTTTGCGATATCAAGGACATAAACAAGAGTATCAGTTGGTTGAGCTTTTGACTAGTTTTTGTTACATGCTTGTGGTGTAGACGCTCTCGTGATGATCAATTTAGGGCTAGCTTCATTAACTGTCTCATGCTAAGCCTTCTTAAGGTATCAAACATACATGTACTAAGTATAAAATCCCTGCTGAATGTAAATAATTTGCAGAACAGGGACAAACTTAGGATTTTCACGTGGATGTTGCACAAATATTTTCGTAAAGTTCTTGCACAATTATTTTCCATCATAAGAACTAATATTTGCGCCAAAAGACTTTTTAGGCTAAGATTAAGTTGCATCGTAAAGAAATATAGAAACAAAAAATATTTTTAGGAGTTGCACGTACTAAAAAATGATACTTTTTTAAAACAACTTACACTTCGTGACTCAAAATCAGGTCACACCCGGCTCCAAGTAGGTCATGTCGCAGAATCTAGCATGTTCTATCATGTTTTAAAGAATAATTAAATAATAATATGCGATAAATATTGTTTATATAATATAAAGTGCAACAATAAAACAAAAAAGATCGCGTGGCCTAATGGATAAGGCGCTCGCCTCCGGAGCGGGAGATTGTGGGTTCGAGTCCCATCGCGATCGTTTTTTTTTTTTTTTTTAACTTTTTCATTTCGGAAACAAGCTTATACTGAAAACTTACAAAGTGCAATAGTAATACGCTAATACACGTAGCTTATAAAATCAAGCTTTCATTTTTAGCATCCGCTCGTGCTTCATGTGCAACTTCCTCTCTAGTTCTTGCATCCTCTAGTTTTGTCAAACATACACCCTGCATATCGAGTGCTCTTGCTGCCTCGTTCACTATGTATGATCAATCTAATGTCATATTTTTGACTGATATATGTATGGTATAGCTCGAAGAAGGTGTCATGACCATATACAATTGTAAGGCCTTGTGAATGTTTTTGCGCTCCTACCAGATTGCATTGTGAATCTTAATGCGATAAAGTATGGCTAGAGTGATAAAGTATAACATCCTCTAGTTTTGTCAAACATACCCCCTACACATCGAGTACTCTTGCAGTCTTGCTGGCTCGTTCACCATGTATGATGAATCTACGACCCTTTTCGCATGAGCGTAAAGTTTAAAATATGCGTTGTGAATCTTGTGCGATTTTACCTTTGCGCTCCTACCAGATTGCATTGTGAATCATAATGCGATAAAGTATGGCTTGAGTGATGCGTATAACACCTAATAACCTAAATGGAACGATAATAGACATAACTAACATAAGTCACGATACACGACCTTTCACTCATCCAGGTCTTCATTTCATTCAAACAATAGAATGAACGAGATCAACTATCCTTAAAAACAAAGTAAAAACACACACACACACACGAAAACACTCGTGATTGCTAAAACATACCTCAAAAGTACAAAAATAGCGTCACAAATGTTTCAGTTCCTGTCTATTCGTTCAACTAACTCAACTCATTGCTTGCAATCACAAAACTTCAACAGAAAAAAAAACAAAAAACAAAACACAAAAAACAAAATTCCAATCACTCACAAAACCTTTACGCATACCCCCTAATGAAATTCTACTGTTAGCTTCACAAATGTAAAGTTTATATCCAATAAATACATGACGAGAATATCATTATCTGAGTTGCATAAGAGTTGATTCTTGTTTAGCAAACGTTCTACCTCTTGCATAACAGAACGAGTATGGGAGCTAATGGTCGGTTCAACATTTGTAGCTTGCAACATATCCAATCATTGACCGACAATTGAGAAGCAAACCCTTCAACCGTGTCATATTCTTCCCTGCACACCATTAACATTTTGACTTAAAAGCCACAAATGGTTAAAACATGTTTTATATAACAGTAAGTGCAAGAAAAAGTTTCATTACATTCCGCCTGGATGCCCAACATAAACCAGCATACTGATAAGACCTCCAGATGCTACGATTCTGCTTGCAGCCTCCATTGCTAATCGGGTTGTATCTGATTTAGTGATTAATGTTTTGTCACCTCCCGGAAGATATCCTAAGTTGAATGCAACTAGCCTATACACAAAAAAACACGACAAGTGGTTTAAGGGTATAAATATGTACATATAAATAAATGGTAACTTGTATATAAGGGGTGTTTGGGATTGCTTATAAACGTGCTAATGGCATTTTGATACAGTACATAAGCAGTTTTGAAGGTGCCATGGTTGCTTATTACAAAACTGCTTATCTGATTTATATGTGAGTGAATTAAACAGTTTTGAGACCTGAATTAGCAGCTTGGAATTGCTTATATAAAAAACTATCGAGCAGTTTTAATAAGAAATCACAAAAATCTCCATATGGCGATTAATTATTAGGGGCTGTTTGGCCTAGTTAATCAGGGGTGTTTGGGATTGAGTATTTTCTTTAGTACAGGCCTCCTTATTCTTAAGTGCTTATTTGCAACGTCCTCTGGAACTGCTTATTTACTTGTTTATTTTTTAGGTGGTTTGTTCAAATAAGCAGTTTCGAGTTGCTTATCCATAAAACCATAGTTCACTCACAAATAATCTTAGAGCAATGTGAATAAGCAATTACAAACATCCTAAACTTATCAACCATTTAAAAACACAATAAGCAAATTAATTAAAATCCCCAAACACCTCCATATCCACCAGTTGCACTGTGTACATACCTCACTTTGACACCCCTTGGAATGACTTCTTCCATTTTGCTGTGACACGTAGCAATTAACTTCACCATTTCTTTCTGAACAGAATCAAAATAATTAACCAACTCTCATAGTAAATTTGCTTAATTACTATACATGTAAATAAAAATTGCCACCTTATCAGGATCAGGTAATCCATCCAACAAGGATGCGGTATTTTGCAGTGCACTTTCTTGAATATCCAACGAATAAACACGACCAGTATATGACTCATCAGCTACCATGTTCAACATTGCTAAAGTATCGTAACCATTTCCACATGTCGCATCCACAACTGCATCTCCTTTCTTGACAACGTGTTTCCATATTCTGTATTCACACACATTGGGACAAAACAGTAAAACAAGAATGTGCAGAAGCGCCCTTTTAAGGATTAAACATTTTCACTGTGATTAATACGCGCTGAAGGATCGTGAGGTACATATTTACAACAAAATAGCCAATTTTTGAAACTAATCATACTAACTAGCATACTTCTTATGGCCCACAAAAGTATTAGAACCAAAAAGATTTATGCAGAAAGACTAATGCGTTACATTATAAGAATCCTTTAAACGATGAGGAGCAATGAAGTACCTACGAGTGAGCAACTTCTGTCGCCTTCCTTTTTCCAAAAATATAGTCCGTCATCACTCCCTCCACACCTACACAATATTTCACAATAAACACTTAGTTAGTGATTGGCACTGCATTGTACAAGTGATTATCTAATTATCGTTTTCTCAAGTTGCAGACCATCAGTTTAGAAGTAGTTGCAAGTTTGCAACAAACAAAACTGATTTAGACTCTGTATCTTTAAGGGGGGGTGTTTGGCATTGCCAAAATTTTGCATATATATATATATATAGCAAATAAGTAGTTTAAAGAGTGTTTGGGATTGCTTATCCAAACTATATACTATCTATCACTTGTAACTTGTAAGTATTACATTGGTAAGTATAAGTAATTAAATAACTTAAAAGTTGCTTATTACAAAGCAGTCCCTGGAACAAGACTAAAACTGACCGGGCTCACAGATTTTCTAAATGTAACATAAGTGGAATAAATATATTAAGAAGTACAATTTTATTTAAACGATCGAGTTTAACTAAAAACTGAGTTGAATATTAACCTAATGGACTTTAGTAAACAATAACTAGAAAGAAAAAAAAAATTGTTTCGGACAGGATGCGTTAAAGAAAAATCAGGATTTTCTTAAGAATATTAGCACTACATATCAAATTTAATCAGTTCTCGTGACACCAAGGCCAGAGCCAGAATTTTAAGTTAAGAGGGTCGTACATAACACAAAAATTAGATTGGAATAGTTTGACAAGTAAATTCAGCTTAGTGTTGTACATCATTGTTTAAATTATTTGTTTCTGATTTTGCACAACATATTTACAGGAATAGAGGGGGCTTATTGCAAAAACTTTTACGAAAAAGGCTTCTGGGCTTTAGAGCACACGGTACACTGAGTTATAGAGGCAAGTTATAGCCCTATAACTCAGCCGTATGGCTTGACAACACCCCCCTATGCTTCTGACTTATATAGGTGATACACCATTTTTTGCTATAAAGCGAGCCCTATGGCTCATGGGCACCTAGTACTCTAAATATTAATGTATAAAGTGACTTAATTAGGGTGACTCAGCACTTGCTAGTCACCCTCGCGTCCGTGACATTCGGGACCCTCTAGATATTTACAAATATCAAAACATATGATAATAAAGATAAGAATACCAGATAAAGGAGAGTCATCATTGAGTTTGATTGATTTAGAATGTGAACCAATATTAGTACTAAGAGTACTATTATTAAGATTGTTACTACAACATGTTGACAAAATAGTCTTGTGACATCTTGGAATAAATTTATGGGTGATGGACAAAACTGGATAACATCGTAACATAACTTGGGTGTTGGTCTCTCTCCAACAGTGGTTACAAATGATGTCTGCAATAGTGCAATCTATCTATGAACTAAATAAAAAAGGGTTTTGAGATTGTTAACTTTGTTACGGATTTAAGTTGAGTAGTTAACTGTAGAAATGATGTACAAGAAGCTCTCGTAGCTCAGTTGGTTAGAGCACCCGTTTAGTAAGCGGGAGGTCTTGAGTTCGACTCTCAACGAGAGCATTGTTACATTTTTTTACTTTCAGATTTTAGACTAAATTAGTTTGGCCAAATTGCAGGTTCGACTTCACCTTTCGAAAGTGCACTCAACGTCCACTTACAAATGCATTTTTGGTCCCTGACCTAAATTAATACACATCTAAAGGCTTTTTGTACTGTTTTCTTATTATGCTAGAGGGTTATTTATTCTACAGATCTTTGTCTCTGTTTTACCATTCTTTTTCAATCATAGGCACCAATGTGGATTGTTCGTCGTCGCTACTTTTGTTCTCCTTATTAATTGGCTATAATTGTTCTTGGTTCTTATTTCCGTGCATTATATCCCTATAGAATAGCTGGTTTTTCGGGTCCAAGCTTTGAGTTTTTAAGAAAATGGCAAACCGATTAAACCGCTTAACGGTTAGCTAGCTTTCACCTATACACATAGGTTTAGCCACAAGCCCATAATGCATCAATGGAGATGCAGCCATCTTTTACCAAAAACAGCTATTAAATTTGTTAGGGTTGGTGCCAAACTAGATAGGGTGGTCAATCCATTCATTCACTCCAATTTCAGTTTATTACTATCATTACTATTATCTTATTATTTTTACCCTTTTTTTAACATAAGTACACAAGATAACCGTACCTATATACATACTGTAGTTTTATCATCATATGATCATGACACTTGACTTGTAACTGAAGTCTTAAAGTGATAATAGCATGTTCTTTGAAAGAATAAGAAAATGAGTGATGACCAAACTTTGAAAGACATGTTACCAACCATCTATTAATATTTTTTGTATCAAAATATTAAAAACAAAATGAGCAAAGCTCCAAGATCATTGCAGATTTATCAGCAAGAACACAACTAACACTACCACTCACATGACTCAACCTCCAAACCATCCATGCTTGTCACCCTTAACCTTACTTCCTTTCAAAATACATAATCATTTATTAAGCGCGGACAAGTAACAATTTTAATTGCTTTTCATATTGTTAAGAATGACCGGCGACACAACTAGATATTAATCTGTCCCGACATGTGGGAGCACGGCCCTAACTATAATTTCAAAGATTTCCAAGTGTTTGGAGTAGGTTGAAGGCGTGAAGTGTACTTGTCGGGTACAGGTTGTTACTCATCCTTGCGGTATGAACATGTTATAATTTGATAAATTTATTTTTCGTACGGTAGGATCAAATTATAGCTTAGGTTTTAGTTGTACGGCTCGAGTATCTTTCTAGTTGTGGAAGTTAGCCTACCACATAAAAGTAAAATTCGACTTAACCATAACAATGGTCTTGTTAGCCTAACTTGTAGAATACATTTTTCTTCTTATTTTGTAAGGCATGATACTCACTTTACTTATAAATAAGACATCACTTCCCATTTAGTAAAATTTATATGTAGGAATGATCAAGATCCACTTTAAAAATGAAATTAAAGATGTCAAAACATAACTTTTTACATATCATCATATAGTAAAGATAAATCTAAATGAATAATTAAGAATCAACCATATTCAGAGGAACAATTATCCAATAATATTAGTAGTAATATAAAGAAAAGTAAGCTAATATACAAGTAAAGTGATGTACTAGCTCTTCTATGGCTAGCTATGATCAAGACTATTGGGACAAAAGATGTTGTAGATCACACGAGCCTTCTTGTCCAAGGCGCAAAGCATCAAGAACACGTTGGAACACGAGAACATGACAAGGGATACGTAGGACGCCTTTTTGTTGATAACCATACTCTTGAGCCGATTTATTGAGCAAGTTTATAAAAACCGGGTGGTTCAAAAGGTCCGCACTAACAACAAATCGTTCCATCTCATCTCCAACATATATGGGTAGATAGCCCTCGGGAACACGAGTCTGAGAGGCGGAGGAGAGGGGGGAGTAGTTAGAAACGCGAGCTAGTCGACGTATGAGTTTCTTCATTTTGTGAAGTAGAATGAGAGGGTTTGTAGTAGCATTAGTTTTATTGTTAGGAATGCATATTTATATTGGAAGGAAATAACAAGAAAGATAAAGAGAAAGAGTACGGTAGGCGTACTTGGCAGGTACAATTTCCACTTCTCTTTTATTTAGTTGTTTTTTCAACAAATATTGATTAATTTCATTTTCTGTCAATAAATACCTATACCTATTCTTTAACTCGTAGTTAATATGTAGGGTGTTTGGTTGCGTTTTAAAAAAGTCTTAGGGAGGTGGCAATGACCACTCACCATACCTCATCACCCACCAATAATATCATTCCACCTAATCTCATATCTCACCATAGTTTGTTAGTGGCAACCATGATTCACCATACCTCACTTAATTTATATTCACTTTTAAAACAAAAACACATGCTATCACTTTCATACCGATTCGACATATAAGCCCGCATACCATACCGATTTCTCCATACCGCACGAGCGGCAATGGTGTTGCCGTGCGGTATGGATTCATACCTCAACCATACCGTGACCATTGCCACCCCTTATATATTCGAGTTTATTTATCATTAATATTTGATTATAATTTTTTATTTGAGTGTGTTAGAAATTATTGTTTATCTTTTTCAATTAACCACATCTTAGTGTCTTATGTGCGTCCATTAGATACACATTAATAAAACGTTTTACTTAATAATTTAGATATAGGTATATTTGATGAAAGTAACTGTTAGTCTTATTTATTATTCGAGTGTGTTAAAAAGTCTTATTTATAATTTTAAATTAACCTCATCTTAGTGTGTTATTTGCGTCTATTAGATACACATTAGCAAAATCTTTTACTTAATAATTTACATGTATGTATATTTGATGAAAGTAATTGTTGTTGTAACTAAAAATGTAGTTGTAGATGGAGATGAAGTATGACCTAAAAAGAAGTATATTATTTTTGAAAAGCTACATGATAAAACATTTAATTTTAAGATATTATGCAAGATTAATTTTTTAAAATCTCTGATAAATTCTGTCCGACAAATAAAATTTATATTTTAAGTAGTTTATTTTTTTCAAAATATAACATAATCTTCTCGTAATCTAGTGTGTCAAACATGCTCGTAAAATGACTTAATTAATTTTAATATTCAAAATCAATTTTCATTCAACAATATATTAATACTAGATAATTACAGGCGCTACGCGATGGTGTATAGCGGCAAACAATTATACTTGCCAAATCGTAATTCTGATTCAACCCATTATGCAAAACGTCTGTTTTTTGAAATACAAATTGTGCGTTTTTTTAATTTAATATAGTGTGTGTTTTTTGAAAGTTGACAAGTTTATAATTGATAAAGAAAAAATATAATTTAAGCTGCCAAGTTTAAGGGTACTTAGGGCAATTTAAACAAACTACATTAATTTAATTTTCAAGAATGAAGATTCAAGATTTCAAAAAAATACATAAACTCTTTATAAGTATTAAAGATATTTATTAGATATTTTAATTTTTCTTCCTATTTAATCCTACCTTGTAACTCTAAATTTAAAGTAATTATTTGAAGTTTTTTTCTTCTCTACAAACTTTCATTATTTTAAAAGCAAAAACCTTATAACTCATATAATCTTTAGAAAACTTTCTGCCAAAACATGCCCAAAAGCTCATGACTTTGATTGGTTTACGAATAAAAGTAAATTTGATTTACTTTAAGTTGCTCTCCACGTCTTTATGCTTCTCCCTTGATTGGCTTCTTTAAATGGTATCAAATACTTTGAATATTTTTATGCAATAGATATATAAAAAATCAAACATTGCAAAGGCCAAAGGGTCATCAAACACAAAGAGCACGCTTTGATAGGGGCAAATATTAAATGAAATATAAAATGGGCGTAATAGATGATATGATAAGATTCGAATAAAGTTGCTTTTATAAATGTAATTTGCTAAAAGTGAGTATGCACATTTTATAGTGGAAATATGGCCAAGAATGAAAAGGATGTGGAACAAGTAACCCCATAATGTGTCTTTAATTTATTATGGCCCTTTCTTTAAACCCTATGTTTTGCATGAGATAGATTTAAGTTTAGTTAAAGATAACAAATATATATAGCAATAATTTGGGCATATAAAGGTATCAAAGCTCTTGTACCACAAGATACATTGCTTGTTTAAGTGGCGGGAGAGCGTTACGTGTAATGACGGTATTATCATAATATCTAGCTAGGTTGATGATGGACTTTTGATATTTTTTAGTCGAGAGTCAAGTTTAAATCGACAAGTAACAATTGCGGACCAACCTCTAGGCACATAGCCTATATAGTTAGTTTCGGAGAAAGAAATTTTGCAAAAATATTGTGACATTTTATAAAGTAGTCGGACAATCAGACATTTTTCTGAATGGGTTGATGTGTGCATTGTCTTTTACATATTATCCTTAGGCGTGACATGGGGTCAACGGCCAACATTATCAAAAGCAACGCCGATTATCAACCTTTTTCCAATGATAACAAACTATTAACTATACATCTATTACAAAGTTATGGAACAATACATATGATGACAATGAGTACAAGTTAAATAATGGAGACTAAATACTACTACCTTCCCGTCCTAAATCTAGAAAGAATAACTAACATTGAGGATATGACAACATCAAGCACTAAGGATGATCAATTTAAACAAACTTATACAAGTGTTTTATAGAAATCTTTAATCTAACTTTATACCTAATTAATGTTGTACATATTTTGCTTCAATATATGAATGAATTACAATAAGTTGAAGATCTAGCTCAATGGGCATTTATAGCCAACAATAATTGTGTGTACAAGTTTGAATTATGTAATAAGAAATGCAAAAAACTCAATCCGTCAACTTTGAAAGTATGAACAAGCTAGGTCAATGAGCCACATCATGAAGTAATGATAATTAAGATACAACTATATGGATGTCGACTTTCATGTTTTCAGGAAGGGAGGTGATTTGCACACTCCAAGTTTTGATTGGCACACTCATTTTCATGCTTTAAGCAGTTGTACATATGTCACATGATGCATATTGTACTTGTATTTTTGAGTGTGTCAATCAAATAATAAAGTGTGCAAATCATCTTTCAGGAAGCAAAATAATAGCAAAACAAGTAGTCGATTGAGTGTTTTTTAATCTCTTATTGGATGCATGTATACATCAACATTGCATTGGATCCGGATGTATGTCTCAAAATTATTGTTATCGGACAAAAGGTACTAATATAAAAAACGATTTTGCTAACAACAACATCATGAGTTTTATTTAACTTAACCTTAATTAAAAATGTTTCCAAATATGAACTCATCATTTCTAAAGATACACGATTTTAACAAATATAAGTATGATATATGACTTTTAGTAAGGTACGTATTAATATAAAGCGAGTTCATATTTGAAAATATTGTTAATTAATGTAAGCTTAAACAAGCTCATGTGGTTGTTGTTAGCAAATACGTATAAAGAAATGCAAGATTATTACACTTTTCAACCAATCAAATATTATATTTTCACACAAAAGTCTCTTTAAATTGGTTAAATTAAAAAATGAATAATTATTTTAAAATATCTGAAAAAATGGACTATACTTTTAAAATGGAAAAAGTAGTATCAATAACCCTTAGATTTAACTTTGGATTATTTAAGATTTTAGTCGCATTGCAGTCACCTTACCAAAATACATAAAGATTGTTTACTTAATACATAAATTTTTATAAAAAATGAATTAACATTTTTTACTGTTTTAAAGAAATTTTATTTGGGGTATTTACTTTTTTGTTATAAAACAATCTCTTACAAAATAAATAGTTGGTTTGGACACGTTTGGATCGATTAACTTCAACTTTTATTTCAAACAAATACCCTAAATGAAAAGGCGATTCATGAAGTTTTTAAACATTTTGGAATTATTAAAACTTTAAATTATTGATATACCTCTAAACATTTGTTTATAATTATGTATATGTCCTTTACGTCATTTTACATCTTATAATTACATTTAATTAACTTACCAAACACTTTTATTGAAAAAAATATACAATTTAGGCTCGTATTAGCAGTTTTGCGATTAACGAATTACAATTTCTGATTCTGTTTAAAGATCTGTTTACATTAGTTTTTAAACATACTCAAAATGTCCCAATCATTAAATAGACAAAAGCTAAAGATATTTTAGTCGTGTAGACATTTTGACAATATTTATTGCAATTGCCGTTGCTTTGATGCCTTTCAATGACCCTCTTTGGCTCCTTCAAAGCTTGGTGGCCCTCTTAAGTTTCGCAGCAAAAAATCAAAGATATAGTTTAGATTAGGGTAAAATCCATAAAATAACAACGTCTTTCTAAAATGAACGATTGAACACTACTTTTTTTATTAACATATCATCGCGTCTTTAAATTTTGTTCCAACTTCACCCATATAACCTGGTTTATATTAATATAATATCATATTGAATAATATTATTTAATTCTGATATGGATAAAGTCGAATAAAATTTGAAAGATGCGTCAGATATGTTAATAAAAAGTAAGTGTTCAATTCAGAATTTTAAAAATACGTTGTTATTTTATGGCTTTTACCCGATTAGATTAAGAGAGACAATGATCGGAAAACATGTATTACACTTTTGTGCAGGTAGAATGATATGTAGGAATAAAAAGTAGAAGTATATAACATAACTCATTCAGAAAGTGTCTAAAACAAATAAAACTGATACGAGAAAAGATTATTGGTTAACATGTGCTTTTTTTAATCATAATTTCTAGAGGAAAATGAATAAAAATAATAGTTATTGATTAAAGATCATCAAAGACCTTTATGGCAGTCCCAAAAATTCATAGGCACATTGTCTATTGAAGCTCATAGGGTGTTATGAAATTAAATGGGATTATAGCTAGATATCGTGCCATTGCGAGAACCAAAAGGTTCAAATTTAATGGCATGTGCAATAAATATGTTAGTTGTTGCACTAACTCATTATATATAATATCATTTGGCGAGGGACTTATGAATTCGTGCCCCAAGCATAAAATATTATGTAGTGGGCCGGGTATATTTTACTTGGGCCGTATCTGCTCCATTTTTTGGTTCATTTTAACTTTTGAGAAGATAAGAACGGATATCCACCTACATTATCCAACTTTCCAACACTTTCTGGATCTCTCTTTTCTTCTTTGATGCGATTGTCAATATCTTCTGACAGATTTAGGGTTTGGTTATTGATTCCGTTTTGTTGTTGTTTATACGGTATCTAGAATTAACAAGGAACACTTTGGGTTCCCGGGGTGGCTTAGTTAGGCTGGCCGATATTCTTTTCCTGTTGGACCTGCCTGCATCTAAGATGGTACGAATTTTAGTTTCTCCGTTCTTGCTTCCTCGCTTGAATTCTAATTCTATATTGTAAAAGCTTATTTGTTTTTGTTTTTCTTCTTTCTTATGTAGTTATAATTAATATGATTTTGTTTTTTGGGTTTTTTATGAATCGTAGCAGTTGAATAATAAGGGAGAAGATGAGATTCATGAGGGTTATGAAGAATCTCAGTCCGAGATTATGGGTTTGTTTTTCATTTATATCTTCGAGTTTTTACACTTTCATTGTGTTTGATTATTGATGTGATATCTGGGTTTTTGGTGATTTGTGAAACGTACTGTTTTTTGTGGGTTAAGCTTTATTTTTTGTGAAATAAGCTAAAGCAAGGTCGGGTAACGATTTGTTAGCAAAGTGATGATTTTTGAAGTTTTTTTTTATTTGGATATTCGTTTATGATTTGCGGTGGTAGAGAGTTGACTAACGGTGGTGTTTACCTGTAGCTCGGTCAATTACTCGAACTTATTTGTCGCCATTCTTGATGAAAAATGTTTTTCTTTTAGCGACTTCAAAAGGATAGTTGATAATGGGTGAAATCAGATCCGTATCTTGGCAGGGCAAACTTTTCGGTGTGGTGAATTCGCAACGAACATAGGCCCGAAACCTTCTTATCTGATGTTGTATTTGCACAGCAGAGGCAAACTCAATGTCGGTATGTTGATTTCTAATGTTCCAACCATGTTGGTTACCTTCGGTTTTCAGTTTTATTTTATTGTGTAGAACCTTTATTAGTTTGCTGACAGAACAGGTTACTGAAAGGTCCACGGGCGGCGGCTACGATGATCTTTTTTCGTATTCATGATATGAAATAAAAAACGCTAGCTGATAACGGAAACAGGTTAAACAACATGCATAAATATCGATAAACATTAACTATGGGCTTTATGCTAATTTAATGAAATTCATGTGGTTTTCATTTTTTTTCGAATGATTAATGAATGGGTACATGTTAACGAAGATATTCAAGTTGAACTCGGAAATACGGTTACGGTTGGTGGTGTAAAAAAGTGTTGGCGGATTTAGTGCGTAACATGTGTTTGATGAATGTCTTGAGAAAATTGTGTTTGTGGTAAGCTTCTTAACTGCTTAGATTTGGCACTATAATTGATTTGTGATTTGTAATTTTCTCTTTCTTTGGCAGCAAGACAAAGAATGGACCAGTTCGCGATCAACTTTTAACAAACTATGGGTAAGTTTTATCGAACTAACTATTTACAGATTTATAGTTCAAGATTGCATATATTTTGTGCTTATGCTTATATTTAGGAATGAATGCTTACAAATATTATAGCATTGATTTCTGGTAATTATTCCAACATGCCCATATAGTTGTTTTATAGGTTCCACAAGACACGAGTTGTCTCATGATTTGTTGGACGCTTGCATGAACTTAAAGAAGAGAATAGGTTGTCGTCATGCTCAAAATAATCCTGATTATAGTCTGTTTTTTCAAACATCTAGACGATTTGGTTACAATAATTCCCATTGTTCTAACATTCGAATTTGTAAATAACTGCAACAATGGTTGAAAAATATAGCAAACACCCCTCGCTAATCTGAAAGAGTGTTGGTATGATAATAATAGATCTATTATTTGTCTTATCTTTATCCCTTCTCTTGAAGGAGTGTTCAGTAGCGGCGAATTGGTTGAAGGAATGCATTGGTGTTGGCCTCTGAACATATCCGAACAATCATCAGGTACGTTTTTTTGACTTAATATTTTTATGAAAATTAAACCTTATTCTAAAAGTATCCAGTTGAATGGCCTTTAATCTCATCGGTTGCTTTTATTACGTACAGGTTACCAAAGCTGCCAACTGCATAACACTCCCTAAAGCACTTTTGTTATTAAGGTCACGATTCGCTTGAACTAAACGGGCCACATCAGGTTATCCCCCAACTTATATCGCTTTTACATATGTTTATTGTAAAAATGATCCAATAGGGAAAAAGATTAGGGCTATGTTCGGATCAAGTTATTTTATCGGTTTACAAGGTTCATTGTATTTGCAAAAGCTCATAAGGTCATTTCTTTTGGTTTATGAGGCTATTAAGTTGACCTTTTGTACTTGAATAAGTACACTAGCTAAATTTGATAAGCTCTTTCATAACCCAAGAAAGGTGAGTTTATGATCTTCTACTAATTCAAATAAGAGAGTAGTCCGGTGAAATCAGCTCATTTAAACACACTGTAAACGTGAAACTTTCAGCAACTAAAAGTTTGAATGTATCGAGAAACGATTGGGATGGTTAGGCGAAAAGCTGAGCTTGGGTATTGGTATCTTGGGTAGTTAGGACCGTTTTGCGTTGATTTCATTCGGTGAGACAAGTCATGTCAATATACACTTCACCGATCTAATTGAAGGTCCATTTTTTGATTTTACGGCTCTTAGGTTTGTTTGATTGCTCACGAAGTACATTATTTGATGTTTCAAGGTAATTTTTTTGATTTCAACATATTCATAATTTTATAGGTACATCAGACGAATGAATGTTGTATTTGATGTTTCGGGTATGGACACGTGCCAACAACAAATGGCCAGCCATAGGCAACTTGGTAATAGCATATCTTCAATGGTTTGCTTATTACATGTGCAGAATCTTTTTAATTTAGTTCCTTTGTATGTGCATTACTTTCGTAACTACTTAAAACTATATATAATAACATAGCGTGAAGACCATTAAAATATTATTTCCTATGTGTCCAAGAGGTTTGACATATTCTTGGACGTCCAAGATGATCAAATAGTTAAACGAATTTACTGTTTGTTTTGCAAATGTATAAAATGGGGTTGCAAGAGGTTTGACATATGTCACAAATGAGTCTGGCGCACATGTTTGGACCGCAAACCTGGACCACATGTTTCACAAACAAGTATTCCATCTGCAATAACCTTTTTCCGAGTTATTATGTGATTTATTATGGTCTAATTGCATTTGTTAATTTACATGTGTTGCAGATGTATCAGAAACCACTACAAGAAAAGTGGCTTTTTAGGACCCCCATAAGCGTCATAAAATGGTACTTTTTAGGACCTTTCATTTAATAGGACCAAGGATGAAAGCGTTTCATGTAAGGCGGTTGTAATAGGTCCAAAGCGTCCTAACCCTTATGAAACCAATTTTATGGTCGTATTATATGTCTATGAACAACACAAATAGCGTCCTAATAAAACCATATTAGGACACTTTTACAATGTTTTAACATGTGATTACCTACTTTTAATCTTTTGAGACACATAAAAGCGTCCTTAAAGTATTGTTAGGACGCTTATGATGTAACATCATAGCTATTTTAGCAACCAAGAAAAGGGTACTAATAACTCAAATAAGATTATGATACCAATTTTATGGTTGCATTTTAGTTCTATAAACAACACAAATAACGTCCTAATAAAAACATATTAGGACACTTTTCCAATGTTCTAACATGTGGTAACCTACTTTTAATCTTTTGATACACATACAAGCGTCCTTTAATGTTAATTCTTAGGACGGTTATCATATACCATTATAGTTACTTTAACACCAAGAAAAGGGTCCTAATATCCCAAATACGATTATGAAACCAAATTTATGGTCGCATAATATGTCTATGAACAACCAAATAACGTCCTAATAACAACATATTAGGACACTTTTACAATGTTGTAAAACGTTGTTACCTAATTTTAATCTTTTGATACACATACAAGCGTATTTAAAAGATAATTGTTGGGACGCTTATCATATACCATTATAGCTATTTTAGCACCAAGAAAAGGGTTCTAATATCTCAAAGAAGTTTATGAAACCAATTTTTTGGTCGTATAAAATGTCTATTAACAACCTAAATAACGTCCTAATAACAACATATTAGGACACTTTTACAATGTTAAGTTAATTGTTAGGACGGTTAATAAGTTTAATAGGATAGGACGCTATTTTCACCATGCACACTCTATTATTACGATATGAATAAAACATCAACTAAATATTAAATGAATAAACGAAATTGTATTTCAAATTAGCAATTGTCATAACAAAATCACTAAACATAAATAAGGTAGCAGAATCTAACATAAAGTGCATTAACATTAAACAATAAATTAACGCAACAAGAAGCTTAGTCCGTGGTCATCATGCATCATCTCTCTCAATCCTCACGGACCACCTACAAATAAACACCCATGTATAAGCATTAAGCTCCATGTTAGTAAAATTATTGGTATCACAAGATTAACAAAGACATACCGAGATAAAGGGACAAGGCCATGCTATGGTTGCACCAACACAGTCTTCAATTGTGGCAAATAACCCATGGGTCTCACCAACACTTCATCTCTTTTGTTGGTACTTGAGCGTTTACCTCACACCATCCTCGTCCAATCTACGTACCACCAACTATATCATTTGGGTTCAAGCTCCTCACCCATCCTTTTGCTACATGATCGGTTGAGTTTAGAATGCTTTTAAGGAAAACTTCATCCCCGACCTAGATTTCGATTTTCAACAAACATTTATCAATTTATAGTCAAGACACATGTATTAGGTTAAGCAGATGTAATCTGCGGTATGGAGGTGGGGTATACAAAGGAGGTCAAAATTGATCGTGTAATCTGCGGTGTGGGTCGATGCCACAGTGCGAGGCAATGGTTAGCCCTGCAGCCACTTTGAACTATCACATAAGCGGAGAAAAATCATAAAATAAGCTAACTGTGGGATTCAAAAGCTTAGATGGGGAATTTCAACATGTAAAAATCTCAAGACTTGAATCTCAACACAAAATTCACAAAATTCTCCCAATATCCGAGTTTCGGTAACATACCATTTTGACTTTTTGATTTTGAACTTAAACTTTGACTTTAATGAAACTTGTTTGATCCGTATGCACTAATTATGATTATTTAAGCTATGATAACACTAATTTAAGATACATGAACAAGATTTAGACCAAGTGGTTGAGATTTGATCCTCACATGTCCCAACAAAGGGTGTGAGATTGAAAATAATTGATTTTGACTTTCTAGTTCAAACATTGGTTTTATAGTTTTACTAGTTCTAATATCACCTAGCGGTCATAGTGTGCGGATAAACAAGTGAAAATGCAACTACCACAGTTGAAACAACACGAACCAAACACCCTTAATAAGCGAGTTAACAAATTTAAAAGGCGAATGAGCAATCTAAATCATAATCTTGATACATAAGCTTGTAGCCTAGGTTCATTAGCTATCAAAGATAAAATAAGCTATAACAACTAGAAAGGAACGATTTATAATACAAACATACCCGTAAGCGTGGAGGTTCATTGGTTACAACAGGAGAAGCTTGTGATGTAAGAGGTGGAACAATGGAACTATCATTCACCCATTCTTCTCGATAACCGGGCTCGTAACTTTTCATTTTCACTAGTAAGTTCTCCATTTCTAGACTTCAATTCGTTGTTTTCTATGACATGCTAAACGACTTGGTGTTACACCCCAAACAATGAAGCACGAACACCTAGACCATACATGCACGCATCACCATTTCGATCTTTACCCATAATCGTAGAAAAATATCATCGGTCCAGATTATCAATCGAACCCTCGGCAGATTATCACTAAGTTGTTTCATATCATCCGCATTTTATATAAACATGAACAACATATAGTAAAAGCATGTATTACAAAAAAAGCATATTGTGTTTAACTTATGCTATTAATACACTTTTGCAAACACAAAAGCATATTACTTATAATCGCTTTTGCGGTGTCATCATTTTGGTATTTCCATCTATGGAGAAGCATGCACTAAAAAGATCCAATCGAGTTGGATCTCGTCCCAAATATGTCTGTATGAATAAAAGAAAATGAATATTAACGGTGGATATCCCGGGATACATTAACAATCCCACTTTCTCCATACACTTACCTTTAACTCTTCCCTTTTGCGAGCATAACTTTTTTACGGTTCTTTGGATCATCTTCTTTTTTGCCGATTCGCCTTGTTTTTCACTTAAACTCTGCGGCATGAAAGTAAAATATCATAATGGGAAATTAATTAATGTTATTTAAAGTGAAATAGTATTTCACACCTTAGTGTTTCTGTATTCCAATACTTCACAAGCTTCTTCCATTGTTTATTTTGCACTTGCTTTGGCCTAGATCTTATTTGTTGCTTAACCGACAAAGACGGATCATGGTAGTGTTCTTAACTCTTGCCTCCGTTCTTCACCTTACGCCCAAATGATTGCAATATCCATTTTCTCGACTTCGGAATATCAAATTTTGTCTAACAAATGTAATAGCTCACATTAGAAAACAAATACTTTATTCATTAACATACAAATTTAACATTGTGTACCTTTAAGAGTTCAAGCAAAGCTTTTTTTTTTCAGCGTCAACTTTATTCCATGGTTTATAAATCGGACAATACTTTCCACTCCTTGAAAGTGTTCCCATGAAATGAGTCGATGACTACTTTTGTCGTTAATAGGTTGTCCGTGTTCATTAACTAAAATAGAATTCTATCCCTTTTCTTGGGCCCAAACTTTTGCCATACGTGTTGGTCCTCTCTTTCTTTTGCTTACAATCCGAACTACAAAAGTGAACATGATTTACAATAGATACGTATACATTTAAAATACTAAATAATTGAAATGGAGGCAATATCTTAGCGTTGTATTTTGTCTTGTTTTAATTTAACTTTATTATATATTCTTCTTATATGACACAATATATGATATATGATTTTAAAACAATGCAATGAAGTAGACCATGTTAACTGTTTCATTTCGAGCTCAGAACTACATGGTTTTCTTCATTTTAGAATGCTCGACTTGAATCTCTTCTCCGAGTAGATCATCGCCGTCATTTGTTAAATCATTCACAAACTCAAATCATGCTCATTCTCCAAATCATCCTCATTCTCACAAACTCCAAGTAAGAACCGAAAGCAGTTAAGCGAATATACACTTAATAGTAATTTAATATCATATATATAGTATTTGAAATTTATGTATAGTTACCATCGGATCTCAAGTCACGCTCCCGTGGTCTTGATCGTTGTCAATTGCAACTAAGTTTACATCGATTGCGTTAATCTCCTCTGTTGATGAATTTGGTTGATCATTTCTCTTTTGGACTTGGTGGGACTCACATACCTACTACGTGTTGCCTCCCCGTATCAATCATTGTCCTTTTGCGATTGAGATTACGAAGATGTTAGCCAACTGGAGACATTCGAGCACTCATTCGTTTTTGCTAAATTTTTATATCTAGTCATGGTGTGGAGCAATGTATTTTCGATTCTGTTTCATGCAAGTATAATTGTTAGAAAACAAACATACGAGAAAATATAGTAGCCAAATTTATTATTCGTACTTTTTATTTGTTTGTGTAGCGCTTCTTACAGGTTATCTTCTCGACATTAAGATGGAAGTCTGAACCGGACATATAATCGCATCTTTCTCACGGTGTCAGTTGGTTTCTTTTTCTTTTCTTTCTTTTGTCACTCTACTAGACTTGTCAAAGACTTAGCAATATTTTTCACTCCCAAAGCTTGTAATCTCTGTTGGTTTTCTTGAATCCTTGTCCTTCGGACATTTCATAATCATTCGTATTTCTCGTGGTGATTTGGCGTTGCATCTGTTATTTTCCATAAGCGGTGCACAAAACAAATAAAATTATTATGAGATTGCAAAGAACAATAGTCGTTTGAGAACAAAAACGAAATCAAATCGATGATCTGTTACATGTTACGAGAATGAAATACATTAGCTAGAAAGCGATATCAAATCACTATCACTATCACTACCCAAATCCTTTGACCCAACTTTACGGTATACCAACATTCATTTAAATTAAACAGAGCAACTTAAATACAACTTGTATCCCATCACAAATAAGCGACACTTATGATCACATATGAGACTCATCACAAGAGGTCAACCAAACACACTGAACCAACCATTTCCCACACTAACAATGTATAACAAATGATAATACCAATAATAATAACAATAATAAATAATAATAATAATAATAATAATAATAATAATAATAATAACAATAATAATAACAACAAGAGAGGTTTGCATTACATTGAGTCGGATCTTCATTCAAAGTGAAAACCACACTCCTTGTTTTGCTTTGCACATACAACCCTAAACCAAAATTGAGATTTTAACAAATGCATGAAAAACGATTTCCATTAATAAAATCGAATCAAATACTTGAATTCCGAAAAGATATGCTTGATTTTCGCAGCGCCAAAAGTTATTTATGAATCTGAAATTTTCCCCAAAAATTTTAAGCGGGTTTATGTGAACGTGGTGGGTGTGTAAGTTTTCCCCTAATTTTAAGATTATAATTAGATTTATAATTAAATTAACTAATAGTAGTATATAGTATATGAAATGTATTATATTATTGTATATATGTAATATATAAGTATTTTATTGTATGTGAAACTAAAAATTAAGTAGATTTGGCATTCGTTTTTCCGACTTCCCGGGTCAAACAACATTATCAATGTGTTGAAGTAATCATTCTGTTGTATCTTCTTGCCGAAATGGAGCGGCTCCAGATAGTTCAATTTTTTACGTGGCGTTATTTAAAATGTTGCCATTTTCTTACAGACGGGATTTATCCTCGTGGTCTCGTTTGTTAAAGCGTATCCGCATCTACTTGACCCGAAAGATAAAGTGAGATGTGGGACGATAAACACACTAGAGTCATATATGCCATTGGTGCATCAATGAGACGGACATGCATGGAACCATATGAATAATAATGAAATGGCTCGGGTTTGGCCGGGAGTCGGATATCATATCATGTCGAGTGTCATATCAAAGGTTCATATCCAATGTTGCAAATTAAAATTGCGAATCATGAGTGGGCGGTCGACCACCTTGTAGGTTGTAATCGGTTTGGCGGGATGAATCGGTGATAGGGTATAATTTGATGTATAAGTAAATTAATTAATACTACCTAGTATCGATATATGAAAAGTATTGTATTATTGTATATATATATAATATATAGGTATATATAGGTATTTTATTGTATTTGAAACTAAAAAGAACTAGAGTATTACCGGTCGTTGCTCGGGTTATCAACTAAGGGCCCGTTTGGTAGGTGGGTGTTGCTTTGGATTCGGGATTGATTTGGTAAAAGCGTAAAGTTTATGAAATATTAACTTTGAAAAGCTAATATGAATAACTCTCAACGGATGCGGTCGTTCATTTATATCGTCAAGAGTTTTACGTAAGTCGACTTCCCATGGCGTCACATTCGGGGATGCTTTGTAGCCTACATTCTACACATATTGAGCGGAGGAATTGTCCTAGGCATTTGCGAGGCCAATATCTGTGAGGTGATCATAAAGTGCCGACTATTATAATTGAATGTATTGATTCGCATGAAGTCATAGATAGGACGATAATCCAACACGAGCCCGGAAACATAACATATCATATCATATAACGGATAATCCGATGGCGTAGATAAAAGATATAGGATGCATCCATACTCCCCGCAGATAACATAGTGGCCAAACATATACTTTAGCTCAAATGAAGATTCGTCATTAAGGTTCATCAAGGTCGACAACAAGGCAATATCACGGTTCATATGACCCAGTGTATTGTCGGGTTGTTCGATTAGTTTGGTTTCATTCAATTTGAAAATAATAATCATGAATATTTTAAAATAATATTCAAATTATAACCATTTATAAAGATGGGCGTGATCTTTTGAAATTCACGGGTTGAAAAGGTTAAACGGGTTTTTGGTTGACACGATCAACATTTTTTAATACAAAAGTTGCCACATTTAGAAAAAAGCATAAGCGGGTTAGATGGGTGGACCCAAACCCGACCCAATTAATTTATTCACAACCCGAACCTACCACGATTAATAAGCGGTTAAATGGGTCGACCAACCCGACCGAAATATATTTATACTCAACACCGAGTTACTAGTTCCTTCCTTGTTACAACCGCTTCAAACTCAAATGAAATGGTTACACTTTGAGTCATCCCAATTAAAATAATAATCATCAATATTATGGGAACTCGTAAGTAATTCTAGACCTTTGATTTTCTGCATTCTCTTAATTTGTCATCATTACTTGTTTTAATTATTTTGTTTCTCAATAATACTCTTAATATTTTCAGTTCATGCATCTACCCTTTATATATATGTTGGTTTTATTTTTATTTTTTCAGTTCATCCATATCCTATTTTCAGTTCATAACTTTTTCACAACCCTAATTGAAAATGTACGCCTCCATACTTGAAGGAACTCAAAGATCTTTGTGGTGCGAAAAGTCGCATGATTGCTTCATTTTCTCAATATTAATGAGATACCTACGAATGAGGTCAACATGAGAAATGTTGCGGCCGTCGAGGCGACATGAGGATGCAAGTGGATACGAGGGCAGACGAGTGCAGGTGTTTTCTTTGAATCTTGATGAAGAAATGGTCACGAGGATGTGTATGATTCAATGCATGAAGTCCACTCATTGAGAGGCGATTGGTTGAATCTCTTGCAAGTGTTGTCGCTGATTTTCGAGGTTGATAACATTGAAGAAGGAGACCATTAAGATTCGGAGAAGTATGATGAAGAATGAAGGTAGTTGTTGGGTCTTTTGTGGTTTTGTGTCGATGGTGTCATGTAGTTGGGTTATGTAATTATTTTGATGAAAACTTGTTATGTATTTAGGGTGAAGGGTATGGTTTGTGAACAATGGTTTCTGAACAATGGTTTAGGATAACTTATTATGTTTAATATTTCAATGGTATGTGCATATTAATGTTTAATGGCCGTTTGTTTTGTTATGTGTTTTGATGATAATCCATATGTGCTTATGTTGCTTATGTTGATAATCTGTGATTGTTAGTTGTTATTGTTAAATGTTGGTTGCTTTTGTTTATATGTGTTTAATTTAGCCTAGTACAAGCTTATGTATCAGTATTATGATTTAGATTGCTCATTTGCCTTTTAAATTTGTTAACTTTCGGTTATTAAGGGTGTTTGGTTCGTGTTGTTTCAAGCTGTGGTAGTTGCATTTTCACTTGTTTATCCGCACACTATGACCTTTAGGTGATATTAGAACTAGTAAAACAATAAAACCAATGTTTGAACTAGAGAAAGTCAAAATCAAAGTACCTTCACTCACAATGATCATTGTTGGGACATGTGAGGATCAAATATCACTCACTTGGTCTAAATCTTGTTCATGTATCTTAAATTAGTGTTATCATAGCTTAAATAATCATAAGTAGTGCATACGGATCAAACAAGTTTCATTAAAGTCAAAGTTTAAGTTCAAAATCAAAAGTCAAAATGGTATGTTAGTCAGAAACTCGGATCTTGGGAGAATTTTGTGAATTTTGTGTTGAGATTCCCCATCTAAGCTTTTGAATCACACAGTTAGCTTATTTTTATGATTTTTCTCCGGCTTATGTGATAGTTGAAAGTGGCATGGGGCTAACCATTGCCCTCGCACGAACATCATTTCAAAACCCCAACTTTCCATGTGCCTTAGCTTCTTCATTAGTGGGCCACACGGTGAGCTTATTGGTTTTGAAATCAATAAGCTCATCTATAATGTTCGGGCTTATTTCAAACTTTTGAGCTTATTAGATAGGTGCATATAGCTTTTTGTTTGTCCATTCCACCCATACACCGAGTGATCGGTGTTGACCACCAGTTCAAGCCTCATCAAGTGCTTATCATGGGACCCAAACCTTTAGTAGTAGCTTTTAGAAACCTCAATAAGTCACCTTTTCATATCAAGTATCGGTTTGGATCCTGTCAACTCTAGTGGGACCCACAAGAACGCAAGGTTGTTGGTTTTGCTGTTTGGCTGTGATATTTGATCAGTGATTATTACGGTCTATAGCTTATTCCTTTAGCTTATCGGTAGTGTTTAGCTTAATCTAGTTACTACTCATGTAGTTCTGACTTATTTAGCTTATTGTAGCTTATTTGTAACTTATTATTCCTTTAGCTTATACGCTTAATTGGTGTTTGGCTCAAATGGGTCAAACGGGTCAATATATTATCACCGTTTGGCTCTCATGCCCATATTAAGAGCTTATTAACTACTCATTCTCAAGAACTTCAATTCCATTTAGCTTCAACTCTTTGATAACAAGCGTAAATGCATCCATTACTATCTCGTAAACATCAACAACGTAAATGCATCCCACATATATCCCATAACAAGCATTTCATTACACAATTTTGACAACATAACATCAATAACGAAACACAAAACAATAACAATTTTCTTAAAAGAACCACACTAGACTTGCTTTCTTTCAACTCAATTGCACGCAAAAACATTTGCTTCTCCATAGTTTATTTTGAAACTCAATCTCCACTTTCCAAACGTTTTTCCTTTTGAATCAAACTAAAACCTCTTGTTTGTAATAGTCATTAGGCAACTCATCCAAGAAAACGC
This sequence comes from Chrysanthemum lavandulifolium, assembly GCA_022545495.1. Taxonomy (NCBI): domain Eukaryota; kingdom Viridiplantae; phylum Streptophyta; class Magnoliopsida; order Asterales; family Asteraceae; genus Chrysanthemum; species Chrysanthemum lavandulifolium. The sequence goes on from CM040242.1 coordinate 31,614,357, forward strand.
ATTATAATACTCAGCGCATCAAGAAAACCTCTTGTTTTCCATACTTGTCTTCTTTCAAACGTTTTCCTTTTGAATCAAACTAAAACCTCTTGTTTGTAATAGTCATTAGGCAACTCATCCAAGAAAACGCATTATAATACTCAGCGCATCCAAGAAAACTTACATTATAATAGTCAACGCATCCAAAAACGCTTTAAAAGGAAATCAATTGTCCGCTAAGTCCGCTAATTACTTATGCATATTTGACTTTTAATTTCTAATTTTAGATCCAATCCACATCATTTCCACCATCCAAAATTGCCAACACGATTCACCACCATCATCAAGACCGGTAATACCTCATAAATGAAACCCTAATCGTTTTGCTAATTTTTATGAAACAACATATGTGGTTAATTGAATTAGGCTCCCTTTCTTTTGTTGCAATTATATGTGGTTTTCGTGGTTAATTGAATTAGGTTTAAGATGGATACGAGTTGGATGTCTTTACCTAGATTTACCATTGAATATAAAAAGGTCTTGACGACTTTCTTGATCATATTTTCTATAATGAGGGTAAAATGGATGATTTCATGTCCATGTATTGATTATGGTGTCGGATATGGGTAGATCGGACGGAGGCTACAACACATCTGTTATGTGTCGGGTTTATGAAAGGTTATACAATTCCACCTTCGGTTCCAAATCAAGTGATGCTCCAATGTTGGATGGTGAAGATGACATGCAAGGGTTGGTGAATGATGCCTTCCATCGGTTTGGTGATGACACACTAACCGATGACATGGGAACACAAACCGAAAGTATGAGTATGCCAAACCTAAAGGCGGAAAAATTTTATAAAGTGTTGGGAGGCAAAGAAACCACTATATCCGGGTGTAAGTTATCAGTTCTTTCTTTTATCATTAGACTATTTCATGGTAAGTGTGTTGGGAAATGTAGTGATAATGGTTTCGACAAGATGCTAGATACAATGAGGAAGCCTTCCCGATGCTTCTATACCAAAGTCATTGTATGAACTAAGGAAGATAATTCGAGAGTTGGGACTTAGTTATGATAAAATTGATGCATGTCCTAATGATTGTATCTTGTCTTGGAAAGAAAACATTAATAAAGCAGAATGTGATATATGCCATACGTCAAGGTATAAAGCAAGTGAAGATGATTGTGCGGATGAGTCAACCACGGTGATACAAGTAAGAAGATTGGAGCAAAGGTGTTGCGTCATTTTCCGCTCTTACCACGATTGCAAATGTTATTTATGTCATCTAAAAAACCGCCTCCATGAGATGGCATGAAGAGAGTCGCACGAAGATGGTTACTTGAGACATCCTGCAGATTCCCGGCATGGAAAGCATTTGATTTTAAGTATGATAAGTTTGCCAAAGAATCTCGTAATGTCGGGGCTTGGTTTAGCGGTGATGGGTTTAACCCTTTGGAACAATGAGTGTTTCTCATAGTACATGGCTGTTGTTTTGACGCCATATAATCTACCTCCTTGGATGTGCATGCGAAACCTTATTTCTTTCTAACGTTACTTATACCGCCCATCGCTCCGGGAATAATATAGATGTCTATATGGAACCGTTAGTTCTTTGAGCTAAAGGAGTTGTGGGATCGTAAAGGAGTAGACACTTATGATGCATCAACAAAAAGTAACTTTCGGATGCGTGCTTGTTTGTTATGGACGATCGGTGACTTTCCGCTTATGCAAATTTATCCGGATGGAGCACCAAAGGTAAACTTGCATGTCCTAACCGCCATAAACATACAAAATCAACACGCTTGAGTCATGGCAAAAACAATGTTTTATGGGACATCGTCGATATTTGCCTCTTGATCATGCTTTTAGAAGAGATACAAACTCTTTGATGGCACGGAAGAACGAGACAGCAACCCCGTGGCTTAACGGGACAAGAAATACTTGATGAGTTAGATGGTTTTGAAGTTAAATTTGGAAAACTTGTGAAGAGCAACCCAGTTACCTTTTAATTGGAAGAAGAAAAGTATTTTTTTGAGTTACCGTCTTGGAAAGATAACTTGCTACGCCATAATCTAGATGTAATGCATATTGAGAAGAATGTTTGTGCGGTGTCTTTGGGAAGCTAATGAATCAAGATGGGAAGACCAAGGATCATATTAAAGCACGCCTAGATTTACAAGAAATGGGCATTAGGCGTGAACTTCATCCTATAGTTCAAGATAACAACAAAGTTTATTTGCCACCGCTTGTTTCTCAATGGATAAAAAGAAAGATATTTTTGTCGTGTGCTTAAGAAGGTGAAAGTTCGAGATGGTTATGCGACTAATATATCAAGATGCGTAGAGTTAAAACCTCCAAGCTGTTTGGACTTAAAAGTCATGATTGCCATATTTTGATGCAAGATTTGCTTCCCATTGCCTTGCGAAATGTGTTGCCTAAGCACGTGCGCTATCTTGTGATGAAGCTATGTCGTTACTATAAACAATTATGCATAAAGGTTCTTAATCCAAATGATTTGGTTCAAATGGAAACCAGATTGGAAAAATACTTTGTGATTTAGAAAGGATTTTTCCGCCATCATTCTTTGATGTCATGGTTCATCTTCGGTTCATCTTGCTTGAGGCCGATTAGGAGGGACGGTTCATTACCGTTGGATGTATCCAATCGAGAGGTGCACATTACTATTATAGTAAATACCTTTATTAACAAATATTATTGAATCTAAAATTATTGGTTTTGATATCTCGTATTTAGCTACATTAAAATCTTACGTCGAAAGCAGGAATAACCGGAGGGTTCCATTCTGAAGGATATCTAGTCGAAGAGTGTGTGTCGTTTTGTTCATTGTACTTATCCGGTGATGTTGAGACCGTACATAATAAGACAAGTCGAAATAATGATGATGATGGTTATGAGGATGTTTTACCTATCTTTTCTAGGCGGTCGACCGATTGGTGCTACAAAGGTAGAAATGATGGAACTTGACAATTTGGCTAAAGCACATTCATATGTGTTGTTCAATTGTAGTGAAGTTGATGAATTTGAGCGTAAGTAATTATATTAGTTGTGAGTTTCATAAATTATATTATACGATTAATAGTTGTCGTTGTTATCATCATTATCATCTGTTAACACTGCGGTGAACATCGGCGTTGGTTCATCATCAAAATCGGAGAAAGCGTAAGCGTGACATTCAACGTTTACATAGTGACACTTTTGAGTCGTGGTTTCAAGATCATGTAAGGCATATACGGGTTTATTACTTTTGAAAAATTATTATAATGACATAGCATTTTCGACCTACTAATAACAAAACAATTAACACATCTTGCCTTATTTCGGGTTGAGGAGCTACATGCTATGGGGATCACGAGAATCACGAGAAGTCTAAGGTGCTTGGCAAGTGGTCCATCCGAGTATGTGAAAAATATAAGGATTTATCATAAATGGTTTCGATTTCACACAAAAGATGTAGAACATAATAGGAAAACACGAGAATAGTGGGGTTACTCTTGAGGCCATGACAAGCAGTTACTCGAGTGCTCGGATAACAATCTATCGCGGAGATGTAGCTTACTACGGGTTTTGAATGATATAATTGAGTTGGAGTATGGTATTGGCAAGAAAGTAGTTTTGTTCGATTGTGATTGGATTTGAATGGTTCAAGGAAAAAGAAGATGACAACGGGTTTACTCTATTGAATTTTGAAGGATTGAAGGCTCATAACGAGCCTTTTATACTAACTTCTCAAGCACATCAAGTATTTTACGTTGCGGATAGTGTTGACAAAGGATGGCAAGTTGTGATCAAGGCAGGCGCCCGGACATGTTTATGACATGGATGAACAAACAAGTCTTGATGACGTGGAAACACATTTGCGGGGTGACTCATTTATGTGTCCTCAACATGACGAAACAATGGATATTGAATTGGTTAGAGGTGGTTTCGATGGAACCGTTGTGGACAACAATGACTTAGTTATTGCCGATGAAGAAGATCCGATTGAAGAAGCTTAATGATTTCAATTAGCTAAATAATAATAGTCCCTGTTTTATGTAAAATTAGTTGTTAAGAATCAATGACAATCCTCATTCTTGTTTGTATAACTCTTTCTTATACAACCACAGCAAGGGTGTTTGGCTCAAATGGGTCAAACGGGTCAATATGGCTTATCACCGTTCGGCTCAAATGCCCATATTAAGAGCTTAATTTCGCTTATTCAACGTTGTTTCTCTTATGTTTTTGTTTCCTTTAGTAGCTTGTACTCTCGACTAGAGAATTCGAGCTTAATTGGGATTCTAGATCTTATCTTGTTGCTTTCATTTGATGCGCTAATCACCCCATTAGGATGAGATGCCCTGCACTCGATCATTTTGTTTTTAATCAAGCCTAGTTTATTTTGTGAGTGCAATTACGGCTTAGTATAGTACAGCAATAATGCACCAAATTAACCATTATCATTGATAGATAAGGACAATACAAAGGCAGATAACCCATACATAACTTCCAAAATATTGAGACATATAACAATACAAAGACAGATAACACATTATCCCGATGGTTTTTGACTCAAATGTCTTCTTTTTATTGCATCCCAAGTAACATTGTTAGCAAGACCTAACACTTGTATCCTTTACCGGGAACTTCTTCAACTTGTTCAACATTTTGCCTTTTGACTTCTTGCCTTTTGACTTTTTGGCTTCGACTTTGTTAATCCTTTGAATTTCCAATTAGGTGGAAAGTAATCAGCCCAAGATGATTTTGAGCTTAACTCATCTTCACGACTTGACATAGGTGATGATTTTGAGCTTGAATGGTTATCACTTGAAGTACGCCTAATTACTTCTATTTGAGGAGGAAGACATTTTATGTTTTATTTATTTAGGGTTTATAATTGGGGAAAATAATAGGGAAGTATTATTATAATAAGGATTTAGTGGAAATCCTACATGGCATAAAACTAATGCTTAAATAAAACTTTTGTGAATAAGCGTTTCATAAACCGATCTTTTACGACTCAAATATCAAGTGTCCTATTATGGTGTATCAAGTTTTGATACCCAAGTATCAAGTGTCATACTAACTAATGTTTAAATAAAACTTTTGTAAATAAGCGTTCTAAAAAGCGATGTTTTATGACTCAAATAAAGAGTGTTCTATTATGGCGTAGGATAATAAAACCACAACAAATAAGCGTACTATAAAGGTTAATGTTAAAAGACACACTTGTCAAGGGTCCTGTTAATTTGGGTTCAAATAAAACTTTTGCAATTAAGCGTTCTATAAAAGCGAATAAGCGTTTATAAAAGCGGATGTTTTACGACTCTAAAAGATGTGCCATATTGTGGTGTATCATAAACAAACCATTATGAATAAGCGTTATATAAAGGTTAACGTTATAAGGCGCTATTGTCAAGGGTCCTATTCACTTTTCTTATAAAAAACGTTTGCGAATAAGTGTTCCATAAAGCGATCTTTTACGACTCAAATATCAAGTGTCCTATTATGGTGTATCAAGTTTGATACCCAGTATCAAGTGTCATACTAACTAATGTTTAAATAAAACTTTTGTAAATAAGCGTTCTAAAAAGCGATGTTTTATGACTCAAATAAATGAGTGTTCTATTATGGCGAGGATAATAAAACCACAACAAATAAGCGTGCTATAAAGGTTAATGTTAAAAGACACACTTGTCAATGGTCCTGTTAATTTGTGTTCAAATAAAACTTTTGCAATTAAGCGTTCTATAAAAGCGAATAAGCGTTATAAAAGCGGATGTTTTACGACTCTAAAAGGCGTGCCATATTGTGGTGTATCATAAACAAACCATTATGAATAAGCGTTATATAAAGGTTAACGTTATAAGACGCTATTGTCAAGGTCCTATTCACTTTTCTTATAAAAAAACGTTTGCGAATAAGTGTTCCATAAAACCGATGTTTTATGACTCAAATATCAAGTGTCCTATTAGTGTGTATCAATCTATGGGACCCAGTGTCAATGTCATATTAAGTTATGTTTTAATAATACGTTTTGCGAATAAGCGTTTTAAATAATTAATGTTTTATGACTTATATATCAAGTGTCCTATTATGGTGTATTGTAATAAAACCATAATTAATATGCATCCTTTAAGGGTCCTATTAAGTTTTGTTATAATAAAACTTTTGCAAAAAATCGTTTTAAAAAATGATGTTATAAAACCATTGTACATAAGCGTCCTATAAATGTTAACGTTATAATACCGACGTGTCAAAGGTCCTATTAAATTTTGCTAAATAAAACTTTTTGTGAATAAGCGTTTTAACTAAGCGATGTATTATGACTCAAAACTCACGTGTCCTATTATGGTTTATTATAATACAACCATAATGAATAAACGCCTTATAAAGGTAATTTATTAGGACCCATATTTTAAGTGTCATATTAAGTTATATGATAATAGGACCCCAAATCATCGACCATCCTATTATATACCTTTTTAGGACATCGCCTAAGTAGCAAATATTTAAAAGGACCCTAAACGCTCATATGTCCTATTAAGCAGTTTTTAGGACTCCATTATCATACCGTCCCACAAAAAGGGTCCTAAAAAGCCACTTTTCTTGTAGTGAACACAGGGTGTCTTCCGTGTACGACCAGTTGTGACACATCCGATGGACTCACAACCGGCTGTTGCAGAGGCTGCTGCAACAACCCGCCTGTATTTGATCCTACCTACATGTACTCCATTCGTTTAAGTTACAATATGACACTTCCTGATACTAAATATGTAATGTGAACCTCTACTATGTATATGAAATATTAGGACCTAAACTCATATCATAACGTCTTGGATAATGTAATATGTAATCATAAGGTTGTACATTAGCATGTTGGACATGCAATTTCTGTAAATGAAAACAGTCGTGATGTACTCGATCAATTTCTTACAACATCAGTGCATGAGCCATTCCAAAAATACAGGCAACGCAACAGAACCAACCAAATAGGTGAAAAACACCCCCGCCGCAACGCGGCGGGCTCCATGCTCGTTTAGATGATTTTACTTCAATATCATAAATATCATAATTAGAGGTGTTAATTTGTGCTTAAAATAAAAAAAATAAACTAAATGGGCAAACTTTTAAAAGATTTGGACACATTTGGGCCCTTCATTTTTTTGAAATGGGCATGTATTGCCCATTTTCTCGAACATTAGATTGTTTTTAAAGAAAAACTTATATTTAATTTTTTAAATATAAATGAGGTTATTCGTTAGAATTTATTTCGCCGTTTAGGTATTTTTAAAAGCGATTAGTATAACGTGAAGCCGTTTGGTGCGTCGCTGTAATTTACCGCCCACGTTTGGTGTCCATTGAAAGTTGCATGATTTGAGAGAGGAATTACATTTGTATAGACGAGTAAACGTTTATACAGATGTATTTTCTTTCACAGATTAAGCAGTTTTTATTGGACACGAAAGAACAATTGTATAATACCAATATCCCTTCCTAGTTCATACTTTATTAAAACTCATATAAAAGTAAGGTTAATGATCTACAAATAACGTCCTTTCCAAGATCATTTTAATTTCACGTTTGTCCATGAGCGAAATTCACGCCCATACATCCATATATCATGTCAAAACCATGACACAATAATAGTTTGGCGAACGATGGATCAATGGTTCGTGTATGAAGATAGAGTTTGGTGTTCCATCGGCTATTTATGTGTAAACTTGATTGTTATATCTGAATTAATGATTAAATGTTTGCTTACTTGTAGCTCTAAGTTGATTTAAGGAAATACGACTTATTATGTGGCTAAATGCTATGGTTCGACCACTTCCGAAACAAAATATTGTTTCATTTATTTGAAACGATGTTTTGATCATAGAAATTTGGTAGCTTTCAGTATCAAGAACCAAGAGTGGTAGTACATGTTTTAAATGCAAAAGTGGTTTTCGTAAAGTCCAAAAATCTTGTATATTTTTTTGAGATTTGCTAAATATAGACTTAAAGGCTGCGCTAAAAAGAATATGTATAACTGTTGATACATATATAAAATCGGTTGAGAGATATTCATCCGTCTCAAAATTATTGTCATGAGAGAAAAATCACAAAGTTTAATAAAAATGAGGCCACTATAAATCTCAACCACTCAAAGAGAATATTCTTTTAATATATTCTCTAGTTTTTACTAAAAATGAAAAGTGGACAATCTTTTTGAGACATCCTAAAATAGAAATATGGACAATTATATTGAGACGGAGGGAGTATTAAACTCACAGACGTGCAATTTGTTGATACATATATAAAATCGGTTGAGAGATATTAAACTCAGAGACGTGCAATTATTATTGAAGTTACAAGCAGTCAATGTGTGTCATGCATGTCTAAATATGTTAAACATATTGTTTAGAGCTACGTTTAACGATTAAAAATGAATCGAATATGTAGGAAATTCAATAGTGGGGCAGGCAAGAAGAAAAGAAAACGATAAGGTTAGAGTGACGTTTCATCTTTTAGGGATACCGTACTACTTTCTTCACTTACTTTTTATAAAAGTTTTGGTTTATTTGCTTAAGTTTTGTTAAAGTGATACATTTAGGGCCAAATTGCATTAAAAAGCTAACATAGTATGTGCTTACTTTTTTTAAAAAAAAATTATACCGGCGTGTTGTATTTAACCTATGTAAAGACTTTCATGAAAAAGGATCAACTTGCATTTGTTTTTTTAAATTAATGGAATATAATATGACCTAGTTGTGACTTACGTGACACTTAGGGTCCGTTTGGTTAGTAGATGGGTTTATGATTAGGATTTGGATTTGGATTTGAATTTTGTATAGAGTTTGGATTTGGATTTAAGTTAGGAGAGAGAAAATAGTATTTAATTATATATTATGTATTAAAATATAAATTAAATAATTTATTTAAATATTAAAAGATTAAAGGGATAAGTGTTTTTAAATGTATCAAAATTCGCATTTCTTAAGTTGTGTATCAAAAAATTAATCCTCCTAAACAATGCAAACAACTTGCTAATCATACTATTATATACATATTTTATCATTTGTTTAGAGATATTTACATAAATCGTCCTTGTGGCTAGGAACAAATTGCAAAGACAGTCCTTAAATTTATTTGCATAAATCGTCCTTGTGGTTAGCCGTGACCATTCGGTCTCGACTTTCTTTCCCACGCCCAACGCAACAACAACAACACAATTTCAATCTCCAAAGTATTGCCGAGACCATAGGGTCTCGACTTATGTTACCCGCTCGACAACAACCAAACCGAACACCCTTTCGAGGGTTTTCCCACTCGACAACCATCAATACCAACCCATTTTCACCATCAAAATTACCAAGTCAACTCCACCAATCCGTGGTTTCATCCGAACCCGAAACCAACAAGAATAATAACAAGAAAATTAAAACATCAAAACCATGTTGACAAGCATACCAAACAAGTCCTCAACGTGAGCCTAAGCTCGGTGACGACACAACACACGAGACCCAAAACGGATACCAACAAGTTTATACCACATTTTAATTATCAAGAAATTGTTTCCATGTTTTATAACCAAACGACATAAACGAGTCAACTCGTGACTCAACCACGAGTTACTAAGAATACGAGCTAAAACTCGTGGGTTTTAACCTACCTCGTTTTCTACATAAAAGAGGCGGTGGCGTTATGATGGCGGTGTGGTGGCGTGAATGAGCGACGAGAGGTGGGGAGGTTTTAGGTCGCGTGGAGTAGTAGATCGTAAAGAGGGAGTGTGGGAGTCTTTTGAGGTGGGTGGTGTGGGGTGGAGACCCGTGGTGTGGTGGTGGTGGTGGTGGGTTTTGGTGGCGGCGGCTAGGGTATCCAAAGAGAGAGAAAATGGTGAGGTGAGGTGTGTATATGTGTTTGTGTGTGTGTGAGGTGGTGATATACCACATGGACGATGTTGCAATTAGGTCCTAGCCACAAGGACGATTTATGTAAATATCTTTAAACAAATGTTAAATTATGTATATAATAGTATGATTAGTAAATTCGTTACATTGTTTAGGAGGATTAATTTTTTGATACACAACTTAGTAAAACAGGGTAACTTAGATACATTTAGAAACACTTATCCCAAGATTAAAATAAGAAAAACAAGTGGTTGAAAATCGAAGATGGCCCACATATGTCTAAAGAGCAGCTAAAGTTGGATACCCCATTGGGATTTCTAAATGCCCAATTATTCTGACTTAAATCCTAAAGCAAATAGTAAAAAGCTCAAACAAACATTGGATTTCACAATTAATTCTTAACCCCGTCTCTAAACATGCCAACCAAACGGGCCCTTAATGTGTCGATCATTTTTGACCATGCCGACCTTTTTTCATGACACTGACGCGACAACGAGATTGTATATGATAAATGCATCTATAATCACAAGTATAACTCTCACAATTAGAAGGAACAATGATTGTATATGATAAGTTGATAAATGATAAGTGTAATCATCAGGGCCGTTTTTGAGGGTGTGTAACGTGAGCGACTGCTCAGGGCTTTTTAGGGTCTCAAAATTTATCCCGTTAATAATTATATGCATATGTAGACATATTTTTCACGAAGAAAAAAGTATTTAGATAAGAAAATATCTTAAATGAGTAATATGTTATAACGTTTAGATAACTAATTACATTATATCTTATAAAGAGTGACACTTTATATATATTATTGCTTAAAGAAATACCTCATTATATAATTTCGTACAAAGCTCTTAAAAAATTCACTAATTCATGAGACAGCTCTGGTAATCATCGTCTAATGTTTAGGCTTTGTAACCGCTTTAGCTTATATCAGATAAACTTACTGACATTTACTCCTACATCAATACCCTAAATTTAATCAACATGATGTCATGTCTTAAATCGTCTTTGGTATCATTTAAACTCTCTTGAATGATGAACATCTTGTATGTGATAACGTTTTATTAACCCAATATTTATAACCACAAACACATATAAACCTCGACACTTTAATTAATGGACGAATACTCATAAGCGGGTTTAGGTCTACTATTATATCATCGAATACTCTGTTCGCAGTGTGACCGGCAAAATCATGAAAACATAGACTATAGTAGAAAACTAAAAACAGTAAAGTAATTAATTAATGAAGACACCCGACAAGTAGCAAAGACAAATTTTCAACATAACAACAAAAGCAAAACAAAAACAAACTGTAACACCTTTATTTTTATAGATCGCAACGGAATTTGATCTTGGGGTATTACTTCATGGTTACAAAGTCATGATAATGGAAAACGACTCGAAAAGAGACGTTTTTGGATAAAAGGAGTTATTATTCATTATTTTATTAGAGTTTTACAGTAAAAGATGTACTTTTACCAAAAGAGAGGTCCCAAAGATACGTTTTAAAGCAAAAGAAGATGAATGATAACAGGCATGGACGTCCTTATGTCTAATGTCACACCGTGCCATAAGTCCTAAGGGAAGGGGGCCTAGTTACCTGAGATAACATGCTTAAAGGTCAACACTAAGGTTGAGTGAGGTCATAGGTTTTAGTTTGTAATAGGTTTGAATACAAGCTCCACTGAGAACAGTGGAAGGGGTTTTGAAAAGGTGATAGTGTTAAGTGTTATTACGCTAAGCTCATGAAACCGCACGTTAACATGTCGTATCATGATGGCTGCAAACCAATTCATGACCGGAGTAAATAAGGTTAACTTGCCAAGGTTAACCTTTTAGGGGGGGGGGGTGTTCAAGTATAATGCTAATTGGTGCCCGGATGAGGAAAACCAACGAGAGTTGTCAAACCCTTAGTAGATCTACTCACTATACTCGCGTTTACTCGCAAGTGATTATGGTTCATGAAATTAGGGGAAATATGACATAGAAGGTACTTGTGCAATAACCAAAGAAAAAGACTTGTATTCAGTTTAAAGCATGTGACCCCCTTACGGGTTTTGAAAGCATTTAAAAAGTGAGGCTATGAACTCACCTGGGTTCGGGGAAATGTGATAGGGATTTAGACGGCTTACTCACGTATCCTGAGGTAGTGTGTGCGTAGGTATGTCAAGTCCTAATTGGTTTGTCTATATTTCTTAAGTATGTATTCCTAAGTATACTTAGATTTAGATATAACGTAACACCGTTCGGGCCATCATAATTAAGAGGTATGAAGCCCCTCACATGAAGCTCTCTAGTATTGTGTTACGTTGTTAAGTACTATGTTATATAATGTAACACCGTTCGGGCCATCATAATCCAGAGGTCATGTAGTAAACGTTTGAGGAGCCAGGGCACTTTATGTCGTAAACCCAACAAACTCGTCAAAACGAATACCCAAATGAACCCCTCACATGAAGCTCCCTAATATTGTGTTACATATTTATAGAAAATACTTTTAAGACCCTTAAGTTTATAACTTGACAAAAACTACCCTTAGGTTATAAACTTTTACGGGTTTAGTCCTTTATGAAAATAACTAATTATATACTTATCCTTAGACTTTAAAACTTTCCAATTTAGGTCCTTAGACTTATAACTTCTAAGAAATGATAAAAACAGCCCTTGTACTTAATAGTTTCAAAAAGTTACAATATATACCCCTATGCATGGAAAGCGTTACGAAACTAGTCCTAAAACCATGCAAACTATATTTTATGATATGAAAGTATTTTATAACTTATTTCTTATTAGTAGAAGCTTATTTAAGTTACTTAAACTAGCTTATAGCTTATGACAAGGGCTTATTACCTAGAAACATGAATTCGACTCCAATTAGGGTTTTAAAAGGAAAACGTGTAGGTTTTTGTGATCAAGGCTTGGGCAAGGGTTCAATTGTGATCTAATGCACCTAATTACTATCCTAGTACTGAAACATAACTTATAGAACTATTTTAGAGCTTATGTGATCAAGAAACGGGTCGCTAGGGGGTTTAGGGTTTTCTCGACAAAGTAACGACTAGGGGAGGGCTTCTAGCTTAGTATGCTCAACTTATTGGCTTCCTAGAGCACTTATACTACTGCTAGGACTAGGCTAAGGGGGAGGGTGAAGTGAAATGGGATGAGTTGAAGTGAAATGCGGAAGAGGGTATTTATAGGGCTCGTTAATGGTGTAGGCTAAGGAAAGGAGGGTCAAGGTGGCATGGGGGGGGGAGGTGACTAATGGAGGCTATAAGTGACTAATGAAGGCTATGAGGGGGGCTAGAGGCGGTGGTAGGGTGTTTGTGGTGGTGTTTGTGCCACGACATCAAGGTGGTGACAAGTAGGTGCATCACCTACTTGTAACCACCTATGGTGGTTCTATGGTGGTTGGTTATGGTGTTAAGGAGGTGATGGAGGAGGGTGGTAGGCTGCTAGGGGTGATGGTGGTGCTTAAGTAGCTTAATATAGGTCTTAAACTAGCTTAGGTTTAGTTTTAGGGTCTAACTAGGTTTAAGGTTCTAGATTAGGGTTTAACATTTAGGTTAGTGATCCTAGGGTGATTAGTGACTAAGGTTTAGGCTTAGGATTCATGTAATAAGTGGTGGTAACTTGTGCTAAAGAATCAGGAAGGTTTAGACCTAGTTTAGGGGCCTAAATGACCTATTTAGTGCTTTGTGCTTAAGGGACTTGTACCTAGGATCTAAGAGGTTGTACTAGGGTTTAGGGGACGCTAAGATACTCTAAGGTTGCTAGGGTAACTTATAGATAAACCTTGTGTTACAAATCATGAACGACACGACTTAAAATCATTGAAATTTAAACTTTTACGCGAAAACGATTTGACTTAAAACTAACCTGCTGTTGCTAATCGTTAAACTGATATAATTCTGTAACAAAATGACCATTGAAATTATTTTTACATGAAACTAGACTCAATTACCTTTAAAATGACGGGTGGCACGGCCCGTGATGACTTACGGTTAAAAAGATATGATTTTTCAAAAACTGACTTCAACTAGTTCTCCACTAGTTCTCCAAACTAGTTCTCCAACTAGTTCTCCACTAGTTCTCCAACTATTTTAACCACTTTACAAACACTTAATCATATACATTATTTTTCTAAACATTCTTCACCCCTTTGACCCAAAATGGGTTAAAATAGACCTTGTCCCAAACATCCTTTTTTCTGCATAACCTTTTTGTGTACTTTTGACCCATTTTCCGGAAAACGACCTCTATAACATGACATAACACCAAAACTTCCAGAAATCATTAAAACATAATAAACATCAAATATATGCATAAAATTGGTCATAATGACCCACGGAAACATGCTTTACAAAGTGACGGGTATTATGCCAAAATACCCGTTTTGACCTGTTTGCATACACCACTTAAAACATAACTTTTTAACATGTTTTAGGACCTATAAAATGACTCTTAAACCATTTCAAAGACTTGACATTACAAACGTTTAACCCATTTAAAACTCCCGGGGAACAACTTTGACTTCGAGCTCGATATTCTACCTAAGCTCCTATTTGCATACAAACCTTCTAACATACACTATTCCAATCCTTAAGCCTTTTCCAATCACTTTGCCTTCTTCACAATTGAACCTACAAAACGGTTAAACAACTAAACCATAAGCTTTCGCTTAGTAAGTAACCCGATATAAAACACATATCATACACATATTAGCACATAAGCATCATGATCACTTACATTGCTTCCAATCAATAACATTCAATATACTACATAAACCTTCATCCATTACTCAAACCATATGCTAAACACTATCACAATCATAACACATATACGGATAACACACATATAACATATGTTTTAGTGCAAGTTACTTACCTTAATCCAAGCTAAATAATATCAAAGACATCATCATCATCATCCAAAGTTTAACACCCTTAAACACATAATCAATATACACTTAATACATCATTACAAAGCTATAACCATGGATTAAAACAACCATTTAACTCACCTATAAACACCTCTAATCATCATATAATTATATATTAATCATATGATGATCCAACCCATAAATTACTTGACTTTAACCTAATATAAAATCATCTCTTGATCACTATAACTCTTAATTAGCTTAAAATCACTTTTACCCAATCATCCCAAGTTAGGGTTCATAAACCCTAACCTACCAATTCATCAATTAAACATTAAGAAGAGTACTTACTTGGGTAGAGATCATAGATACTAGCTTATTTCATGGTTGGGAACATTAATTCCTTCACAATTTGATTATCAAGACCACCATGTCTTCTCCTTCTTTATCATATCACGACACATACACACTCCACATATTTTCTGGATATTTATAGAAAGATTAAGAGTTATCCAGACACTTGTAGGTGGTATGATTGCCCAGTTGACACAATTGGTCCCTCAAGTCCCATTCCTTCTAATTTGGCCACTAAAAACATTATAACAAGTTTACCACTTAGCAACATAGGTCCCCCTTCTTTCTATAACTATGACATAACATTTGTTAATTAATAGATTGACCATTGAGTTGACTAGTCAATTGAACATTCGTTGACTAACCAATCACGTTAAACCTTGGTCAATTTCATCTAAGGTGGGGCCTATTTGTATCCGGGATACGGGTTTAACACCTTGAACACAATTAAACTAGTTTAATTTTGAAATTAGGGTTTTAGAACTAACCGTAACCGCATAGGTCTCGTTTTTGTGTTATGATAGATATAGTATACTAGATTGATAGATTAATTAATAAAATGATGTTTAGTGTTAATACAAATAAGCCGTAAAAACGTTTATTTATAATTTACGATCTTCTAATGTTTTGTCGATAACAAACGTAAAATCATATTAACGAAACAAATAAAATACGTAAATGGTTTGAACTAATAGTTTCTAACATATTCACATTTTCACATAAAACACTAAAACAAGTATAAGTGATTTTATGATTTAGTAATACATATGTACAACAACTAGTGTTTACATATTTGGATAAAATATACACATAACTAGTATGTAGTATATTGGGTAATATAAATGGGTAGAAACTTAAGTATCACAAACCATTGGGCAAATACATTGAATGTAGTTGGGTACAAACCAAAGCCCATAACCCATGGATCTTGACCCATAACCCATTGCATAACATCATCATACATGGATAATATCCATAACCCATGGATCAACCCTTACCCAAGTGACTAAGTGCATTGCACTCAAAGATACATTGTATCTAGCCAAAGATCCATGGTTCAACCCATGACCCATGACCCATAACCAAAATACCCATGGGCAAGAGAGGCGTTCCACGGATCCCTAGCTTTGTGCTAGCGGATCCCTTGTGGTAGGAATCCGTGGGATCAGGGAGCAGAGAATTTTTCCTCTATAAATAGTGAGCCATTTCTTCATTATTTCTTACCCTTTCTAACACACTTTCTCCCGAGTTAAAACTCACTAACCTCGGATCCAAGAGATCTATGGTTGTAGTTTTGTTTTGTGTGATCTTTAGGTTCCTCTTAAAGGCAAGATCACCACCTTTGAAGTCGAGCAAGCTCAAGTCCATGAGTTGCCATGCTTCCTCATCATCAAGGCTCTTGAAGTCTTCTTGTTGATGATTCCTTTCTTTCTTCAAAGAAGTGTAGTGTTGAAGACATTAGTGAAAGATGTCTCAGTGTCAAGGCGAAGATATTAGTGAAGGGTATCTATCGTCTATAGGATAAGCACTTTTGGTAGGTGCTTAGAAGTCAAGACAAAGAAGCATTAGTGAAAGGTGCTTAGAAGTGAAGACACAAGACATTAGTGAAAGGTGTCTTGTAGATCTAGTCAAAGGCATTAGTGAAAGGTGCCTTAGATGTACATTCGATATGGTGTGTTTCGATGTACAAGATAGACTAGTATTAGATCCAAGGATATTGATATCCTTGATGATGTTGTAAAGGAGTAGATCTCCTTTGGGATTAGTCGTTGGTGTAGTGTGGTAGTAGTTCCTCCATTGCAATGGAACTAGGTGCTTAGCCTAGTACCTAATAAAGGGTGGCGGCGTTGTGAAGGTGTAGTTCACCTTGGGTGAAAGAACTAGGTACTTAGCCTAGTACCTTATAATGGGTAGGCGACGTTGTGTAGGTGTGGTTCACCTTGGGTGAAAGAACCCGGTGGTTAGCCTAGCACGGAAAAAGGGTGGCGACGTTGTGAAGGCTTCTCCGCCATAAGGAGATTGGTGTAGTGATTACGAACTCTCGAGTAGGTGACTCGGGGAGTGGAGTAGGGCAAGGAAGGTGTCCTTGTAGCCGAACCACTATAAATATTCGTGTTGTGGTTTTGTGCTTCTTAATCTTATCTTTTCATTACTTACCTTTATATGCTTGTTTATCAACATCCAGCACACACATCCAAATAGATTGACATAAGTCGATCTAAATAGATTAAAAGGAAGTTTTAATTGGTAAAACTATTCAACCCCCCCTTCTAGTTTTCCACAATTGGCATCATAGCTTCGTTACCAAGTTTGTTGAAGTATATTGTACTTTAAAAACTTGATACGATCCATAGTTAATTGAAAACTACAAAGAAGGCTTTTCATAAAAACAAACACCATGTCTTTTAAAACTATATGTTTGGATGTTGATTTGATAACAACATTTTTCTTATTTATTTTTTCATATAATTTCACTAATCTTCTTTGTCATGTTGATTAGTCAAAGCTCATACCCACCAAGCTTTAGGAGTCGCTTGGTAACAAGAATACCTTCCTTAAGAAGGTATCTTAATCGCAAAGGAGCGGGAATCGTCTAAGTGACATTTGTTGTGTCATTTGTAAAGACATTCCTAAGTGCGCTAGAGGTATGATTTTCTTTTTATTTTGCTTGATAATTAAGTATGCCTATTTAGGTATTTATATGATTATCTTTTGTGCTTATACATGTTTTACATGAAGCTTCATTAGGAAGCCTTTTTTCTCACATACGTGTTTTATTTCTCGTCTAAACTCGTGGTATATAAAACTTATGTTTTGTTTCTTTTAAATCCAATAATAAAACAAAACATGAATTTCAAAAATTCCCATTTCCCTATAAATAACCCCACCGTCGACCACTCTACCAAACCCTCACTTTTTCAAATCCTTCCATTTCAAAAATTTCCTCTTATTCAAAAACTTCATCTTCCTCCTCATTCCATCTCAACCGAAACCAAGAAGATCCGTCATCAACATGGTTTACATCGTTTCGTGCTCATCGCCTAACACTCATCGCACTTGTGTTCCCTATGATGAAGTTCACATACGGAGACATTTACTTTGTGTTGTTAATCTATATTGGGGTCGTATACCCAATCCTTTGTATCATCCTTAGTATTGAAATGCAATATTATTAATAATCTAGTTTATCTATGTTATTATTATCATAATGTGTGTGTCACTTATTTTGATATATATGTTTTATATTCTCTCGTGATACATTAGAAGTCATGTATGCATGCTAAAAGAAAATGTAGGATAAAACATATTTCGTGGTATAAAAATTGTAAAACCTATGTTTTTATCAAATCATTTACATTACTACGGATCCACGGATCCCGAAGATATACTAGCGGATCCCTTTTGTAAAGAACCGTGGGATCCGTCCCTCTTGGAAAACAGTTTTCATGCAAGATTAAAACCACTTCTCTTCTAAAAGAAGTATTCCACTAGAACGTCAAAACCAAAAGTGAGTTAAGTGTCATTGTTGTTAAAAACCATTGTTAATAAAAATCTAATAAAAACGTTAGATAATCATAGGTTGATCACAAACATCATTTTCTATTAACTCATCTTTTCCTATAGGTGTCACTATAACGCATGAATATGAGTTTGATTTTTCACTCATTAGCGTCTACACTCCGAACGTCTCTCTCGAACCCAACACCCCTGGCAATCATGTCCGTGGGTTCAATAATCTCAAAAATCGTCACTTCCACGAAGGACGTATTGTAGTCACCTCTCTACAATTTGAAGAAGGTATCAATACCTCCTTCCGAGCCATAGGACTAGAATGTCTTCTTGAAATCAACGAGAAGATATGTCCAAGGTTCATAATGGAATTCTTCCGTCAAGTCGAACTCGTTCGTAATGAGGATCGCTCTCTATCTCTTTGGTTTTATATCAAAACCAAAGTTCACTCTAACCCTTGGGCATTTTGCTCACATCCTCCGGATTCAAATCATGGACAATGTGCCTTCACGAAGATTGGTCTCTTGATTCTCTTTTCAACTTTCATGAAGAAAATAGTCCGTATTGTTCACACATACCCTCTCCGAAAGATTTAAATCGCATAATATGCAAACCTCGACCATATTACTCCGATCCAAAAATTATATTTATAAGGGATATCCGAGAAGAGTACAAGCCTCTTACACTCATCCTACGTGAAAATGTTTGGAGTCTTAGGGGAAATCGAGAAATTCTTCCCGCTTATTGTGCTCACATGTTGTACTGTTTGCTAACACAACAACCATACAATCTCGCCTACTTCTTCGCAAGGCGAATTGCAAATCTTCAAGGCTCCAAGAATAAACTCATCCCTTATGGAATGTTCTTGACACGCCTCTATCATAATGTTATGCACTTCCATCCTCAATTTCAAAGTCCGTTGTACGTACTTGTGAACAAGATGATGGAACCGCTAAACATATCTCTCATGAAGACTTTCTTCATTCTTGATTCCACCAACACTCATCAATCACATAATGATCCATCTAGCGAAAACACTCAAGGAACTTAGTAGTATTTCAAATAGGATTAATCCTTTTCTATTCGTGCTTTATCAATATAATCCTATTTCCTTTATGAAATAAAACATCTTACATTTGATATCTAAGTATTAGAACCCCTTTTTACTAATCTTGGAATATAATGCATTGTCAAGATCATTGCATACCTTTAGTAAAGGTTCTGTCTAGCAGATGGACGGATCCCAAACGTTGTACTAGACGGATCCCTATATTTAGGGAACTGTGGGATCCGACAAACAGAAAATGCAATTGCATGCATTATATTTCAAACATATCCTTAGAACACCTCACACTAAGCTAAACATAGTGTCTTAAGGCAAATTAAGTCCTTATCAAGATAGGTAGATTCTTCCTACTCACACATAACTCACCTAGATCACATTCTAAAACGCTTGTAGATCTATCATTTCGTTTTTAATCCATTACTCTTCCGCTCTTAAACTCACACTTCATTTTCTACTTGATCCCTCACATCTAGTCTTAGAAATCTTTCAATTATGGAAAAATTGATCATAAATCATCCTCACCTCAAAATTGATCAAAGTTGATCAAAATCTAGTTTTCCCATCTCAAAGCTTCTAGGATATTTTCCAAAACACTATCCTAAGACACAACCTGATCTCTAGGATCATTTAGCTTCAATTGACACTCTAAATCTTTAGTGTCATCCTTGCTCATCCATTGGTACTCTTGAAAGTTCCAAATCCTTCCATAAATGACAATCATTAGCTACATCATTCATTACCTTCAAGTACTCAAGCACCCCTTCATTTAAAACACTTAGGAGGACTAAAACACTCAAGATGATATAGGTCTTAGATCTTAAAAACATCATTTCCACTCTTTCATAACTGCTGAAAGCCGGATCCCTAGGATTAGCCTAGACGGATCCCTCTGAGGAAGGAACCGTGGGATCCGGGTGACAGTTTATGTCAAATCTTACTAAAACAATCATTTCAACTCATCTTCCTAACTCAAACACTCCATCTCATCATTAAATGAGTTCCTAGATCAGTGCAAACTCTGAAGTTGACTCTTGTGCATGTTAATCATCACATTCCAATGAATCCTAGTGGCTTAAGGCTTAAATGCACTTGCCAAATCTCTTGGTTTATAAACCACTTTGTTAGGACCTCCATAGTCATCACTCTCATCCTAACTTTCAGCTCTTGCAACCTCTTGAAATCATCTCATCATGAGGAAAATCCCAAGTAGTAACTTATCCACCAAAGAACCACCCATGAAAAGGGTTCGTGTTATACACGAAATCTCTTCAACCGAATCATCTCCGGTCAAGCCAACAAATGATAGGATCCTTCACCATCCAATCAAACCAATTCCTAAAAGGATAGTACCCACAAAACTACCAATTCCAAACACCACCATACCTCCTAGGCCAAACAATATCATCTCCACTAAACCATCACCATTGGTTCCCAGAGCTATTTCATTTACATCCCCACTATCATCACCACACCTCTACAATTTAGAGGACTTGCCTCCTAGGCCGTCTCATCCGCTCGCCGACAACATTCTCCTCATTAGGAGGAATAATGGTTCAAAATCAAGGTGTTGAGTCAACACTTGCTCCAGCTTCCTTTTCGTCATTTCCATCATATAATCCCATTTGGATTATAAGAAATCATCAAAGTCAACCACCCCGACCATATGGAAGTTGACACTTCTCTACCACCACCATCATTCTTGGTCGAGCCATTCTCAAATGCGCCTCCACCAATCCCTCCATCGTTTGAAGCTCCACAAGCCGCTTGACTTTATCCTTCGCATCAAGCCATTTCATTCCTTCCACCACCACTACCTAGCCATGACAAAGATTGCTATAATTGTCAACATGTTGAAGGTTTGATACATGAAGTACGAGAAGACTAACGTTTCATGTTCTATCATCTCCTCGAACGTTTCGACGAGATCAAACCTAAACAAAACTTGAGCTAGAAGATTTTAGTGGTGTCCTAGCATCAATCGATAGTTGGTTTAGAAATTCCTAGTCATGTATTTTCTTAGTTTATAGAGTCATGTATATCATAACTCTAGTTTTATTAAATGGAATTACATGCTACTTGTTATTTTTCTGAGCATATGATTACCTTGTATTCATATCTCATTTTTGTGATAAACATTACTTGTTATATCACCTTTGCTGAAATTAATCAGTTAATACGGATCCTCAGATTGCCTAGACGGATCCCTACTAGGAGGGAACCGTGGGATCCGTGAGACGTAAAGCTTTCTTTCTACTAACTTGAACCACATTTGCGGAAATTGTGAATTATACTTGCTTTCTAACCTTGTTTTGTAGTTATTCAATTTACATGAAGACTTTGACATTCTAAAGCTAGGGGAGCTTTATGTCAAAGCAATTCATTGCAAATTACTTGCAATACTAGGTTTACATTTCATGACATCCCTTGCAAAATTGCAATCATCAAGGGGAGTACATTCGTCACTTAGGCGAAATCTTTGCAAACTTACTTGCAAACAAACTAGATTAGTATCACTTTCTTGACGCCTTACATAGGGATGGACTCGTCAAGGGGAGTAAAGACGAGATCCGTTCCGTTACTTGCTCTCTATTCCTTTTTATTTTATTTCTTTCACATGTTTTTCTTAAAAGCGATGTGTTGCTTTCCTTCAAACACTTTTGTTTCGACAAAAAAGGGGAGAAGAAAGTAAAACTACAAATTCAAACTTTTACAATTTTAGCTTTTCCTTAAAATAATTTTATGTTTTGTCATCAACAAAAGGGAGATTGTTAATACAAATAAGCCGTAAAAACGTTTATTTATATTTTACGATCTTCTAATGTTTTGTCGATAACAAACGTAAAATCATATTAACGAAACAAATAAAATACGTAAATGGTTTGAACTAATAGTTTCTAACATATTCACATTTTCACATAAAACACTAAAACAAGTATAAGTAATTTTATGATTTAGTAATACATATGTACAACAACTAGTGTTTACATATTTGGATAAAATATACACATAACTAGTATGTAGTATATTGGGTAATATAAATAGGTAGAAACTTAAGTATCACAAACAATTTGGGCAAATACATTGAATGTAGTTGGGTACAACCTGTTAATACAAATATCGCCATTAAACGTTATTTATATTTTTGATCTTTACCTAAGTTTTGTTAACGACAAAAGTAAATTTAATTTGTAGAAAAGCTTAAAGCTTGTCAAGTTTAATAGATATTAAAACAAGCTTTTTTCAAACAATATATTCATCATTCAAGCATTTACATTTATGATTAGTAACATCTTGATATGACTCTAATCATTATGTATGATAGTAGTTTTTAGAATGTGTTAGGTTCTTAAAACCAAACACTACTTAAGTACTTGCATATTTCTAAATATAGAAATACAACATATGACATCATGTGATGCATCATGGAAATCATTGGAAGATTTCATTAGATATTTTGTGTGAATTTGTACTCTTCATATCTTGCACAATCTCACTTAGATAGAGTTGACTTTGGCAAGATTTGATATCTTGGTTGTCGGACCGGTACCAAATTGGTACAGGCGGAACCCTTTAAGGGTTCCGCGGTCCGTGGATCGCCTCATCCATTTTGGCTATAAATAGCAATGCCAAGCCAAGTAGTTTTTTTTATCCCTTTCCACTATACTCTCATACATATCTTCTCTCTAACCTTTATAACTCAGTTTCATATCATATTAGTGATCTCTTTTGTAGCAAAGAAGATCAAGTCACATTCAAGCTTCAAAGAGAAGTTGGAAGTCTTGTTTGTTTAAGTGTTGTATGATCTAGTGTTGATTCATACTTCATTGTTGTATTAAACCATCATAATCTTGTGAGTGTGAGTGGTTAGTATTTTAGTCCTCAAAATACATTGTGTGTGGGAGTAGTTGTACCCTTGGAAAGAACTCGACATCTAGCTTAGTGTCGGAAATAGTGTAAGCGAAGTGTAAAGGGTTTCTCCGTCGGTGAAAGGAGCTTGTTGACTAGTGAAGTTAAACTCTCGAGTGTGAGACTCGGGGAGTGGAGTAGGGCAAGGAGAAAGAGTCCTTGTTGACCGAACCACTATAAACAACTTGTTGTGGTTTGATCATTTCTTTCCTTATTTACTCTTTACATATTATTTGCATATTTCATTAACATATCAAAGATGAATAACAATTGATCTTTTCAATAAGTTTCAAAACAAAGTTTTTAATCGGTAAACTATTCAACCCCCCTTCTAGTTTTCTACAATTGGTATCAGAGACTCGTTGCTCAAGAATTTCTAAAATAATTTGTATTTTATAAACTTGAAACGATCCATGGATTCTGAAAACTTTAAAGAAGGACAATCTATCCAAAGACCACCACTCTTTGAAACCAATGGATTTATCTATTGGAAAAACCGTTTTGAAACATATGTAAAGTCAAAAGATATAGATCTTTGGTTTATTATTGTTAAAGGGGATTTTAGTTCTACAACAAAGGACATCTCTGTTGATGAACAAAAGAAATTAGTTGCTAAAAATAATGAAGCTATAATGATGCTTTACAATGCTTTACCTAGAAAAGAATATGAAAGAATTTTTATGTGTGAAACCGCCTAAAGATATTTGGGAATCTTTGATTATTACACATCAAGGTAATTCACAAGTCAAGGATAACAAAATTGATCTTCTTGTTCAACAATATGAACAATTTGTTATCCCGAAGATGAAACCATTGATTGTGGATTTGCTCGCTTTAATACTATTATTACATCACTTAAAGCACTTGATGAATCTTTTCGTAGTAAGAACTTTGTCAGGAAATTTCTTAGAGCACTCCATCCCAAATAGAGAGCTAAAGTGACCGCTATTGAAGAATCAAAAGATCTCTTAAAAATGTCACTAGACGAGCTAATCGGTAACCTCAAAGTACACGAAATGGTGATGGAGAAAGATTCGGAGATCATCAAAGGAAAAAGGGAGAAGATCAAATCCGTTGCTCTAAAAGCAAAGGCGGAATCAAGTGATGATGACGAATCTTGCTCGGTAGTGAAGATGAGGAATATGCCATGGCGTTAGAGATTTCAAGAAGTTCTTTAGAAGAAGAGGAAAGTTAGTAAGACAACCTCGAGAAGAAAAGAAGCCATTCGAAAAGATCGGGATGACAAAAGGGTAAAGGTGAAAGAAAGTGTTTTAGGTGTGGTGATGCAAATCATGTCATAGGAGAATGTCCCAAGCCACCTAAAAGCAAAACTCAACGAGCTTTTGTAAGTGGTGCTTGGAGTGATAGTGAAGACGATGAAGAATCAAGCAAGGAAGAAATCGCTCTAATGGCACATGAGTCAAATGAGGTACTTTCCGACTCTTCTTACTCTTCTATTGATGATGACACTTTGCAAAAACAATATAATCAATTGTGTGAGCTAAGTCTAAAAATCATAACTAAAAATAAATTTTTAAAAACCAAAAAGGAATTTTTGGAAAATGAAGTTTATGAGTTAAAAGAAAAAGCAAAACGACTTGAAAAGGGAAAGGCAAATGACGATGGTTGTAAATCATGTCAAGAGCTTAATCTTGAAATAGAAAAACTAAAGCTCACACAAGATGTTTTAATCGAAAATAATTCTAAATTTAAAGGTTTAACAAAAACATCGCTCTTGCCGATGAAATAGTTAAAATCCATAAAACACCAGGAGACATGAATGGGCTAGGATTTAATGAAGTATTAATTCCAAAGATTCAAAACAAAACGGCGAAAAGGACGAACAATCATCAAAGCTAGCTGAAGATGCAGCCGGACGAGACGGAACCAAAATAAGGGTTCCGTCGGTGGAAACAAATGGTGCCGTGGGTACTTGATGAGACGTAATGTTCGAATCTGGACCGTCTTGAATTTGTCAAAGTAACTAGGAAAACCAAGGATAGTGTTAAACTAAAACCGGTTGTTACATCGAGAGTAGGACTTGCTAAAATGAATTTAGATCAAAAACCACTCAACAACGATATAAAGCACCTTTTGCCAAACGTCCCTTTCCTAAAAGCAACCACAACATACAACCCAACTACCAACACAATGGTTGAAATCAAAACTTCCCTAGACCATATCAAACTCCAGATTACATGTCATGGAACTCTTACCCATCGTTTCCATACATGAATCAAATAAATGGTATGTTTAACCCAAACGGACCCATGAGATATTGGGGACCAAATGCTTGAGTTATTTACTTCTTAGGTATGCTTGAAAGCTGGATTGGAACTGATGAGTGGATAAAAGATAGTGGATGCTCACGGCATATGACGGCAACAAAGTCTCTTCTCATCATACCAAGAGTATGACGGAGGTAATGTCACTTTGGTAGTAATCTCAAAAGCAAAATCATTGGCAAAGGTGCGATCGCTCATAACTCCTAACTATTGAAAATGTTGCTCATGTGGATAGGTTAGGATTTAATCTACTTAGTATTAGCCAACTATGTGATAAAAAGTATAAAGCACTATTTGATGAAAATGGTAGTAAAATACTAAAAGATGGTATCACCATAGCTAAAGGAGTTAGGAAAAATAACATATCGTCATGAAAATAGATAAAACATATAATGACAAACTTTGCCTAACAACATTAGACGATAGCTCATCTCTTTGGCATAGACGCTTAGGTCACGCTAATATGAGACTTATACAAAACCTATCTTCAAAAGAGTTAGTTAGGAATTTGCCAAAACTAAAATATGACCCACACTTTTTTGACGCTTGCAAAATTGGTAAACAAACCCATAGTAGTCACAAATCTAAAAATATGGTATCCACATCTAAGTGTCTAGAATTATTACATATGGACTTGTTTGGACCATCCGCTATAAAAGCTACGGAGGCAACTTATACACTTTGGTCACATGAGATGATTACTCAAGGTTTACTTGGACGTTGTTTTGAAAACCAAAAATGAAGCTTTTGATAAATTTGAAATTCTTAGCAAGAAAATTCAAAACCAACTAGGTGTCAAAATTGTGTCAATCCGAACGGATCATGGTCGTGAATTTGAATTTGACAACAAAACTCAATTTGGAAACTTTTGTGATACAAATGGTATAACACATAACTTTTCCGCTCCACGAACACCTCAATAAAATGGAGTAGTAGAGCGTAAAAATAGAACAATTCAAGAAATGAGTAGAACAATGCTTAATGAACAAAACATTCCTCAAAAGTTTTGGTGTAACATGATTGACACTTCTACATATATTTTGAATAGAGTCTTAATCGTCCTTTCTTAAACAAAACACCATATGAGCTTTATAAAGGTAAAAAGCCAACATTAAGATATTTTAGGGTCTTTGGTTGTAAATGCTTTATTCTTAATACTAAGGATTATCTCACCAAGTTTGACCCAAAGTCTTATGAAGGTGTATTTCTTGGTTATTCTCAAACTAGTAAAGCTTATATTGTCCTAAAAAAAGAAACAATGATAGTCGAGGAATCGTTGAACATAACATTCGACGAAAGTCCACCTCCCTCTAAGACATCACCTTTGGTAGATGATGACTTAGTTGAAAGTCAAATAATAGAAAGACAAATTAATGATAACAAGGAAGATGAACCATTAAATAAGGAAATTATAAACATCAAAGAATCTAAAAGTCATCCTTTAGAAAAAGTCATAGGTCAACTTAATCAAAGAACCTTAAGGTCAAAAATCAAAGTAATTATTTTTGTTTTGTATCCACCGTTGAACCGAAAAACATAAATGAAGCAATAAAAGATGAATCATGGGTAATTGCCATGCAAGAAGAATTAAACCAATTCGTTAGAAATGATGTTTGGAAATTAGTTCCAAAACCTAAAGATCAAACCATAATTGGAACGAAATGGGTTTTCAAATAAAATGGATGAAAATGGTATAGTATATAGAAACAAAGCTAGGCTTGTTGCACAAGGCTATAATCAACAAGAAGGTATTGATTATGATGAAACTTATGCTCCGGTAGCTAGACTCGAATCTATTAGCATATTACTTGCCTATGCATGTGCTTATGACTTTAAATTATTTCAAATGGATGTTAAAAGTGCTTTTCTTAATGGGTTTATTAACGAAGAAGTGTATGTTGCTCAACCTCCGGTTTCACCGACTTTGAGAAACCACATCATGTCTTCAAACTCAAGAAAGATTGTATGGTCTTAAGCAAGCACCAAAAGCTTGGTACGACCGACTTAAGACTTTTCTTATTGATAACAAATACTCATGGGATTAGTAGATAATACTCTTTTACCAAGAAAAAGAATCACATATTATCATTGTTCAAATATCGTTGATGACATTATATTCGGATCAACTTGTCAAGAACTATGTGATGATTTCTCTAAAATCATGCACGACAAGTTTGAAATGAGTATGATGGGTGAGTTAAACTTCTTTCTAGGACTTCAAACTAAACAACTAGAAGATGGCATTTTCTTTAACCAATCTAAATATATAAAAGACATGCTTAAGAAATTTGGTCTTGAAGATTCCAAACCAACTAAAACACCCATGTCTTCGGACACTAAACTCACCAAGGACGAAGAAGGTGAATCCGTAGATAACACTAAATATAGAGGAATGATTGGTAGCCTACTCTATCTTACGGCTAGTAGACCCGAAATTATGTTTAGTGTTTGTCTATGTGCTCGCTTTCAAGAAAACCCAAAGGCATCACACTTAGAAGCCTTAAAAAGGATTTTTAGATACATTAAGGGAACAACGTGTTTAGGATTATGGTATCCCAAAGGAACGGGTGTAGAAACCATAGTGTATGCCGACTCGGATCATGCCGGTGACTATGTCGATAGAAAAAGTACAAGTGGTATTTGCACTTTTGTTGGACATTGTCTCACCTCATGGTTTGCAAAGAAGCAAACGGCCTTAGCCATCTCAACTACTGAAGCCGAGTACGTTTCAGCCGGAAAGGCATGTCAACAAGCTCTTTGGATGAAGCAAGCTCTCGTAGATTACGGAATTCATCTCAACGATATTGTGATACTGCGACAACAAAGGAGCCATCGATCTCAAAGAAGAATCCCGTTCAACATGCTCGTACAAAGCATATTGAAATCCGTCATCACTTTCTTCGCGACAATGTTCAAAAAGGAAACATCTCAATCGAGAAAGTATCCTCCGAAGACAACATTGCCGACATCTTAACTAAGCCTCTTAAACGAGAACCTTTTAATCTTCTTAGACTTGGTTTAGGGTTAATGGAACCAAACATGTAGGATAAACATAGCCCAAAACATTAGAATAGTCAAAACAAAACAATTTTGTCTTGTAATCTGCTACTGTAGCCACGGCACCAAACGATAACACGGACGGAACCAATATTTTGGTACCGTCTGGTCCGTGGTGTCTACAAAAGCAAAACTGCTATATACTAAACATCCTCTTCCTCAAAACCCACTTTACCAAAACGTGTAAACATTAAACCAAGCTCATCATTGACACCTTCCCACTCACTAATCATCGAATATAACATCATTGTAAGTATCCTAACTACATTTTATCTCTAAATTCGAGTCTAGGATTCTTATTTATGCACAAAACTATCACAAATCATTACATGGGGTTTATGTATGCTTTTATACTAAATATGAATTCAATTGGCAAATTGCATAACTAGTCATTGAAATTAGGTACTACATTATCATATTGCATAAACAAATCATGTTTCCCACTAATCAAAAGATAATGAATATAAGGCCTTATTCAAATAACCAAACACCCCATGTCAAAAGTTTTGAAAAGCTTCTCACTTGTAGGAAAACAATTTTTCATTGCTAATACAAATAGAAACGTTAAATTTTCATCACTTGCATGCTCTTGAATACTAAAGGTATTGCATAACTAATATGCATTCTGGGTATATTCAAATGAAGCCACATTGAATTAGGAGCATTGGGTTATCTCATGGTATTTGACAAACACCCCACTAAAACCATTTTGTGCATAAAATGAGTCGAGATAACCGCAACTCCAAATTGTTTTCATATAGGCACACACTAGAACCAAAACGTTAAAATTTATTCTCATTTTTAACATATTAATTCTTGTCCTTAGGAATAACCATGGTACCCGCAAGATTCTATGATCACAAAGACACCCTTAACTACATTCCCAAACACCACAAAACCAAAGGACTTACTAAGGAACAAGTAGAAATATTTAAGAGTCTAGAATCAAGGTATTTCCATGAGGGTAGATCCATTCACTCATCCTTCCTTGAAAATACCAATCTTCGTGAAGAACTAGCCGCCATTCAATTCGATTGCCTTCTTGACATCGATGAACCAATTTGTCCTAGGTTTGTGTTAGAATTCTATGCTAGTGTGACCGGCTTTAGTAATGAAGACGATGATGAATATTGTCTTAGGTTTAGAATCAATCAAAACAACTACACCATCACCTTAGGCAACTTTGCTCAAGTGCTAGGAATTCCCAACCGAGGAACTTGTGTCTACACAGATAAGTGGTCACTCACGGCTCTTGATGCAATCAATGACCGCTCTCTTCCATACCAAACCCGTTTGGCCGATAAGGATGCCATCCATGAACACCTTTTTAACCCAAAAAGTGATACAACCCGAGTTACCCGAAAGGGAAAGGAGGTAAACCGAGATCCATATGTAATGGAGCTAAATGAACTTAAACCAGAATTTAAGAAATGGGAGGAGCTACTTAGAGCCAACGTCATTAGCACCATAGGAAATAGGGATCACATAAACGCTTGCCTTTGTCGTATGCTCTACAACTTGTCCACTCGACAACCATTCAACTTAGCCTACTACATAGCTAGGAGAATGATTGATATTCCAACTCAAGGATCGGTTGGTCTTCCATACGGGATGCTTCTCACCCGTCTCTATAGAAACTTTGCACCAATTCCACCAACCCCAAAAGGGATGCACCTTCACTATGAACTCATCCCTCACATCTTTGTACCTTTGAGTGATGAACGAGTTGCTAAGACAAAAGGCAAGAGAGCAAAACCTCCAACTCCATCATCATCATCATCAAATAGCTCTGAGGATGGTCTTCCAAGCTCTCGTCTCCCACCTCATGAGTATTATGCGTCTCTTCCCGAGATTGAAAATGAATCAGCAGAATTCAAGCAAACTAAGGGAATGTTCAAGTGCCTTGGTAGGATGATGAACAAGATTTACAACAAATTGGACAAATGAGGGTACTTTAAGGAGTGTTTGGAACAATGCATTATCGCTAATGTTTGACACAATTTAGTTACTTTTATTATGTAGGATGATAATATAACTTGAAACAATGTCGTATGCTAACAATCTTATGCAGGGGGATAGCACAAGTATGCTATCAAATTTTACCCATTTTTACTATAATGTGAAAATCACTAGGCCTTGCTCAAAATACATGCTCCACTATGTTTATACATGTGTTATTTGCTTTTTCTAACTAGAAATGTTTAGTGTAACAACTTTTGAGAAAAATTTCAGGTTTCGGAAATGTCCCCGACACCTAAAAACGTACTCTGTCCACTTTTCAGCACTTCACGGATCAGACGGCACCATAAATTTGGTACCGTCCGTTGTACCACCGTACCTGTATAGGCGGACCAGACGGCACCCTTTTTAGGGTTCCGGCCGTGTATGATTTTGGTGCCGTGGATCCTCCAGGTAATTTTCTGAATTTTGACTCTTTCGTGATTCCAAATTACCATCCATCACTTATAAATCAATGTTAATTAGTGTATACTCTTATTAGAACTAGTATAATTCACTTAGGTATATAAGAAATCCATTTCCCACCAAAATTCAAAAATTTGAAAAATCAACCCAAGGAGCCCTTTTGCATAAAGGAAGGAACCAAATTTTTGGTACCTTCAAATCCGTGGGTGATCTGATTGTTAGGAAATTCCACTCATTAGAACACATTTATTGCAAATCTTTTCTTCTTCACTCCATCTCCCTTGTATGGATTGACTTGGGTGATATGACTAGCATTCAACCCACTTCCAAATCATTAGGAACCTCATCTCTTCAATGGTTTAACATCAAATCAAACACATTTCTCCATAATTTTTCACTTCTATAAATTGAGAGGTTTTACCATGATCATCCTCACACCTTCTTCATTCTTACTATCATCTAGCAAAGAAAAACCAAAGTCAAAAATGACAAAATCATCTCCAAAACCTTGCAAGAAGACACAAACCGAGTCTTCTCCACTCACAATCTCATCTCCAATCCGAGATGACACAAACCTTACCTTGGCTACACCTACTCAATCACACATTGTGATCACCACTCCACCACCTACAAAACACCAACTTCACCTCCACCGCACCCATCCAAACATCCAAAACACCTCACCACCTTCACCACCAAGGTCTCCTACTCATGCCTATGGAGTTATTCTCCACTCCACCAACTTCACCACATTGTTTCTTGGAGGACTTGGATGACTTGCCTCCTAGGCCAAATCATCCACCACCATTGCCATCCTTTGGCACAATTGAGCAAATAGATCATGAATCACCAAGGTCATCTTTTGACCCAAATGCCCCACTAGGGCCAAAACCTCTTCTCTTCCACCCCATTTACAAAGACATTCATGGTCCTTTGTATGGGGATCATCCACTCCCAACATCAATGTTCCCTCATCTTGAGGACATTGAGGAGTGCATGTGGGATTCAAATCCCACTAGAGAGGAGATTCAAGCGGAACTCCACAACCTCCACCACTTTAAAGGCATGGTGGATTCTCACTTAAGTGAGACTATGCAAATGCAAAATGCTTTGCTTGCCTCCATCATGACCACCCCAAACATTCCCAACACCACCAACACATCTACCATACCACCACCACAACCTTCCCAAACATACTTCCCTAGGCATGGTTGCTCAACTTGTGAGCAAACGGCCCAAACCGTGGAAAGGACCCGGGTTATGGTCCATGACTTCCAAGAAGAAATGAGGTTCATCCTCAATCATATCCTTGAGCGCCTCAACGCTCTTTCTCATCCACCATCTAACTAGGATGGTCATAGATTAGCATTTCTAGTTCTTCTTTTCTTAGGATTATTTTCTTTTTCTTGTACTAAAACACATCATTGTGTTCCCATTTCATGATCTTTATTCATGAAAATTTTAACTAATGAATGGTGTTTTTAT
This sequence comes from Chrysanthemum lavandulifolium, assembly GCA_022545495.1. NCBI lineage: Eukaryota > Viridiplantae > Streptophyta > Magnoliopsida > Asterales > Asteraceae > Chrysanthemum > Chrysanthemum lavandulifolium. The sequence goes on from CM040242.1 coordinate 31,647,202, forward strand.
TATAGTGTTGGTGCTTTTACATAGTATTTGGAAATGCTTGTGAATGATCATTATTACTAACATTTTTTTTGTAGCTTTATTTTCACAATCCATGTATCTTCCCATTAAGTACCCAATTTAGGGGAGCTTTGATCATGGGGAGATAATGGCTAGGCTCATTACATTCCGCATCGCCTCTTCTTTTGTTGAGACAAAAAGGGAGAAAATATAGAACTTGGTTATATATGACTTTTCCGAAAAGTCAAGCGCATACATTGACTTTACGAAAAAGTCAAACATGGTACTTCATTGGTAATACTTGACTTTTCTTAAAAGTCAATCGCATACTGACTTTCTAAAAAGTCAACATCATGCATCAACTAGTAAATACTTTGACTTTTCAAAAAGTCGAACATCATATACTTGCATTAACATTTCCTTTTCAAGTTCTAAAACTAATATTTTTATAACTCTTGCACAAACTTTGTATCTTTTATAAAAATAAAATTTATATTTTGTCCTCAACAAAAAGGGGGAGATTGTTAATACAAATATCGTCATTAAACGTTATTTATATTTTTGATCTTTACCTAAGTTTTGTTAACGACAAAAGTAAATCTAATTTGTATAAAAGTTTAAAGCTTGTCAAGTTTAATAGATATTAAAACAAGCTTTTTTCAAACAATATATTCATTATTCAAGCATTTACATTTATGATTAGTAACATCTTGATATGACTCTAATCATTATGTATGATAGTAGTTTTTAGAATGTGTTAGGTTCTTAAAACCAAACACTACTTAAGTACTTGCATATTTCTAAATATAGAAATACAACATATGACATCATGTGATGCATCATGGAAATCATTGGAAGATTTCATTAGATATTTTGTATGGATTTGTACTCTTTATATCTTGCACAATCTCACTTAGATAGAGTTGACTTTGGCAAGATTTGATATCTTAATTTGTCGGACCGCGGTACCAAATTGGTACAGGCGGAACCCTTTAAGGGTTTCGCGGTTCGTGGACGCGCCTCGTCCATTTGGCTATAAATAGCAATGCCAATCCAAGTAGTTTTTATCCCTTTCCACTATACTCTCATACATATCTTCTCTAACCTTTCTAACTCGGTTTCATATCATATTAGTGATCTCTTTGTAGCAAAGAAGATCAAGTCACATTCAAGCTTCAACGAAGTTGGAAGTCTTGTTTGTTTAAGTGTTGTATGATCTAGTGTTGATTCATACTTCATTGTTGTATTAAACCATCATAATCTTGTGAGTGTGAGTGGTTAGTATTTTAGTCCTCAAAATACATTGTGTGTGGGAGTAGTTGTACCCTTGGAAAGAACTCGACATCTAGCTTAGTGTCGGAAATAGTGTAAGCGAAGTGTAAAGGTTTTCTCCGACGGTGAAAGGAGCTTGTTGACTAGTGAAGTTAAACTCTCGAGTGTGAGACTCGGGGAGTGGAGTAGGGCAAGGAAAAAGAGTCCTTGTAGACCGAACCACTATAAACAACTTGTTGTGGTTTGATCATTTCTTTCCTTATTTACTCTTTACATATTATTTGCATATTTCATTAACATATCAAAGATCAATATCAATTGATCTTTTCAATAAGTTTCAAAACAAAGTTTTTAATCGGTAAACTATTCAACCCCCCTTCTAGTTTTCTACACAACCCAAAGCCCATAACCCATGGATCTTGACCCATAACCCATTGCATAACATCATCATACATGGATAATATCCATAACCCATGGATCAACCCTTACCCAAGTGACTAAGTGCATTGCACTCAAAGATACATTGTATCTAGCCAAAGATCCATGGTTCAACCCATGACCCATGACCCATAACCAAAATACCCATGGGCAAGAGGCGTTCCACGGATCCCTAGCTTTGTGCTAGCCGGATCCCTGTGGTAGGGATCCGTGGGATCCGGGGAACGTGAGAATTTTTCCTCTATAAATAGTGAGCCATTTCTTCATTATTTCTTACCCTTTCTAACACACTTTCTCCCGAGTTAAAAACTCACTAACCTCGGATCCAAGAGATCTATGTTTGTAGTTTTGTTTTTGTGTGATCTTTTAGGTTCCTCTTAAAGGCAAGATCACCACCTTTGAAGTCGAGCAAGCTCAAGTCCATGAGTTGCCATGCTTCCTCATCATCAAGGCTCATCAAGTCTTCTTGTTGATGATTCCTTTCTTTCTTCAAAGAAGTGCAAGTGTTGAAGACATTAGTGAAAGATGTCTCAAGTGTCAAGGCGAAGATATTAGTGAAGGGTATCTATCGCTCATAGGATAAGCACTGTGGTAGGTGCTTAGAAGTCAAGACAAAGAAGAGGTGCTTAGAAGTCAAGACAAAGAAGCATTAGTGAAAAGGTGCTTAGAAGTGAAGACACAAGACATTAGTGAAAGGTGTCTTGTAGATCTAGTCAAAGGCATTAGTGAAAGGTACCTTAGATGTACATTCGATATGGTGTGTTTCGATGTACAAGATAGACTAGTATTAGATCCAAGGATATTGATATCCTTGATGATGTTGTAAAGGAGTAGATCTCCTTTGGGATTAGTCGTTGGTGTAGTGTGGTAGTAGTTCCTCCATTGCAATGGAACTAGGTGCTTAGCCTAGTACCTAATAAAGGGTAGGCGACGTTGTGAAGGTGTAGTTCACCTTGGAGTGAAAGAACTAGGTACTTAGCCTAGTACCTTATAAAGGGTAGCCGACGTTGTGTAGGTGTGGTTCACCTTGAGTGAAAGAACCCGTGGTTAGCCTAGCACCGAAAAAGGGTAGGCGACGTTGTGAAGGCTTCTACGCCATAAGGAGATTGGTGTAGTGATTACGAACTCTCGAGTAGGTGACTCGGGGGTGGAGTAGGGCAAGGAAGGTGTCCTTGTAGCCGAACCACTATAAATATTCGTGTTGTGGTTTTGTGCTTCTTACTCTTATCTTTTCATTACTTACCTTTATATGCTTGTTTATCAACATCCAACACGCACATCCAAATAGATTGACATAAGTCAATCTAAATAGATTAAAAGGAAGTTTTAATTGGTAAAACTATTCAACCCCCTTCTAGTTTTCCACATTTAGAACTTAGACTTGACATACCAGGCGTTTACATGATGTAAACGTAAGGATATTTGGAATGGGTGGATACGTGAGTAGGTTTAGGGGTTATGCAATCAGTAGTGATGAGATATCGCAAAAATTTTACCCGTAAAAATGATACTATGTAAGGCATAAGTATGGGTAACCTGGGTGAAATGGGGTGGGGTATTACACAAACGTTGAAGGTCTTTGGGTAACAACAATGGCGCCTTTAACTATATACTTTTGTGGCAGTTGGATTCCAGCGACGCCTAACGGCACATCAGATAGCTTCCGATGGATATCATGGTTGGGTTTTGTGCAAAATTAAAAGCGAAGAGAACGATGTTGATGTCATCAGTTAAATTCAAGTGATTTAAAAGTTACGGACAAACCACAATCGTGTAACTTAGTGAGTAAACGACTACTAAACATAAATATTTACTTAGCAATATACAATCATTTGTGCCAAGCTTTACTTCTACAACTATCATTTCCACTTTTTACCATTTTAATATTTTGATGTCTACTTTCGACATGCTACTAATGTGGTGCCCACTTTCGAAACCACCCATTTGTAGAGTCTACTTTCGACATCTACCTGACTTCCACTGAATAAATATGGAGCAACTATAGGCTACAAGTACTTATTTTCGGCCTTTACCCACACACACGAATGCATTCTCGGGTTTTTTATGCTACATAGGAGCGCCCTATGAACCTATTTTCACTTTTAATGCCTACGTTTGCATTCCTCTTGTTGGAATCACTCCTAAACTGTATTTCAAGTGTTAGTAATCAATATGTAATAGGTTGCTTAATTAGGCTTTTAAGTTTGTATTAATGGCAATGCTTATGTAGAAAGCCCATAAGCCTTAACCCAAGTCCAATAAGGAAGGAAGGGAAATTGTAGTGCTGCCCTAGTCCCTTCCCCTATAAATACCTTTGTAAACCTTCATTTGAAGGTTGGTTGTTCACTTTCAATATCACACCTACGCATAACCTTTGTTTCTATCTATATCGTGTGTGCTTGTTTGTGTTCATCCGATCACTTCTTATCTATTTCTTACATATTGATGCTTGTGTTACATTATGGTGACCTAACAGTGGTATCATTCGCCATCTAGTTGGGTGAAACACTTTGTTTTTGAAGTTTTATCTCTTTACGCGTGGGTTTCATAATGTCACACCCCTAAAATACCTGTTTTGCAGCGGAATGGAATTTCTGGGGGATGACTGCCATAGCATCATAGTTATAGTTATATTGAACGACCTAATGTGTCGTTTGGAAAATACATCGTTTGATATAATAAAACATTCAGAGTTTACAAAAGATAGGTCCCAAAAAGATAGTCAACATTTGCGGAAATAATTTTGTTACAATCCAAACGATGTTTTAGAGTGCATAAAATCCATGTGAGACGCGTCGTCACCGCGACTCAATGATAAGTCCTCATGCATGCCATGAAGTATATGCCTTAGATACCTGAAAATACATTGCTAAAAGTGTCAACACAAAGGTTGAGTGAGTTCATAGAGTTTATGAAAATGTTTTATACGACTACCACAAGTATAGGCCATGTATGACAAATATGTCACATAAAAATGTTACAATTGCTATAAGCACATGACACCGAAGCTAGACTGATTATGATGTTCGCCCCAATAGAGTGTACATTTTCAGAAAAATAGGTAAATCGGTAGATATTGAGTGTTTGGAAATAAACTCAGCGGTTTTGGAAAGTTTGTAACGTTATCTAAAATTCGTAACACTAAACTTTTGTAGCCTCGGAAAGCTAGTCATAAATCGGTAAATATTGAGTGTTAGGAAATAAAATCGGTTTTAGAAAGTTTGTAACGTTATCTAACATTCATAACATGAACTTTTGTCCATACGAGTCCCGATCCCGGATAAAATGATGGTGAAGTGAGGTAGTCGGCTAAAATGCGTTTCGGGCGTTTTGGAAAGTTTGAGAGGTCATAAGTTACTCGTTATAGATCCGTTTGACGAACGGTGGACATTTTGGAAAGTAGGCAAGGTGAACTAACTTTTACTCGGAGATACTCTTTTACCAAACCGACTCGATCATTGAGAAAACGGCTCCAAACATGGGTACCGAAAAGACTGTTTCAACACTTAGAATAGTTTAGTAAAAGTCAAGGAAAATAATTATGATCGGCGTAATTCAAATACGTATATCTTGAGTGTTATAGGTCCGTTTCACGTTCTATATATCCTCGAATCATGATAGTATGTACTAATATATTTTTGGTAAGTCGACTCTTCTAGTTTAGGTTTCTGACTCATTTTGACCCTTGAAAACCTTTGAGCATGTACATTTTCGTAAAAATAGTTTTCGTCGTTAAACTTGAAAATAGCATAACTTCTTCGTTATAAATCCGTTTTAACCCGTTCAAGCGGCCACGGTTTTGTTTTTAAATCTATTTTCTGAAAATGTAAACCAAAGTGGTCCATGACTTTGGAGTTGAAACTCAGGTCCAAATGACTCAGGTCCAACTAAATATAGTTGAAACTCAGGTCCAAATGACTTTGGAGTCCTGACCCTTTTGCTCTTCCTGAGCACGGGTTCGAGTTGTTGAACCACAACCTCATCGGGGACCAGCGATGGTTCACCATCGAGGACCTCGATACACCGTGTCATGGGTTCCATTAGAAATCCTATGACTTGGTCTAGGGACCGATGAGAATCTATTCTCATCAAAATCGCATCCTTGATTCAATTATTGTGTTAAGCGAAACATGTTCATTAGGTTCAATAACATAGAACCTAAAAGCCTTGGAATGCTCAAGATATCCAACAAAGATGCGATCAATGCCTCTTTCACCCAAAGTTTTCATCTTTGGATCAAGGAGTCTTCAATGACCCTACAACCCCAAACCTTGAGATAGTTCAAGTTGGGTTTCTGTTAGTCCGAGTTCATAAGGGTTACCTTGTTCCTTTTGTTGGGAACCCTATTTAACAAATAGCAAGTTGTTAACATAGCTTCACCCCGAAACCTTGACTCGATCTGAATAGGACAACATGGAATTAACCATCTCCTTGAAGACCTGCTTTTCCTTTCGAAATACCATTTTGCCGAGGAGTATAAGGGCGATCGTTTCATGGATTATTCCAATAGATGAAAGCACCGAGTATCCATGTACTCACCTCCCTATCGGTCCTTAATCTTTGATCAAAGACCCAAGTTGTAATTCAACTTCAATTTTAAACACTTTGAATTTATCTAATGCTTCATCCTTGGTATGTAATGGATAGACATAACAAAATCTAGAAGCATCATCAATAAATGTCACAAAGTACTTCTTATTCCCCAAAGAAGGAGTGGCATGCAAATCACACGAGTCCTTGTGAATAAGTTCCAAGATCTTAGTCTCACGACTAACACCCGAAAGGGTTTCTTGGTTATCTTGGTCAACATGCAAGTTTTACACTTTTCGGTGTCCATGTCAAAAGTGGATTAAACCATCCCTAGACATATCTTGCATCCTTTTATAATGAACATGACCAAGTCTAGCATGCGCGTGGTAGAATCGATCGATCATATGTGGTCACAAAACTAAAATAACACTGTCGGTGGTAACATTAAGTCCGAACATTTGATTACATAAATAACCAAAACCAATAAAAACACCATGCTTAGAAAGCACAAATTTATCATACTCAATAACTTGTTTATATCCATGATTATTCAAAACACTACTTGAAACCAAGTTTTCCTTATATCGTGAACATGAATAACATTAAACAAAGTTACAATCTTTCTGAACTAAACCTAAGATCTACACAACCACGACCATGCACCAAGGTTGTTGACTCATTTCCCATGTGAAGAATAGAACCATCATTCGGTGACTCATAAGTCTTGAACCACTTCTATCTTTACACACATGAACTGTTGCACGAGTCAACCCACCACGCAACATCATCATCTCGCACATAAAAGATTCAGATACATATGTAACATAATAAACCGAAAAGACTTATTAAACATATTTCGACCTTTCGGTGAGTTGGTGAACCACCACTCCCCGAACCATTAGTGCACGATCCATTGGCCTTACCACCAACTTTAACACCTTTGCGGTCCCTTTTAATGTGACCCGGTCTTGCCACATTTCCAACAAGTAGGTGTTGCCTTCTTGTTAAGATCGCCTTTGTGTTATCATGATATTTGCGTTTGCCTTTGTTATCATTGTACCGGTGGAGTTGTTATGCTCCACCATATTGACAACAGATGGTCCAAGATCATTGCTACTCTTTGGCTTGTCATTATCCAAGACCTTGAGAGATTCCTCAATGTGCGTATGATCGCCCAACTCAATAAGAGTTAACTCCTCCTTCATATGTTTCAAGGTATGCTTGAAATCTTTCCATGAAGGAGGAGTTTGTCAATGACACAAGAGACTTTGATAGCCTCATCCATGTTCATTTGGTGTTGTGTAAACCTTCCAAGTATTCCAAGAAGTTCATTGTATTTTTCCATAAGCGGTCTTGAATCGGTCATTTTGTAATTTGTGAAATTACTAACAAGGAACTTCTTACTGATGCATCCTCACCATATATTTGGCATCCAAGGAATCCCACAGTTCTTTGGAAGATTCAAAGTTCGATAAATATCAAACAAAGAATCGACATACCATTGAGAATAAGACCTCGCATATGTAGTCATCATTCTCCCACTTGTTCCTCCTCCCGATCCGCTCAACCGTAGCATCATCCCCATCATCGGGAATTGGAGTAGTCGGCACATAGACCACACTCATGCTTGATGAAGAAGTGCATCTTCTTCGCCTCCTCCTAAAGTCCACCCTTCAAACTTGTCCAAATTTTAGCAAAGTTTGAAGCCATGTGTTTCATTGCGCGGTTGCCATTGATTATCACAAAATAGTTTACTTTGATTGTTGGCATATAGTATCTCCCAAAACAGGGTTAAGACAATCAATGACAGTAGCAATACCACTTAGGTGGTTACCGGATATCACTTGGAATCGTGTGATCACTTTCCAAAGTAAACTATTCGACCCTAATGCCTGGGTATCACGAATATCTACTTGGGATAAGACCAAATGCAGTTAGAGAATTAGGCACAATTCTATAACCCTTTCGCTAATAAGTGTTTTGTTTTTTCTGTGTGTTTTACATGCATAAACAGATCTCCTATTTATAGGAGGTTACTCTCAACCGTTCAAATGGAATTATGAGGATTAATCGCCCATTAATCACCTCATAATCAGCCCCATTATAGCCGTTAGTGGTTACATGACCAATTAAACGTGGTCATAAAGAAGTTGTAACGGCCATTTAGCAAGATTTTCCATAGCAAGACTTTCCACTGCGGTGGAAATCTGACTATCGATGGAAACACCGCTTATCAAGATACTTTCATAGTACTAGCGGTGGATACACCACTTGATGGAAACATCGACTATCGATGGAAACCACAAGCGATACTTTCACAAGCGATGCTTTCACCAACACTACCAAAAGAAACCACTATTAGAGTCAGGGTTCATGGACCTTATGGGTGTACACTCCGTACCTCCTAACCCATTACAAGGTGTGAACTAATCCTACAAGTGCACTAAATTTTCCATTAGAAGAGAGGTTTTTGGTTTTGATTACACCTTGAATATGTGTTTGTAAGTGTTCTCAATTATTAGAACTCTATAAATATCTATAGGAAAAATGAGTATGTGTACATTTGATTAATATATTTTATAAAGTGATGACAAGGAGGGGGGGCAATGGGTATATTGGGTAGAAGTATTTTGTGTTTTGATGTGTTTTATTAATTAAATGTATATAATGTTATGTATATTGTATATTTGGTACATGTAATTAATTATTTAGTGTAGCTTTAGCTAGAAATCGATTTTAGTGGAACAAAATAAAATATATTGAAGTCATAAAATTATAAAATGCATTTCGCAAGAATTGAGTGAATAAATAATTATCGAGTTGAATTATTTAAACCGTCAGAAATATATATATAACATTATATATACAAAATAAATTCAAAACATCGGTAAACTAATAATATAATTTTTATAGTCTTAAAATGAGTATAAAAATATATTAGGATAATTGTTGGAAGTGTCGGATCAATTATTCAAAATAAATGATCGTATGATAGCGTTTATTTAATAGGAAAATATGCGTTTATGAAATATGCAAACCCATGCATAAAGCGATATGAAATGATGTTCCGATGATATGTAAACTAAATCTAGTCTATATGATGTGTCTTCAATGATTTTTCATGAATACGCGACAACCCTCAAGGTTACGCAGATTTGATACTGTAAACCTAGTTTACGAAAAATGATGAATAGTGAATCATGAATACCGATTTTCTCCGGAATGAATAGTGTGTTTCGTGAATAGTAAAATTTTGAAATAACCTCTCAAAGTCTCAAACCGACTTCAAAAGCGATGAATAGTAACCGTGAATAGTAATTTCCGAGATGAATAGTGAAATTTTCAAAGTTTGAGAAATGACACGAAATTACGAGTTGTCACATTCGCCACCCAAAAGGAATTCGGTCCGAATTGGTCCATGTTGGGTTCTACGGTGTTATCGATGAAAAGGTGAGGATATTTGAGTCGCATCGGTCTCCCCGCTTTTCTTAATCACCACGCCTTTCCAAGCGAGACTTTCAACATAACTCTGTTGCCAACTTGGAATTCTAATGGTTTGCGACTTATGGAACATATTTACAATATTTTGCGTCGTATATCGACGTAACTTTTCTATTTATTTGTTGTTGCTTGTAACTGATTCTTGATCTATACGATTTCTTTGTTGTTTCATGAATAAGTTATGGACTAGTGTGTTGGACTTTCCTGATTTTGGCCCGTAAATAAGTGATTGACAACTCAACCATAGAGTGCCTCAATTGGTGCAGTCAATATGTTCATGTGATAACTATTGTTGTAAGGGAACTTGTTTGATGAAGAATGATTTGCCTAATCATTTCCAGAAACAATCACATATGCTTTGAGCATATCTTCTAATGTTTGAATTGTTCTCTCGCTCTGACCATTGAGCTGAGGATAATAGGCGGTACTCATGTCCTAGTAGGTTCTATGGAAATCTTGAAATGTTTGTCAGAAGTGTAAGGTGAATCGGCTCCTTATATTAGGTATAATTGAAATTGATACCACGTGTCTCATGACAAATTCCAAAATGTCAAGTCTATCGATTAGGACATTATTGAAAAGAATAGATTATGGGTGACAGTTGTGATTCCTCGCGTTTCTAGTTCTAGCGAATGTCATGACTTGAGTCTTCCTTGCCTAAGGTGCTTAGTTTCCATTACTAAAATGTGTATTGCTTGATGGTATCTCTTTTAATTTACCTTATCGAAGTTTTTCCACGCTCTATGTTGTCAAGTCACAAAACCTTAAATATTTAAGTGATATGGTGTGGTGGTTGATTTTCAAGATTTGTTCCGATATTGAGTGCTTCTAAAATAGTTCATCACTGAGATTGTTATCATGCTAGCAAAAACATAGATATTAGCTCATACTATGTCAAGAATGTTTGTTCTAATTTCACTTGTAGATGGAGAGTCATTGATTGTCCGATATGTTCAGACCTGTTGCGTCTCTTGATATGGAAGTGAGGTTATCTGGAATTTCTAGAGGACACAATGCCTTAGGGGAAGTTTATATCGATAACCTTAATTTAACTCAATTATCCTTTGAGGGAAACTCATTGTAGGGAAGTTCACATATTGTTGAGGCCATGTTTAATGGAATGTTCTGCAGTCTTGGTTAGAAGACTTGGTTTATCTCTATAGTGTTGCTTAGTGGGTATTCGCTTTGTACTAAATCTTGTAACTCGGTCTAACTGGTACTTTTGAAATGATAGAATTTGACTTCTAATCCAAAGATAGTGGTTCGGATTGTCCCATGATGTCTTAAGCTTTATGTTGAGTTTTGAATCATCTTACTACATACCTCTAGTCCTTGTTGGTAGTTCTGAAATCCCTTCATTGTTTTCTTGTATCGAGGAATCCTCCTCATAGATGGTATGGAAAGTCTTTCCTAAAAAGGTCACTGGTAAAATTTCAACTTATCGTTTGAGTGAGTGATGAATGGTGTAGGTATCTATAGAGTGTTAACAAAATAGATGTTTATGAACAATTTATCTGATTAAAAAGACTTTGCTTTTGAATGAAGATTGTTTTAGGAAGTTTGAAAAGATGTTTGTTTCTTTCATGACATAATTCTTCCTGAATTATACATAGGTGATCAGGCTATGTATAATCGAGGACAAATGATGTGATGCTTGATTTTGTTGAAATGGTATTTTGTTTCTCCGAAGTTTTAGATGGTATTCAACGTTTTGTTTTGTAAGATAATGGCTCAAACAATTTTTCAGAGTAACATGAAAATCGTTTCGCGTAATGATAGTAAATAGTTGATAGAATGGCTGAAAGTCAATTTATAGGGTGGTAACAAAACAAATTGTTTTAGAACTTTGTGAAACAATTTTTCCTAAAATGGTAGTAACTTAGCTTGAAATAGAATTAAGTGAAATATTTCATAAAGTGGTAGCAAAATAACTTGAAATAAGATTTGTTGAATGGTTTGTAGGATACATGGGAGAACCTCATAGAATGGTAATAGTCTCCTAATTGGTCAAGAATAAAGTTGCCCTAATCCCTAGTAAGATAGCAGTATATTGTTGCGAAATGATTGAAAATTGGGCAATTGGAATAAGGAATGAAATAAACAAAGGTTATGATTATCGTGGGGATAATAAAGGATAAAGATTACATTAGATAGAAAGATACTTATTATCATTCTCGTTGATGGTCTAATCATGTCTCAAGTATAGGAGCGAGAGGGTCGTCTAGCAAAGAACAACTCGAAACTCTCGCCTTCCTCAAACCTATAAGATGGTGTAGTGTCTATAGTCTTAGTGATAGATGGTAATGGTGTGTCAAATCATGCACGCTTCCCAAGTCGCAAGTCATATGTATGAGTAGTATCTATGAGATGTGATGGTACGAATGGTGCTCTAGGTGATAATGATGGAAATCCTAGTGGTAAGTTAGAGATGATGTTGAATGAAATACTACTCTCTTAAATGTTATCTCGCGACGCTTCGGAGGTAAAGCTTGAGTATGCACTATTGGACAACTAATAGTGGTATGAGTAGCTAATGGTGGTTGTATTACATGAGTCGCAGTGATCTAAGAATGAAGGTAAGAGAATGTATTCTCTTCCTTGTAGTAAGCATCCTAATAGGTCCATTAGGACTAAGCCTATAAGTCCTACCAAATGGTATGATCTCGTCCCGACGGAATGATAGGAACCGCCCGATCTTACAGATGAATCAATAGTGATCGTGATGGTGTAGATGCAACCGCCTCCTCAAAGGGTTCGGCCCACATCGGATAATATGTGTGGTAAGTCGGTGTAGAGTCAATCGATGTTAAAATTGTGAAAGGGAATGACAAGGCATTCTCCACATTGGAGTCGAAGAAAGGATAATGGAATGGGTATCGGAAGACATCAATGTGACAATCGATTTGAAATGAAAGTAAATAACCCGCATAATGTGTATAAAACCGCATGTATAGTGAATATGCACTTATGATGAAATGATGAGATGCTATGATGATGTAGTTATAGTCTAGGGTCAATGATGCAACCTAGTTCTCTATAATCAAGCTCGATGCCAATCATCACACCCCAAAATACTGTTTTGCGGTGGAATGGAATTCACGGGGATGACCGCCATAGCATCACGATTCTGATTATATTGAACGACCTAAAGTGTCGTTTGGAATATAAATCGTTTGATATAATAAAACATTCGAGTTCACAAAGATAGGTCCCAAAAGATAGTCAACATTTTGAAATAAGTTTGTTACAATCCAAACGATGTTTTAGAGTGCATAAAATCCATGTGAGACGCGTCGTCACGCGACTCAATGATAAGTCCTCATGCATGCCATGAAGTATATGCCTTAGATACCGAAAATACATTGCTAAAAGTGTCAACACAAAGGTTGAGTGAGTTCATAGAGTTTATGAAAATGTTTTATCGACTACCACAAGTATAGGCCATGTATGACAAATATGTCACATAAAAATGTTACAATTACTATAAGCACATGACACCGAAGCTAGACTGATTATGATGTTCGCCCCAACAGAGTGTTTTGCCAAACAACTCAAATTCTGACCTGAAAAGAAATGCATCCGTTTGACCAGTTGGGACCACCAACTCGGATGGAGGAGTCACCCTCAATAGATCTATTCACTCACCCTCGCTTCTTCCGGACTTAACGGTTCATGATTATGAAATTGGGACATTCAATTGGCAATGAGGTAACTTAAGCAATGTAATGAATTTGATATACTTGGTATCGTAATAAAAATGATGTGCAATGTATTCTCCCCCGTAGGTTTGAAATAATGTATAAACTTGAATAAAGCGGGCTATGAAAACTCACGATGCAATGTTTATGATGATATAATGGCAATCTTGAAATGAGGTGCAATCTCTATCTGCAACCTAATATGAATGATACGATCTATTATAAATCATGAATATATGTCGTACATGCAAATCCACATGTAATCTATACCACTTGAACATTTTTGAAAATAGAATTTATCGTCGAAATATATGTTTATGACATCTCGTCATGTTATAAAATACTTTACAAGTATTTACGTTGAAACAACATCCTACGATAGTCGTTTAGTGATTTATCAAGAATTTATAGCTTTTCATCGCAAAATAATATACTTTGATAATTCGTGAAAGTGACTAAGTAGCCTCGGAAAGCTAGTCGTAAATCGGTAAATATTGAGTGTTAGGAAATAAACTCAGCGGTTTTGGAAAGTTGTAACGTTATCTAAAAGTCGTAACACTGAACTTTTGTCCATACGAGTCCCGATCCGGATAAAATGATGGTGAAGTGAGGTAGTCGGGCTAAAATGCGTTTCGGGCAATTTTCGGAAAGTTTAAGAGGTCATAAGTTACTCGATATAGATCCGTTTGACGACGGCTAGACATTTTGGAAAGTAGGCCAGGTGAACTAACTTTTACTCGAGATACTCTTTACCAAAACCGACTCGATCATTAAGGAAAACGGCTCCAAACATGGGTACCCGAAAAGACTGTTTCAACACTTAAAAATATTTTAGTAAAAGCTGAAGGAAAATAATTATGATCGTCGTAATTCAAATACGTATATCTTGAGTGTTATAGGTCCGTTTTCTACGTTCTATATATCCTCAGAATCATGATAGTATGTACTAATATATTTTTGGTAAGTCGACTCTTCTAGTTTAGGTTTACAGCTCATTTTTGACCCTTGAAAAACCTTTGACAGCATGTACATTTTCGAGAAAAATAGTTTTAAATCGTTAAACTTGAAAATAGCATAACTTCTTCGTTATAAATCCGTTTTAACCCGTTCAAGCGGCCACGGTTTCGTTTTTAAATCTATTTTCTGAAAATGTAAACCAAAGTGGTCCATAAAACTGTCGAAATTTCCAGATTTTATAAAAATGGACAGCAACTATTTATATAGTGTCTAACTTGGTTTTTCTTGCGTAATACTTGTTTCAATCACTTCAAATCAACACCAAATCTATTCTAAACCTACCATACACCTTCTTAGGGTGTCATGGATTCCTAAACATCATCAACAATGATATGTTCCAAGGGATTAATTATAGGATGATTAAAACTTATAATATGAAATAAAAACAAGTAAAAGTGATATGGATCATAGTATATTTGCATATTTCTCTAATAGAATCATAAAATACATCAAGTAAGAGTATGAAAGATTAGGAAAAATTATTAGAAGCTTACTTGAGTGATTGAAGAGTTTTGAGCTAGAAACTTAATTAATCTTTAGGTTTTATATAAAACCTTGAAATAGATTACTAATAGAACTTGATAATCACTTGGATCATGAAAATATTTGTTTTCTCCTTCCTTTTTGATTTGGCCAGCCACCATGGATGAGGAAGAGAGGTTTTTGGTTTTGATTACACCTTGAATATGTGTTTGTAGGTGTTCTCAATTATTAGAACTCTATAAATATCTATAGGAAAAATGAGTATGTGTACATTTGATTAATATATTTTATAAAGTGATGACAAGGAGAGGGGGGGGCAATGGGTATATTGGGTAGAATTATTTTGTGTTTTGATGTGTTTTATTAATTAAATGTATATAATGTTATGTATATTGTATATTTGGTACATGTAATTAATTATTTAGTGTAGCGTTAGCTAGAAATCGATTTTAGTGGAACAAAATAAAATATATTGAAGTCATAAAAATTATAAAAATGCATTTCTCGCAAGAATTGAGTGAATAAATAATTATCGAGTTGAATTTACGAAAACCGTCGTAAATATATATATAACATTATATATACAAAATAAATTCAAAACATCGGGTAAACTAATAATATAATTTTTATAGTCTTAAAATGAGTATATAAATATATTAGGATAATTGTTGGAAGAGTCGGATCAATTATTCAAAATAAATGATCGTGCGATAGCGTTTATTTAATAGGAAAATATGCGTTTATGAAATACGCAAACCCATGCATAAACTGATATGAAATGATGTTACTGATGATATGTAGACTAAATCTAGTCTATATGATGTGTCCTCAATGATTTTTCATCAATACGCAGCTTAACCCTCAAGGTTACGCGTATTTGATACTCGTAAACCTAGTTTACGAAAAATGATGAATAGTGAATCATGAATAGTGATTTTTCTCTAGGAATGAATAGTGTTTCGTGAATAGTAAAATTTTGAAATAACTCTCAAATTCTCAAACTGACTTTAAAAACGATGAATAGTAAAATGATAAATAGTAACCGATGAATAGTAATTTTCTGAGATGAATAGTGAAAATTTCAAAGTTTGAGAAATGACCTGAAATTACGAGTTGTCACACATAAGCATAAACTTTCATACGCTTAAAGCTTTATTTTTTACACTTGTAAACTCAAGATTCTTGTGGTTTAAGGTTTATTTAGTGTTAAAGTATAAGATTTTTGCATCAAGTTTCAAACTTTACGTGTAGAGATTAGTATTTGCTTGGTTTTTGATTCGTGTGGTTTTGTCTACGCGTAAGGGTAAAAGTTGTTTTAGATCATCAAGTTTCAAACTTTCTTGTTATTTTGGTGATATTGAAGATCTTTCATCATTAAAATCAGGTTTCTAAACACTTTTAGGCATAAAAATCAGTTTTGGTCATCGTTGGTACTTTCTACTCGTAACAAAACCCTAGTTTTACTCGTAAGCACAAAGTCTACGCTTAAGTTGCGATTCTGGCGTAAGGATTTCTTCATTTGATCTTCATAGTTGTTGGTTTACTCGGTGTTTTCTTGCTTGGATAAGCCCGAAAACACTTCGACTTGGATATCTTTTATCTTGGTATAAGTGTAAAGGATTTTGGGTAAAACCTAGTTTTACGCCTAAAGCTTAATTTTCACGCGTAGAATCTTCTTTGCCTAAGCATTTCCTACGCCTAAGCTTGTCTTACGCCTAAGGAAGTATTACGCATAAGGATTCTACTACTAAGTCTCTAGTTTATGCCTAAGCTAAGTTTTTCTCAAGTCTACGCGTAAACTCTTGTATACGCGTAAGTTGGGTATTACGCGTAAGGTTACTTCTACGCCTAAGCTGGTTTCTACGCATAAGGTTACTTCATCAACAAACTCTACGTTTCATTCGACTAGAAAGATCCATCATCAACACAAGTTTCAAGATGTCTCAACCACCATACTCTAGCTACTTTCCTCATGAGTATCCTCAACAACAACAACAATTCTATCAACAATATCCTCCACCATCTCCACAACAATTGCAACAATTTCAACAACAATTTCAACACTTTCCTCAAGGAGCAAATCCTCTTACGCCACAAATGGTTCCACAAAACCCTCGTCAACAAGTACAACATTATACATGCTTTCAAAATCGGTATCCGTCAAGTATGCTATGAATGTTACAACACCAAAGGAACCCTCTTGGTTTGCAAAGATATGTAAAGCTTTAAATAGCCAACAATCCATTCATGAAGTGGATCCCCAGATGGACCTCCAATGCTCACTCCGTGATAACGATCAATGGGTGATAAGGTTTTTAGGTTTTGTGATCTAAAGAAGCCACATGGTAAGTTTTGAAGAAGGTCATCCTTGAAGGTCCTTTTCAAATGCCTACTTTCACTGTACCCGGAGATCCGAATGCTAATCCACCAAGAGATGATGTTACCAACGTTGTCGGTCTTTATCAACTTACTACTGACCAACTTCTTCACTTAGAAGCCGATGAACTTGCAATGAAATATATCCTTTTGGGATTACCCAATCCGATACTTCGTAGTGTTGATGCTCAGAAGACTGCAAAAGAAATGTGGGAGCACATTCATCTTTTAATGGAAGGCATAGAACTCAATCAAGAGGACATGGAATCCAAAATCTACTTAGCTTATGAACACTTCATGATTGAACCAGGGGAGACATTAGAGTCATATCATCATCGGTTCTCAAACATCATCAATGACTTGGATAAACATAATATCATTATACCAAGGATTGCAATCAACACAAAGTTCCCGAGTTGTCTTGGTCTGATTGGGAAAAGTATGTTACATTCATCCGTCGGCGAAGAATCTTCATCAAGCTACATACGGATTGTTGTATGACTATTTGAAGCACCACCAAAAGGAAGTTGACAAAGAAAGAATCATCCGTGGGGTCCACGCTTCACCTTCACTCCGAATATTCAAACTTTTGCTTTATGGGCTCAAGCATGTTATCCTCAATTCCGACCTTGCAAGCTGTCTTCACAAGCCCTCCACAACCAAGCGCTCGATTACACCATATGATCAATCACAAGAACAATCCCAAGAAACTCAATTGGTTCCATACAACAACAACAATGATCAAGCACTCTGATTGAATCAAATGAGGATCTTTGAAGCCTTGATGCATTGAATCAAGGATTTGTTATGATTTCAAGAGCCTTCGGATGATTTGCTAACAAATCCAACAACCGCATTCGTACCTCATCAAATACAAGGAATCAAGCTGTTGTTAACAATGGAAGGGTTGAGGTTCAGAATCATGGAAATGGTCGTCAGATGAATAGTGGTTAAGGGTTTAATGTCAATGGAAGGAATAACATGGGTGCTCCACAACAACGGGTTCAAGTGTTTGATCAGGGAAATGCTCAGACTGGGGTTAATGGTCTCGATGCTATAACCGCAATGAAAAGGGTCATCGGCTAATGCATGCCCAAAGCCGAGGACAAGAGGCGCTTATCACAAAGAGGCTTTAGTCTTAGCTCTCAAGGATGAAGTCGGTGGAACTCTTACCAACAAGGAGCAGAGCTTCATGGCAAATCTGATTCGATGATGACATGGAGGACTTGCGGAGCTAATGAAGTCGTGATGTTAATGGCAAACATGCAAGAGCTCCACATGAGTGATACATGCCCGGTGTATGACACCGACGTCTTGTCTCGGTGCGGATCAAAATATACTCATAATCGATCGATATCTCCACCAACATCTCGCATCCGAGGCAAGGCTCAAAGTGTTCAACATGAATCTTCTACATCTCATTCTCGACGATAATCAAATGGATCCCGTAGTTATATTTGACGATCAAGATGACCTTATGGTTAATATTGATAATCAAGTAGACTCTGTGGTCGTATTTGAGGATCTAAATAATGGTCATGTTGAGATCCAAGTTGAACAAGATGAACCTTTGTCTAATCCAGAACTTGAGCTCATTACCAACTAAATTAAGACTACCCAATCTCAATTGGAAAAGTGCAATGACATCAATAAGAAATTGCAAGATAAAATTGCACTATTAACTAAGGATAATAAATGCTATAAGTTTCAACTCAACATTTTTCAAACTCAAGAGAAACGTGAAAAAGGTTTTGAAGTCGCTTTTGCAAAATCATACCAAAATGAAAAATCTTTGGAAAAACAGATTTGTGATCTAGTTGCATCCAAGAATGCTTTGTTGTCTCAAATAGAACAATTGAAATTTGATCATAAACAACAAATTAACGCTCTTACTTCGGAAACTCAAAAAGTCAAGTCTGAGTTGTTAACTTGTCAAAAACAGTTTTGTAAGTATAAAAAGCATTCGAGGAAACAAATCGATTACTATCTTGAGGAAATTGTCGACTTACAAAACAAAATCAAAGAGTTTCGAAATGTTGTTTACAAACATGGTGAGTCAATCACAACAATTCAAAAGTTTTCTTTTAAACCAAATCCAATTGGATATGGACCAATTCTTGTTGATTACAAACCACGTTTTTCAAATAGAGCATTCAAACCAAATACTTAAGTTTACAGTGCAGAACATAGAATTGATGACTCCATCATGAGTGTTGTTGAATATAATCGTATGGAGGAATTAGATCGTAAGACGAGAGTTGGTCAAAATTGGAAAATGTTGTTTATTGCAAACCATTTAACTATTCAAAAGCCATAACTTTCGTCACACAACAGGATAATTAATGGTCCTTTACCTTCCTTTAGTGAAATAAAGCCATTAGCTGAATGATGTCAAGTTCTAAAATATTTTGACACTTTTATGTCTGACATCAAACTTTTGGAACATGCAATTCAAGTTAATTCTGAAATAAAAGCTGAACATTTTCAATCGCCATTTGCACGACAACAAAGGGATATTTTTCGAAAGGGCTTTTACCACATGTCCGAAATCTAAAGCGTGTGCAATATATTGGGAACGAGATCTTCGAAGGAGATTGGTCTTATGAAAAAAGTTTTCGAGCAAACAGAAACATCGATTTCAAATACTAAACGTAAAAAGAAAATGTTAAGAAATCATGTTGACCGACTCTTGGAAGATGTTATCTGTGCTGGTACCATAAATGTTGTGTTATTACATACTGTGGCGTATGCATTTGATTATATTGATGCTGACTTTGTTGATAATATTGAGAATACCGATAATGTGTCACAAATCGAGTCTTTCAAAATTGAAAATGAGCGATTGTTAAATGAACTTTCGAATGCAAAACGTCATCTTCAATGGTGTCAAAAAGATTGTCAAAATCGAAAACTTGCTTTGCAAAACAAAATCAACCAGTTGCGTTCAAAATCTTTTAATCCAAAAATAAAACAACTGGATAATGAAAACGTGTCTTTAAAATGTCAAATTTCAAAATATGAATAAGAAATTGACAAAGTCAAAACTGAATATGGTGTCATATTTGATTTGCTCAAACATACTCGTGAAAAAGCATCACAAGAACTTCATAATCATCTTGCATACACTAGAGATGTTTTAAATGTTAGTGGAAACATTAAGCTCACGAAAATCATGATTTGTTACACACTATCCATGACTTAAACGCGAGTTGGTAAAACTTAAGCAAGATAGGATTAGTAACACATGTACTTGCCCTGGATTGCTTAAAATTGACACTAGAACGCCTAATGACACCACAAGATACTAACGTGCTTCCTTCCACCGAAGCAGGAATAATTGCCTCTTTTCCCAACGTTAGCACTTCACGACTTAAGAGCAAAACAAGGAAGAATAGGAAGTTGCAACGTAAGAGAAGAACAATAAAGACCTCTGAAGTAGAAGAACACCTTAGGACTTTGAATAAAACTCAAGTTACACCCACTGTAGACATTGCGTTAGACAAATGTAATAGAAAAAGTGATGTAACGAATGCTAAACCGTTAAGTACTTTGAATGTTTTGTTTGAAGCATCTTGTGTTGGTTGTCGTAAAAGCATGTTTTCTGGTTGTCATGATAAATGTGTTGCTAATGCTATCTTATCTCGTAAGCGGAACACTAGAAAATGGAATACCTCTAGGCCCACTAATGCTTCTAAGTCTGTGCTAGGTAAACCGCCTACTAATGTTTTTGCTACAATCATTGATGTACCCATAGAACCCACTTCACCTCCTAGGAAGAGAATATTCACTAGTGCATTCACTAAGACTAAATCTAAGACTAGTTGGACTTGGCGAGAGATGGTTACTGGACCATACCGAGATTTAAATGGATTCCCAAGATCATTAACATGTGTGTGTCTAATGTAACTACAACGAACCTCTAACTCTTGGGTTCCACCTCTACTTCTATTCCACCGTGTCGCCAAATGCGTGTGTAATGCGGTGATATGATCATCCTCCTGGATTGTTGATAGCGGATGTTCCCGACACATGATCGCAATCTCAAACTATTATCAAACTTTGTTTCAAAGTTCATTGGCATTTCGGTTCGGAATGATCACTTGGCGACTATCATGGGCTACGGAGATTACATCAATGGGAACATCGAAATTAGCATAGTTTATTATGTGGAAGGTCTCGGTCACAATCTCTTTTCGGTCGATCAATTTTGTGATGAAGATTGGAAGTTGCGTTTAGGGAGAAAACTTGTTTCATTCGTGATCTACAAGGAAACGATCTTATGTCCGAAACCGCACATCAAGTCTTTACACAATCTCAATGCAAGACATGATTGCTTCTTCCATATGTCTCCTTTCTAAGGCAACATCTACAAAATCTGTCTATGGCACCGCTGTCTTTCACACTTGAACTTTCAAACCATAACCATTCTTGCACGTTACAAACTTGTTGAAGGTCTCCCAATTTCGGTATTCTAAAGATCATCTATGCTCGACTTTTGAACAAGGAAAAGCACTCGTGCTCACTTTCCTTCAAAGGTGGAACAGACCCAAACATGTGCTTCATCTTCTTCACATGGATTGTGTGGCCCGATGCGTGTGCGAGCGATTAATGGAAAACGCTACATTCGGTAATTGTTGATGATTACTCAAGATGGACTTGGGTTTATTTTCTTCAAGTAAAGATCAAGCTCCACAAATGATCATCACCTTTCTCACGAAAATTCAAGTTCACTCAAAACACGGTCATACATGATCATAATGACAAAGGAACTGAATTTGTGAATCAAACTCTTTGTGAATACTGAGAAAGGGAATTGAGCATCAAACATCAATTGCACGAACACCAGAATAAAACGGAGTTGTTGAAAGACGAAACCGTACATTAGTGGAAGCCGCAAGAACGATGTTGATAAATGCAAAACTTCCAGATTACTTGTGGGCTGAAGCTGTGTCTACTGCATGCTACACTCAGAACCGTTCTATAATCACTAAACGCCACAACAAAACACCTTATGAGCTTATCCACAACCGCAAACCGAATCTCAAACACTTTCATGTCTTTGGTTCTCTTTGTTACCCGAATAATGATCGTGATGACTTTGGAAAGCTCAAGGCTAAAGCTGACATAGGAGTCTTCGTTGGATACTGTGAAAATTCTAAAGGATACCGGATCTAGAATCGCGTGTACAAGGAGATTATGGAAACGATTCATGCCAATTTCGATGAACTTATCGAAATGGCTTCGAGCAAAACGACTTGGAACCCGTACATAACCATCTAAACTTCCCCCAAACCCCATCATCAGCTGAACCAAGCTTAAAGTTTACTCGACGTCAAATGGAACAACTATTTGTTCCTCTGTTTAGTGATGATATTGATCAACGTGCTCCGGATGTATCAAATGTTTCCATTGCTCAACCTAATAATACCCAAATCCACGATACACGAAACAACAACAAGCGCTGACGAAGCACCTCAATTGATTCTACAACAACGGTAGAACAAACCGCATCCAATGACGCCGAACCGCTTGATGATCTTACGAACCAAGAAGTACCTACACTGCAGATTATGATCGAAATGTGTTCTTCAATCCTTTGCTAATGAAACCGCCAATTCGATGTTACGGAATCATCCACAAGCCATTTGAATCCTCCTAATCTACACAATGTATATCCACATCAACCCTCCACACATCGTTGGACTAAAGAACATCCTCTTGTGAACATCATTGAAACCCGAATCAACCGGTCGTAACTAGACAACGCCTTGGGCCGATGGTGAACATTGCATTTATGCACTTACCATTTGCTGTGAACCCAAAAACATTAAAGAGGCAATGACATATGACAAGCTGGATTGAATCCATGCAAGAAGAACTTAATCGGTTTAAATATCTTGAAGTATGGGAATTGGTTGCAAAGCCAACTAGAGTCTATGTTATTGGTCCGAAATGGATTTGGAAAAACAAATGGATCTTGAAGGTTCGGTTATCGAAATAAGTCACGTCGGTGGCTAAGGGTTCTGAATAAGAAGGGGATTGACTTCGAGGAATCATTCGCACGGTTGCTAGACTTGAGGTTGTACGGATTTTTGGCATTTGCGGCTCACATGAACATCACGGTCTGTCGGATGGATGTCAAACCGCTTTTATGAATGGTAAGCGAAGGAAACGGTCTATGTTAGTCACCGAAGGATTTGTTGATCGAGTTCCCTAATCACGTCTACAAACCGAACAAGGCTCTACGGTCTCAAACAAGCCCTCGGCCGTGGTACGATGAGTTGTCATCCTTTTTCATATCTCATAATTTTGTCAAAGGGTCGGTCGACCCAACACTGTTTATACAATATCACGGGGAACACATTTTAATCGTTCAAATTTATGTGGATGACATCATTTTTGGGTCAACACATCTAAAGTACTCAACGCTTTTTCAAAACTTATGAAAACACATTTTGAAATGTCCATGATGGGTGAACTTACATTCTTTCTAGGATCGCAAGTTCATCAATCACCCCGTGGTATTTTCCTAAGTCATCCAAATATGGTGTTGAAATTTTAAACAAACATGGAATGCAAAGTCAGTGATACTTATGCCACACCAATGGCACATACCAAAAAGCGGATCTTGATTTGCATGGGAAATTGGTTGACCTACCAAATATCAAGTATTATTGGGTCTCTCATGTATCTAACATCCGAGACCGACATTGTATTTGCCGTATATCTTTGCTCCGCTATCATCGAGACCAATCTGAAACTCACCTCTCGAGGCAAAAGAATCTTTCCGATACATCAAGGGAACCATTAATTTAGGATCTGTATCTGAAGGATTACGGTTTTGAACTAATAGCTTTTTCAGACGCTAATCACGCAGTTGCTTAGATTCTCGAAAGTAGTACTTGTGAGCTTTACAATTTCTTGGTGATAAAGCGGTGTCATGGCAATCGAAGAAGCGGGGATTGTACATCGTTGTCATCAACGGAAGCGAATATGTAGCTATGTCGTGTTGTGCTCAAGTCATTTGGATGAGAACACAACTCGAACATTATGGTTACATATTTGACATAATCTCGATGTATCGCGACAATCAAGTGCTATTGCAATCTCGTGCAACTCCGTCCAACATTCAAGTCCAAGCACATAGATCTTGATATCATTTCATAAAGGAGCATGTGGAAAAGGGTCTTGTTGAATTATATTTTGCGTGCATCGAACACCAATGGCATGGACCTTCTACCAAAGCCTTAGGTCCCGCTAGGTTTACCGAGTTGATCCACCGGATTTGCATGAGGTGTTTGACTCTAGAGGCCGGACGAACTTTTAACACAATCTTAAAACCGAACCAAACACCAAAACCTCTCTTGTAAATAATTAAAAAAAACAAAATAGAAAATATAAAATCTCATAAAATACAAAAATATTCTTCTATCTAAATTTCTTCCAACATTGCAAGTACAATTCTTCCGTAAACACTTTGCTCTTTCAAACATTTCATTATTTTTCTCGACAAGCGTTGAGGGGAGAATGTAAATATTTTTCAGCTTCATAAAACCTTGTACTTGCATTTACCCAATATTGGTTGTATCTTTGATAATGGTGTATACGTTTCTTGTTTTTTTTAAACACTCCTCGGACTCAAATGTGTAAAATTTGACAATTTCTAAAGTCGAGGGAGAGTGTCGTCAAGTTTCTTTCCAAACTTTCATGTCTTGCTTAATCAAAATGGAAGTTAAGGGCTGTGGTTGAAAATGGTTGAGGTGGAGGGGCTATATTTGACAAAATTTAAAACTTATTTTTACAAAACTCTCCACCTAAATTTTTTTCCTCATTTATTACAAACATTAAATTCCTCAACAACCATATCCACGCCTAAAAATCCATACTCAAATATGTGCTACAATCTTGAAATCTATAAGTTTTAAAAGTTTCATTGAGTGATTTCAAACATAGGTCTTTAATCATTTTCAAAACCAACGGTTTGATTTTGTTCTAGGCGTGATTTAAGTTTTACGCATACGCGTATGAACTTATAATCACGTTGGGGTGTTGTATTGTGAAATGGTTGTGTTAAAAGGATTCTAATATTGACACTAAAACTTTTTCCAACAACTAATTCAACCCAGAAAACGTTTTTAATCTCTTTCAAATTTTAGGGTTTATGCGTGAAATTGGGGTTTTCATGTGTGAGTGTTTGAGGATAATTAGTTGCTTGAGATAAGTCTTATACATGTTTAATTAACCAAATACATCTTTGAATCCAACCCGAAACATTAAATCGCATAATTAGACTTTAGGGTTTCGGTAAGTTGGTTTGGGTATTTTTTATTCATGAGGTTTTTGATGTTAAAACTTGTTACAAACAACTCATATGGCTTCTAAGACTTCCATAAATCATTTGGTTCATTTTCCATGGCTAGATTTCTTATGAGTAGGATTTGACTCTAGGGTTTATACTTACGCATAACTTGGTTCCTACGCCGTAATGGACATAACTATGATTCCATGTGATTATTGAAAGGGTTTGAATAAATTGTTAATTGAAGTGTTATGATTGATCTATTTCGGGTTTATGCGTACCAATTCGTAATCAAGGGTAAATTGGCCTTTACGCAGGATCACCTTATGCGTGAGACGTTACACATAAGAGCAATCTTACGCGAACTTATACGCATAAGGTTCTACAATGGGACTACGCGTATCCTGTGAAGGATATGCTTAAACTAGGACTCTTACGCATAAGGCTTACTCTTACGAGTAAACCTTACGCGTAAGTCCCCAACCTACGCTTACGCGTAAGCTTTATGCCAAGAGTCCATTCCTACGCGTAAGAGTGACTCCTACGTATAAGATTAATCCTACACGTATGGTTTCACTGTTTACGCATAAGCTTACAATCCTACGCTTAAGCCAAAATTATAACTTAACTTATGAAATGTTACACGTACAAACTTGTAATAAGTTACTCATAACATCACAAGACCAAAATGTCACTAATAAGCAATAATAGTTAAAATGTTGTGTGAATGAGTGAAAATTTGGAATTTAAAATTCAAAATTAATATACTTACGAAACTTATCACATCAACTTTGGACTATTGGACAACAAGTGACATTGGACTCGTAACATTCATTAACATGAAAAATTCAATAATTGGACAATAAAATCAACTTTTGACTAACATAATGTCTTTCGATATGTTGGTTCTTTTGTCTCAATATCTTTCAGATCACAATATGGATGTCATCATGGAGAATGTTAATGCACCAAATGAGCTCACTATGGAAGATATCTTCCCAACTGACTACAACAAGATAATCGGAAAGAACAATCTCAGAGTCGATTTTGAGAAATTCACCAGCTCTGAATCTTCATGCCGAATTACTGTTGACATTCTCAAGACTCATCCCTACAACAACATGCTTACGAACTCTGCAATTGTGCCGGAAATCTACATTTACCAATTTTGGCACACGATGAAAAAGATGGATGTTCAAGATGCTGTCATTGTGACCCTGAATGATAAGGAAGTCATCATATCATTGCGGATCTTCATCAATTATTCTTCTTCCGCTATTGAGCCCGCTAACCACGTAGCAACTCCAAGTGAAGAAGATATCATTCAATTCATGATCGATATTGGACATGATGAAGTCGCCGAGTCATCACGAGACATTCTCGGTGGATCTAAAGAATATTCCTCACCTTGAGAACATTGTATATCATGATCGCAAAGTCTATATCTGGAAGAGACAACGGTCACGAGCATCCATAACTTATGCATCTGCAAACCTTTTGGGGCATGGTCAACATTAAGCACATCGACTTCGCCAGTCTAATATGGGAGGACATGATGTTCCATCTTAAGAAGCCCGGGACAAAGGTTTCTTTTATCAGATACACTAAGCTGTTGATCCAGAACATTCTTGGGAAAAATCGGGACATTCCCTTGAGACTTGACGACCCCAACAATCATTATGTGTTGTATGAGCCCACGTTAAACATTGTCAGATTCAAGGACTCAACAAAAGAGAAACAAGGAGCAGTGCTATTGGATTGTCTTCTCACCGATGATATCAAAAACCTACCATCGTATCGTCGATACGTTGAAGCTGTGAGCAAAGGAAAAGTAGGGTTTATGGATGAAAAGACCTCTGCTACTCCTACCAGGAAGACACGAAGGTCTGGTAGTGCAGGAAGAGTAGAAAGCACTGGGAGTGCCCTCAAGTATCCTAAGAGGAATCATGCTCGCAAAAGAAAAGTCCCATCTAAGGGTGCCATTCCTAATCTTAAACCGGCACTTAAACTAGAAGATGAAGACTCTGAGGATATTGTGTCTGAAGAGGTGGTTCGTTATTCCAAAACTGCTACTGATGAAATAACCTCGTTGAGGTCCGATGACCAACCACCCAAATCAGACAAGGGAAAGACTCCAGTTGTTGAGGAAAAAGAAGAAAGCTCTGATGATGAACCTAAGGATGAAGAAAGAGAGTACCACAAAACACTTAAGCATCTGAGGATTCAACATGCTGCTAAAGAATTTACTCTTCAACAACCCAGAGGCCTTGGAGGTTCCAGTGGTGGTGCACTAACCACACCAGTTCTCGATGCGGTTAATCAACCCGATAAGGGCGGTACCACCACTCGAGAATCAACAGAGCAACATGTGACAAGAGGATGAAATCATTTCGATTTTGAAGAAGAGGAAAGGAGAAGAATGAGAAGATAACCGATGAAGACATAGAGGAAGCCAAGATGTTAGGTCAGGAAAGCACCATGTTTGTAACACAAGCATCAATATGAGAGAAATACAAGAGATGAGACAAAGAAAGGATCGGATGAACAAGATAACCAAACACACGATAATAAGAAAGGTTTATGCTTAGAGTGAAATAGAAAAGTGAACAACCAACTCTCAAATGAGAGTTACAAAGGTATTTATAGGGAAGGAGCTAGGCAACACTCAAGCTCCCTTCCTTTCCTTATTGGGCTTGGGCCAAGGCTTATGGGCTTTTACATAAGCCTTGCCATAATTACTAACATAAAAGCCTAATAAAGCTAACTATTACATATTAATTACTAACACTTGTAATCTAGTTTAGAGTGATTCCAACAATCTCCCCAAGTGTTGGTGATTAATGATTAGAGTGAAAACGTTGTAGGTCTTGATGTAATAGTTGCTTGACGCCTTCGACATTCTTCTTTCTTGTGAGAAGAATTGTCTTGATTCCAACAATCTCCCAAAGGTAGGGATCTTGTTTTCTTTGAAGTTTTTCACTTTGACGCCTTCATTTTCTTTGTTCTTTGATCTTTGTTCTTTGTGGTGGTAGTGATAGTATGTTGTGGTTATCGCATCGGTCCGCTTGCTGTTGCAAAGTGTTCCACGCCTTTCTCCAACATGCTCACACACTCTTTAACTTTGAGTTCCAAAGACGATGTAGTTCTCTTAGTCTTTAAACTTTGTAGATTCTTTGACTTTGATGAAGAATCATTATGACTTTGTGTTGCCTTTGAGAGAACTTCAATTAGTGATGTTGTTGGTATGAGCATGTGAAGAATCGCACGATCTTTTCTCCCATGAGCATCCATAAGAAGAAAACATAAAATATGGGTTAGAAATAATCCAACGCTTACAAGTTTGAACTTCGAGTGTGTTAACTTCATAGTGTGAAAACACGCCTCTAATTCTCACAAAGGTCGTTCTCGAACTGGATTCCCACAAGTGAGATAACGCGATGTACCAAGTACACCTAAAGTTGTGTGAGTCGTCGAGGTACATCAAGCATCACCCCACGATCAGACCGCTTGAGACACACTAAGCGTAACCCACAAGGAGTTACCAGTGACCGTCGTGGTTGTTTGATGTTGACCCGGTAGGAGTTTCCATTCAATCACCGAGGATCACATGTGAACCTCTCATGAATGTTCTCGATGATTGCTAAGATCCGTGTAGGACTCGATAATGTATCACTTGTGTTCTTATTGTTGAACGACAAGCTGATGAATTGTCAAGTGTACCTAAGAGATCTTTGATGAATCTCGTGGCTCTAGACTCAATAGTGCGCTTTGGTTTTCCGAAGGAGACTAGGAGAGGGTCTCCTCTTCAATACCAACAATCTCTAAGAGAAAGCCGATAGTTTATGTAGGGTTCCTGTGAGAATGAAACAAGCTTCGCTGAGAGAAACTTGAGTGGCTAAGAAGGTTTAGTGCATGCGCCATCGGGTCCATGACGACTTTGATCTTCAATACCGGTGTCATCTAGTGACAACCAAGAGTATATGAATTGAACCCGTGTCCGCCCTAAGTTGAATAACTGGAGGGCTATTTCTTTTCACCCTTTTCTTTACTTTTCTTTTAATTCTTCAACTCCTTCTTTCTCCGATTCTCATTTTCTCCTTTTATAATCATACCTAAGGACTTCTAAATTCTAACTATTGGTGGTGTCCTTGGGTAGATCCTCCGCCTCAAGCGGATCATAGGATGGTTATTCCTAACCTTAGTCACCTTATAACCCATGACTAACCTATGTTGCCATAAACCATTTTTATGAAAAATCTCTCAAAGTGGTTATGATTAAAGACATTTTGTACCACCGAAAGAGTTTTATATATAGCGTAAATACTCCCCCTCCACACGTGCTTAAGTATTTTGATGTAAATCTGCACGGTGAGAGAAGAAGAGCGACTTTTGAATTGATCAACTCAAGATAGACAATTCCTCGCGAGACACGGTTACATCATCGACTAGGTCACTTGAAGTTGTAAACACTCCTTGTGAGGAGGTTTGACCCGTCAAGGTTCATATCTACCAAGAGTTTCTCGAATGGTACATTCTACTAGGACAAGTCCTTTGCGAGACACGTTTACATCACTAGCGAACTAGTTTGAAATTATTACCCGTCCCGACAAGTCTTTTCGAGTTACTAACATTTAAGAGCTCGTCAATTCATTGGTTAAGTCTTTATCACGATGATTCAATAGCAATTCACAACATATTTCTTATCACATAATTTTTCTCCCTCAAAATGGCATATAAATGTTATTTTTGACAAAAATTTGATATCGAATATGACCATTTTGAGTTTTGTTGGAAGATTACCACGAAGAACAATTTGTGAACAAAGTTTTATTCAAATACTCCCCCTCAACAAGTGATATAAAATTTTGAGGTTTTGAAAATCATAAGGGGAAGTACTTGTTCTTTTGAGCAAAACTTCAAAAGTGAAAGTTTTGATTAGTTTTACTCAAAAGTAAGAAGCTTTCGCTCCTTTTATAAGGATTGTGGCATCAAGCGCACACGTGGTCCTTTCATGACAAGTACGGGTTGTACACTATTATGTGCACAAGCCATTGTCGATATAAATCACACATCCAAATAATGATAAGGAAATGATCAAGGGGTACCAGTAGTATCGTATTCCGTCAATAACACTGTGAATGCGGTCCGGACGTTGGTAGCTGTGAGAGATATGCTTGACGACCACCTACGAAACTCTCCAACATTCTTATCTCGATCCCATCTCGAACAACCTTTCATCAATCCGAGTGATGATCTTCTTTACATCCCTCTTATCCCTTGAATTCCATCTCTTCGGTGACCCTATGCCATCATGGATCTCCTTTAACCTGTATGCTAACCCGTCCCGAACCTTCTTTAATGTGTGATCCCCAAACTTATGAAGCTCTTTGCACGCCATGAAGCAATTGTGGTGTAGTTCACTATGGTAGACTACCCCAAATGGTTTCCTGATGAGGGTGTACTGAGCAAGTTGGTTTATGTCGGGAAGATCTAGATGTGGTTTTGTGAGATTAACACGCTCGTATGATTCCACGGCAAGTTGAATGTCTTCTACACGCTCTTGGATCACGATGCTTCGATGAATATTAGCAATGACTTGATGTACTCGCGCTGGATATTTGTAGAGAAGTGTCGCATTCGACCTTGTACCTTGGCAAGATACATGTCTTCAATGTCATTGAGCGACAATCTCGGAAATCCGCTTTAAAAGTCATATTCCTCTTCGCCTTGTCGTTTGACCACTATTTTCTTTAGGAATGTGTAGTCCCACTTCGATGATAGGGTAACATGCATAATTGCAACGATCCGTTGTTCACCGAACACTTCCTTTTTCGATTTTAGCACCCGCAGCCCCGTAGTAGATTCTTCTTCCTTTTCGCCAATGATGAATCCCATACAAGGCATCGAGGTCATATTTTTCCACATTGTCGCAAACATATGTGTGGCTTCTTCCTCGATGGCTATGTTGTTTGAGTAGATTGTCACGAGAATGGGAAGGTGAGTGAGGTAGCATATTTTTCGAAACATCGCTACCGTGTAGAAGAAATTCCGTGTCGTTGTTGAAGAAATAGTGGTATGGAATCTTGGGTTGATCCGGTCGGCCAATGGTAGGTAGAGGTTTGGTCCAGTCAGTGTAGTATGGAGCTTTATCTTGTCTGGTGAAGTCAATGTTGGATTCAGGATTGAGCCAATCAATGTTGTTAGACATGGCTCGTGCAATGTTGTCGAGATGATATTCGACTTCGATTGCACTGTCTGAGCTGTCTTTAAGTAGTTGAAATGCTTCATTCTTGATTCGCCTCAACTCTGCTTTGGTCATTTTCTTCACTTTGAACTTTTCCTGTATAAGCTTCACATGCTCCATTGTGCGACCATCTACCATTTCTTGACCTTCCGGTAATTGAGGGGTAGCATCAACAAGTTTAGAGAACCAGTCATACTCTTCAGTGTCATCTTCATCTAGCCATGACACTACTTCGATCTTTTTCTTCTTCTTAGGCTTTAGTGATGATGCCGGTTTCTTTGTTGATGTAGAAGAAGTAGGTTGTTGTTGGGGCTCAGAATTTCTTCATCGTCACCACCAAGGTATTCAAAGTGATCACCGGTTTTCTCTGCTTGTGGTGGTGACTCGTAATCCCGAGGTTTATCAAGAGTAGGAGACCGCTGTGGAGAACTTCTTTGGGTGGAGGTCCTTGGGGTGGTGGAGGCATAGAGGATGAATCACATTTTCTTCTTCGCTTGGCCTCGTAGTCCTTATCCGCATCATCATCGCCTCTTGGACGCTTAGCCGCTTCACCGCCGCTTTGCATGAAGTTTTGAGTTGAAATTCCAAAGAATGCCTCAAAAGTTTAGCTTCGTAAGTAAACGCTGCAGATCATTTAGACATTTGTACGACCAACTTGGAAATCAATTTCGATCGGAGACAATCGTAGGCTCACTTGGTTTGATTTGTATAGCTGTGAGTAGATTGCATTGTTTGCTTGACCAATTGCATGAGATGTGGATAAAGTTGTCGGTGAACATCTCTCTTGTCACCAGTGGACGGTGTCGAGAAGAAACTTGTGAGTATATTCTCGGATCGCCTTTACCATTTCCCTTGGATATCTCTCAAGAAATTGTTGGATCTGCTCCTTTCATCGAAAAACTCGCTCACCACGTCTTGAATTTGATTGACTTGTCTCGCAAGTCGATTCGGCCTCGTTAACAACGCTATGCTTCCTTGCTTGTCCGACAACTTTGACAATCTTTGTCTTAGCACGTGATGTCCAAGTATCGGTAGGTTTCTTTACCGATTTGGATGCGGATCCGTGGTGGCTTTGGATGGTGGTGGAGATGAATGAGAAGATGAGTCCGACGATGATGATTCATGAGGAGACTCGTGGTCCTTAGGTGGCTCAAGTTTGTTCCTTGCTATGTGGGACTATCTAGAAGATAATCATCGGCTCCTTCTTCGCCTTTAGCCTTTCTTCGCCTTGATCCTAACTCTTCATTTGCTTGAGCTTGAGCTTCCTCTTCAATTTTTTCCTTGTCACTGCAATATCTTCATCGTAATTTTCTCGCCTTCCTTCTTCTTTCGTGTTCCTCAAAGTCAAAAATGATCTTATCCTCTAGTTGCTTTTGTTGTGATTCGTGGGTGGTGGTACCAGCCTTATCGGGTTGATTAACCGCATCGAAACCGGTGTGGTTAGAGCACCACCACTTGACCCTCCAGGCCACGAGTTTGTTGTAGGTTGAACTCCTTAGCAACATGTT
This sequence comes from Chrysanthemum lavandulifolium, assembly GCA_022545495.1. Taxonomy (NCBI): domain Eukaryota; kingdom Viridiplantae; phylum Streptophyta; class Magnoliopsida; order Asterales; family Asteraceae; genus Chrysanthemum; species Chrysanthemum lavandulifolium. The sequence continues at coordinate 31,680,565 of CM040242.1, forward strand.
GAAGTATGAGATTCTTCAATTTCTTTCTCGTAATCTTTGTCTTCATCCCGTAGCTCTTCATCCGAGCTCTTCTTCCCGCTCTTGCACCGAGTTTTCCTTTATCGACTTGGGAATTAGAGGTTTTGCAATTGTTAGTGTATCATCCGCTGTTGCATTCCGAGTAGGTAACCTCTTCATCCGATTCAAGTGTCCTCCGAGTCCTCGCCCATCGTTTGGGTTCCGTTTAGGAATAGAGATATCAACCTTCGATGGAACTTTCCTTTTGAGGGTATGAGTCCTCTTTGGATACTTTCGGTACTCTGCTTGCAACACTTCCAAGATCGCTTCTCCTAGTCTTCCTAACAGTGTACCGTAAGACTTTTCATCAATGAACCCCACTTTGCCCGATGCAACCGCTTCCGATAACGCTTGTACGATTGAAGTTCCTTGATAGCATCAGAAGAAGGCAATCGGGTAATACCGCACCTTGTTTCTTCGTTGTTGAGTCCTTAACCGACAACATTGAGTGTGGGCTCAAGCAACACGGAGTGATGGTTGGGGTCATCAAGTCTCGGGAATATCCGATTATTCCCTAGAATCCTTTGGATCAACAGCTTTGTGTATCCGATATAAGGGATCTTGGTGCGTGCTTTTTAAGATAAGACATCATGTCGCCCCGCATCGTAGCCGCAAATTGATGTGTTTCATGTTGACCATGCCCCAAAATATTTGTAGTTCCATGAGCTTAGGATGCTCAAAACCACTATCACGCCCGTAAACCGACGGCAATCATGATGTGAGGGTTCTCCATGGTCGGGAATGTTCTTAAGATCAACCGATGAGTGTTTTGTGATGATTCCAGAGCTTCATCATAGCCGATGTCGACCATGAACCGGAGAGTGACTTCTTCCAAGGAGAAGCAACATAATCAAGCAGTTGGATGTTTGGAAGAAGAAGAATAGCCCTTAAGTCACCGGAGTGACGGTGACTTGTTTATCGTTGAGTGTCATCGTCACACCATCTTGACCTTTGACCTTCGCATGGTATGCCGTAATTGGTGAACATAAATCACCCGCATCTTGCGTAATTAGTGAGCATGTTCTTGTAAGGATGAGTCTTCAGAATATCCACAGCAATTTGACAAGAAGACTCAGAACATGTGAAGTTATCAAAATCGACTCTGAGATTGTTCTTCCCAATCTTCATTGTGTAACCGTTGGGGAAGATGTCTTCCATAGTGAGAACATTTGGTGCATCAACGTTTTCCATTTGGACGTCCATATTGTGATCTGAAAGATATTGAGCCAAAAGAACCAACATATCGAAAGACATTACGTTAGTCAAAAGTTGATTTTATTGTCCAATTATTGAATATGTTATTGTTGATGAATGTTACGAGTCCAACGTCACTTGTTTGTCCAATAGTCCAAAATAGTCGTGATAAGTTTCGTGAATTTATGAATTTTGAGTTTTAAAGTCCAAATTTTCACTTATTTTCACAACATATTAACCATTTAAGCTTATTAGTGACATTTTGGTTTCGTGACGTTATGATTTATTTATTTACAAGTTTGTACGCGTAACAATTCATAATTATGGTTAAAATTAGGCTTAAGCGTAGGAATTGCAAGCTTATGCGTAAACAGTAGACCATACGCGTAGGCATAAGCTTATGCGTAGGAACTTAACTTACGCGTAAGAAATGTTACGCGTAGGAAAAGAGCCCTTAGCATAAGGCTTACGCGTAAGCGTATGTTGGAGCTTACGCGTAAGGTTTACTCGTAAGAGTGAACCTTATGCGTAAGACTCAAGTTTACGCATATCCTTCACAGGATACGCGTAGTCCCATGTAGAACCTTACGCGTAAAGGTTACGCGTAAGATTACTCTTACGAATAACTTTCTACGCGTAAGGCAATCCTTATGCGTAGGAATCCATGGTTAACCTTGATTCTGAATTTTTCACGCGTAATAACCTGAAACAAATTCATCATAACACTTTCATTAACACTTTATTCAATCCTTTTCATTTTCTCATGGAATCATGGTCCAAAACAGTTTACAGAAGATACACTTACGCGTAAAACTTAAACCCTAGGATTCAAATTTTACGAGTAATCTAATTTAGCCATAGGAATTGCACCAAACCTTTTTCGGGATACCTTAGAAGCCAAATGAGTTGTTTTAAACAAGTTTTAACATCAATAGCCTTATGAATCAATATTACCCAATTCATACGAGTATAAACCCTAAATCTCAATTACTCAAAATTTCTTGTTTCGGTATGATTCAAGTATGGTTTTGGTCAATTAAACATGTATAAAGCAACATATGAACAACTAATTATCCGTAAACACTCTCATATGAAAAGCCCTAAATCTACGATAAACCCTAATTTTGAAACATGATTAAAACATTTTCGGGTGGATTTTAAAGTTGGAAATGTTTATAACACTTGATTTTAAGCATTTTGACACAATACCATTCATCATAAACATTCAATGATGATTTTGTGTTCATACGCATACGCCAGAGAACACAAAATCATCCCAAACTCAAAATCTAACCGCTGGATGTTTATGAAATTAAAAACCATTGTTTATAATAACACAAAGATCATTAAAACACTTACAAATTAGGAGTTTAAAGCACGGATTTGAAGAAAGAATCTTATGCGTGGATTGGGTAGATGGAGAATTAAATGTTTGAATTTAATGTGTAGAAGAAGTTGGTGGAGTAGTTTTGTTAAAAATAGTTTAAACTTTTGACAACTTTGGTCCCTCCACCTCAACCATTTTCATCCATAGCCCATAACTTCCATTTTGGTTACGTAAAGTATGATATTTGAAAGAAACTTGACGACACTCCCCCGACTTAAGAAATAATGAAATTTTACAAATTTGAGTCCGAGGAGTGTCAATGAACCGTAAATATGACCACCATTATCAAAGATACAACCGTAATAGGTAACATGCAAGTACAAGGTTTTATGAAACAGAAAATATTTACTTTCTCCCTCAACACTTGTTCGGAAAATGTGAAAAGTTAGATAGAACAAAGTGTTGATCAAGTTTTGTACTTGCCATGTTTGAGAGAAATGAGATAGAAGAATATTTTGGATTTTATCGATTTTATATTTTTGTATTTTGTTTTTGAAAATATTTACAAAAGAGGTTTTGGTGTTTGACGGTTTTAAGATTGTTTTAAAAGTTCATCCAGTTCCTTCGAGTCAAACACCGCATACCAATCCGTGGACCAACTCAAGAAACCTAGCAGGAGCTAAGGCTTTGGTGAGAAGATCCGCCATTGGTATTCAAGACCCACAAAATATAATTCAACGGTACCCTTTTCCACATGCTCCTTGATGAAATGATATCAAGATCGATGTGCTTTGATTTCGAATGTTGAACAGAGTTGCACGAGATTGCAATAGCACTTCGATTGTCGCAAAGACATCGGGATTCTCACAAACACGTAACCATAGTCTTTGAGTTGTGTCCTCATCCAAATGACTTGAGCACAACACCGACATGGCTACATATTCGCTCGGTTGAGGACATGATGTACAATCCTCGCTTCTTCGATTGCCATGATACCGCTTTATCACCAAGAAATTGTAGAGCTCCTCAAGTACTTTTCCGAGAATCTAAGCAACCGCGTGATCGTCATTCTAAAAGCTATTAGTTCAAAACCGAATCCTTCTGATACCGATTCCCAAGTTAATGGTTCCCTTGATGTATCGGAGGATTCTTTTAGCCTCGAGAGGTGAGTTTCATTGGTCTCGATCGATAACGGAGCAAAGATATACAACAAATACAATGTCGCCCATCGGTCGTTAGATACATGAGAGACCCAATAATACTTTGTATTTGGTAGGGTCAACCAATTTCCCATGCAAATCAAGATCCGCTTAGTATGTGCCATTGGTGTGGCATAGGTATCATGTGTTTGCATTCCATGTTTGTTTAAAATTTCAAGAGCATATTTGACCGACTTAGAAAATACCACGGGTGATTGATGAACTTGCAATCCAAGAAAGAATGTAAGTTCACCCATCATGGACATTTCAAAATGTTTTTCATAAGTTTTGAAAAAGCGTTTGAGTATTTTAGATGTGTTGACCCAAAATGATGTCATCCACATAAATTTGAACGATTAAAATGTGTTCCCCTGTGATATTGTATGAAAAGTGTTGGGTCGACCGATCCTTTAGTGAAATTATTGGCAATAAGAAAGGATGATAACTTATCATACCACGCCCGAGGGGCTTGTTTGAGACCGTAGAGAGCCTTGTTCGCTTTGTAGACGTGATTAGGGAACTCGATCAACAAATCCTTCGGTCGACTAACATAGACCGCTTCCTTCGCCACCATTCGTAAAAGCGGTTTTGACATCCATCCGAAAGACCGTGATGTTCATGTGAGCCGCAAATGCCGTAAAAATCCGCACAACCTCAAGTCTAGCAACCGGAGCGAATGATTCCTCGTAATCAATCCTTCTTCTTGTCTATAACCCTTAGCCACCGACGTGACTTATTTCGATAACCGCACCTTCAAAGATCCAATTTGTTTTTCCAAATCCATTTCGCATCAATAACATAGACCCGTTGGTTTTTCAACCAATTTCCATACTTCAAGACGTTTAAACCGATTAAGTTCTTCTTGCATGGATTCAATCCGGTTGTCGTAAGTCATTGCTTCTTTAATGTTTTGGGTTCAGATTGACAAACGGTAAGTGCATAAATGCAATGTTCACCGTCATCAAGGCGTTGTCTAGTTACGATCGGTTGATTTGGGTTTCCAATGATGTTCACAAGAGGATGGTCTTTAGTCCAACGATGTGTGGAGGGTTGATGTTGATATACATTCGCAGATTTGGAGGATTCAAATGGCTTGTTGATGATTCCGCAACATCGGCGGCGTAAGCATTTGCAAAAGGGTTGAAGAACGATTTGGATCATATCGCAGTGGGGTACTTCATTGTTCGAAGATCATCACCGGTTCGGTCATTGGATGCGGTTTGTTCGATCGTTGTTGTAGAATCAATTGAGGTGCTTCCTCAAAAGAGTTGTTGTTGCAGTGTATCGTGATTGGATTATTATCGTTGAGCAATGGAAACATTTGATACATCCGAGCACGCTCATCAAGATCATCATTAAACAGAGGAGCAAATAGTCGCTCCATTTGACGTCGAGTAAGTTGTAAACTTGGTTCGGTGATGATGGGGTTTGGGGAAGTTTAGACGGTTATGTCCGGTTCCAAGTCGTTTTGCTCGTAAGCCATTTCAAGAAGCTCATCGAAATTGGCATGAATCGCTTCCATAATCTCCTTGTACGACGATTCCGCATCCGTAACCCTTAGAATTTTCACAAGATCCAACAAAGACCCAATGTCGCCTTTGGCTTTGAGCTTACCAAAGTCATCACGATCATTATTTGGGTAACAAAGGGATCCAAATACATGAAAGTGTTTGAGATTCGGTTTGTGGTTGTGGATAAGCTCATAAGGTGTTTTGTTGTGGCGCTTGGTAATCATTGAACGATTCGAGTGTAGCATGCAATTGACACGGCTTCAAAACCCATAAGTAACTGAAGTTTTGCATTTATTAACATCGTTTTGCAGCTTCTACTAACGCACGGTTTCTTCTTTCAACAACTCCGCTTTGTTTCGTGTTCGTGCAATTGATGTTTGATGCTCAATTCCCACTTTCTCATAATATGCACGAAGAGTTTGATTCACAAATTCAGCCTTTGTCTATTCTCGATTTGTCCGACCGTGTTCCGAGTGAACTTGAATTTTGTGAGAAAGGTGATGATCATTTGTGGAGCTTGATCTTTATCAAGAAAATAAACCCAAGTCCATCTTGAGTAGTCATCAACAATTACCAAAATGTAGCGTTTGCCATTAATCGTCTCTGCACGCCGCGATCGGACCACACAAATCCATGTGAAGAAGATGAAGCACATGTTGTGAGATGTGTTCCACCTTTGAAGAAAAATGAGCACAAGTGCTTTTTCCTTGTTCACAAGCTGAGCATAAATGATCTTTGGAATACCGAAATCGTGGGAGACCTTCAACAAGTTTGTACCGTGCAAGGTTGGTTATGGTTTGAAAGTTTAGATGTGAGAGACGACGGTGCCATAGCCAGGATTTTGTAGATGTTGCCTTAGAGAGTAGACAGATGGGAGATGAAGCAATCATGTCTTGCATTGATATTGTGTAAAGACTTGATGTGCGTTGACCAAACATAAGATCGTTTCCTTGTAGATCACGAATGAAACAAGTTTTCTCCCTAAAAGCAACTTCCAAGTCTCCATCACAAAATTGACCGACTGAAAAGAGATTGTGACCGAGACCTTCCACATAATAAACTCGCTAATTTCGATGTTCCCATTGATGTAATCTCCAAGCCCATGATAGCCGCAAGTGATCATTCCCGAATCTGACAAGGCCAATGAACTTTGAGACAAAGTTTGATAATGCTTAAGATTGCATGTCATGTGTCGGGAACATCCGCTATCAACAACCCGTAGGATGATCTCAGACACCGCATTACACATGCACGACACGTATGGAATAGAAGTAGATGTGGAACCCAAGAGTTAGAGGGTTCGATGCGCTTATAGGTGAAACACACATGTTTATGATTTTAGGTATCCATGTAAATCCAAGTGTATTATGTAACCATTTCGCCATCTCCAACTAGTCTTAGCTTTGGTCTTAGTGAATGCACTAGGTGATAATTTCTTCCTAGGAGGTGAAGGGTTCTAAGGGTACATCAATGATTAAAGCATGAGCACTAGAAGGCGGTTTACCTAGCATGCACTTAGAAGCATTAGTGGGCCTAGAGGTATTCCGCTTTCTATTGTTCGCTTTACGAGATAAAATAGTCTTAGCAACACATTTGTCATGACAACCGTAAAACATACTTTTACGACAACCAACACAAGAAGCTTCAAACTTAACATTTAAAGTACTTAAAGGTTCAGTATTCGTTACAACACTTTTTCCATTACATTTGTCAGACGCAATATCTAAAGTGGGTGCAACTTGAGTCTTATTCAAAGTCCTAAGGTGTTCTTCTACTTCAGAGGTCTTTATTGTTCTTTTCTTACGTCGCAACTTCCTATTCTTCCTTGTATTGCTCCTAGGTCGTGAAGTGCAAAGCGCTGGGAAAAGAGGCAACTATTCCTGCTTCAAGAGAGGAATCACATTAGTTTCTTGTTGTTTGTCATTAGATGTTCTAGAGTCATTTGAATCTGTAGGTGCGCTATCTATTGTGTTACTATTCCTATCTTGCTTAAGTTTCACCAACTCGCTTTTAGATCATGGATTTATGTAACAAATCTTGATTTTCGTAGCTAGTATTTCCATTTTGTCGTAAAACATCTTTGGTATATGCAAGATGATCATCAACATCTTTTGACGCTGAGCACGAGTCTTTTGAGTAAATCAAATATGACACCATATTCCTTTTAACTTTTGAAATTTCTTGTTCATATTTTGAAATTTGACACTTCAAAGACACGCTTTCATCATCCGTTGCTCAAGTTTTGGATTAAAAGTTTTGTATGCAACTGGTTGATTTTGTTTTGCAAAGCGAGTTCTCGATTTTGACAATCTTTTGACACCATTGAAGACGACGTTGCATTTGAAAGCTCGCTTAACAATCGCTCATTTTCAACCTTTAAAGACTTGATTTGTGACACAGATCAAGATTCTCAACATTTTCAACGGAATCAATGTAATCAGCAGAGATATAATCAAATGCATATGCAATGTAATGTAATAACACAACATTATGGATATCAAGACGATAACATCTTCCAAGAGTCGATCAACATCTTTTCTTAACATTTTCTTTTACGCTTTGTATTTGAAATCGATGTTTCGCTTGCTCAAAACTCTTTTCATAAGTCCAAGTTCCTTGTGAAAATCCTTTCCCAATATATTGCACAATTTTTCAAATTTCGGACATGAGGTAAAATTCTTTTCTAAAAATATCTCTTTGAGCTCGCGCTGAGGCGATTGAAAATGTTCAACTTTTATTTCGTAATTGATTTCAATTTCACGCTCCAAAAGTTTGATGTCCGATAAGAATGTTTCAAAATATTTTAAAACTTTACATTGTTCGCTAATGGCTTTATTTCACCGAATGAAGGTAAAGGACCATTAATTTGTGCAAGATTGGAAAGGGACCCTCATTAGAAGACTCAGAAGTAGGTGTGATAACCCAAGGTGTGTTAGAAAAATCCTGTTGTGTGATGAAAGTAACGGCTTTTGAATAGTTAAATGGTTTGTTATAAACAACATTTTCCAATTTTGACCGACTCGCCTTCTCGCATCTAATTCCTCCATGCGATTATATTCAACAACACTCATAATGGAATCATCAATTTATGTTCTGCATCAGTAAACTTGAGGATTTGGTTTGAATGCTCGTTTGAAAACTTAGGTTTGTAATCGCAAGATTCGTCCATATCCATTTGGATTTGGTTTAAAAGTAAACTTTTGAATAGTTGTGATTGACTCACCATGTTTATAAACAACATTTCAAACTCTTTGATTTTGTTTTGTAAGTCGACAATTTCTTCAAGATAGTCATCTATTCGCTTTGAATGCTTTTGTACTCACGTAACTGCTTTTGACAAGTTAACAACTCGCACTTGGCTTTTGAGTTTCCAAAGCGAGAGCGTTAAGTTGTTGTTTATGATCATATTTCGCTTGTTCTATTTGAGACAACAAAGCATTCTTAGATGCAACTAGATCACGATCCGTTGTTCCAATGATTTTTCATTTTGGTAAGATTTAGCAAAAGCGACTTCAAAACCTTTTTCACGCTTTTTCTTGTGTTTGAAAAATGTTGAGTTGAAATTTTAAGCATTCATTATCCTTAGTCGCAGCAGGCATTTTTTTCTTTTAATTGCTTATTGATGTCTTTGCATATTTCCATTCGAGATTCTTGGTCTTTAAGTAAGGTCATGAGCTCAAGATCCGATTAGACGAAAGTTCACTTGTTCAACGTGAGTCTCAACATGATCATTATTTAGATCCTCAAATATAACCACGAGTCAACTTGATTATCAATGTTAACCATAAGGTCATCTTGATCGTCAAATATAACTACGGATCTATTTGATTATCATCGAATGAGATGTAGACGGCTCATGTTGAACACTTGAGCCTTGTCGGATGCGTATGTTGGCGGAGATATCGATCAAGAATGAATATAGTTTGATCCGCACCGAGACAAGCCGCCGTTGTCATACACCGGGCTCAGATCACCATGTGGAGTTCGTGCATGTTAGCCATTAGCATCACCGCCGATTAGCCTCGCAAGTCCTCCATGTCATCATCGAATCTGATTTGCCATGAAGCTCTGCTCCTTGTTGGTAAGAGTTCCACCACTTCATCCTTAAGAGCCAAGAGTAAAGCCTCTTTGTGATAAGCGCTCTTGTCCTCGGCTTAGGGCATGCATTAGCCGATGACCCTTCTCATTACGCTTATAACAACGAAGACCATTAATCCCATTCTCGAGCATTACCCTGCTCAACCACTTGAGCCCTTTGTTGTTGTGGAGCACCCATGTTATTCCTTGATTAAACCTTGACCACCGCCCATCCGATTTAACATTACCACGATTCTAAACTTCAACACGTCCATTGTTAACAACAACCGATTCCTTGTGTTTGATGAGGTACGAATGCGATTGTTGGATTTGTTTGAATATCGGCGAAAGCTCTAGCAATCATGACAAACCCTTGTTGCAATGCATCAAAAGCTTCGATCCTCATTAGATTCATATAAAGTGCTTGATCATTGTTGTTGTTGTATGGAACCAATTGAGTTTCTTGAGATTGGTGTTGTGACGGATCATATGGTGTGATTGTTGCGCTTGGTTGAGGAGGATTTGTGAAGATAGTTTGTAAAGTAGGAATTGAGGATAACACGCTTGAGCCCACAAAGCAAGAGTTTGATTATCCGGAAGTGAAGGTGAAACAGGAGTCCACGGATAACCCTTTCTTTGTCAACTTCCTTTGGTGGGGCTTCAAGTAGTCGTACAACAACCGTATGTAGCATGATGAAGATTCTTCGCTTGACGGATGAAAATGACATACTTTTCCCAATCGTGACCAAGACTACTCAGAACTTAGTATTGACCGCAATTCTTGGCATAATGATGTTATGTTTTCCAAGTCATTGATGATGTCCGAGAATCGATGATGATATGACTCTAATGTCTCCCCGGTTCAATCATGAAGTGTTCATAAGCCAAGTAGATTTTGGATTCCATGTCTTCTTGATTGAGTTATGCGCTTCCATGAGAAGATGAATATGCTCCCACATTGCTTTGGCGTCTTTTGAGCATCAACACTTTCAAGTATCGATTGGGTAATCCCAAAAGGATGTATTGCATTGCTAGTTCATCGGCTTCAAAGTGTAGAAGTTGATCAAGAGTAAGTTCCTTAAGACCGACAACGTTGGTGACATCACCTCTTGGTGGATTAGCATTGGATCTCCGGCACAAAGTGACATGAGGCATCCGAAATGGACCTTCCAGGATGACCTTCTTCAAGAACTTTCCATGTGGCTTCTTTAGATCACATAACCTAAAGAACCTTATCACCCATTGATCATAGTTTCCGGGAGTGAGCATTGGAGGTCTATCAAGTGATCCAGCCTCATGAATGGATTGTTGGCTACTTAAAGCTTCACACATCTTTGCAAACCAAGATGGTTCCTTCATAGTATTCCTGGATGGATGTTGATTTTGAAAGTTTGTGTAGGGTTGTACTTGAATACTAGGGGGTGGTTGAATCATTTGTGGTTGAATTGCTCTTGAGGAAATTGTTGAAGTTATTGTTGTTGTTGTTGTTGTGTTGTTGATGTTGTTGTTGTTGATAAAATTGTTGTTGGAGTTGTTGTTGTTGTTGAGGATACACATGAGGAAAGTAGCTAGAGTATGGTGGTTGAGACATCTTGAAACTTGTGTGTGATGATGGATCTTTGTAGTCGAATGAAACTTTGTAGATGAAGTATCCTTATGCGTAGAAAACTAGCTTAGGCAAAGAAAGTACCTTATGCGTAAAAACACCAACTTACGCGTAAGAAGAGAGCTTACGCGTAGGGTAAGGAAACCTTAGCTTATGCGTAATCCAAAAGCTTAGTAGTAGAATGCTTATGCGTAAGATTTGCTTATGCGTAAGACAAGGCTTAGGCGTAAGAAAATGCTTAGGCGTAAAGATTCTACGCGTAAGTTTTAGCTTAGGCGTAAAACTAGGGTTTTGCCCAAAAATCCTTTACACTTATTCCAGTGTAAAAGATATCCAAAGTCAAGTGTTTTCGTGCTTATCCAAGCAAGAAAACACCGAGTAAACCAATTAGCATCAAGATCAAGTTTAGAAAATCTTACGCATAAAACTAGGGTTTACTTATGCGTAAGAATTACCAAATTTTGCCAAAACCGAGATTTCGCCCAAAAGTGTTTCTAAACCAGATTTTTATGATGAAAAGCTTCAATATCACCAAAATAACACAAAAGTGTGAAACTTGATGATCCAAAACTCTTATACCCTTACGCGTAGAAAGCACTACACGACTCAAACCAAGCTCAAAACAATGAAATACACGTAAAGTTTCAAACTTTTTGCCAAAACTTAAACTTTATCACCAAATAACCTTTAAAGTACAAGAATCTTGAGTTTTAAAGTGAAAATTTAAAGTTTTAAAGCGTATGAAGTTGTGAACCGAAACTTACGCAGATACTTTAAAAAACTTCAAAACAAAATCGTTTCACCCAACTATTTGGCGAATGATACCATCGTTAGGTCACCATGTTTGTAACACAAGCATCAATATAAGAAATGTAGATAAGATAGATCGGATGAACACGATACACACACACGAAATAAGAAGAGAAAGGTTTATGCTTAGGATATATGTGAAAGTGAACAACCAACCTCAAATGAAGGTTTACAAGACTATTTAGGGAAGGAGCTAGGCAACACACAAGCTCCCTTCCTTTCCTTATTGGGCTTGGGCCAAGGCTTATGGGCTTTCTACATAAGCCCCTATATTATTACTAACATAAAAGCCTAATAAAGCAAACTATTACATATTAATTACTAACACTTGTAATATAGTTTAGGAGTGATTCTCAAGAAAAGTTCAATGGAAGAAGATGACGGAGAGTCAAGGTCAATCAAGAACGACGATTTAATCGCTAAGGACAGCCCGACAAAGGCTATTGCGCCGAATATCATCTCGACAACATCGCACGAGCTATGTCCAACTATTGATTAGCTCAACCCCGAATCTAACATCGACTTCACAAGACCCGACAAGACTCTTACTTCACCGACCGACCAAGCCATCGCCAACCATCGCCGACTTGATCAACAAAGGATTGCCTACCAATACTTCTTCAACAACGACTGAATTTCTTCAACACGGTAGCGATTTCAAAGAAGAAATATGCTACTCACTCACCTTCAACATCCCTGCAGTAGTCTTCTCCGATAATGTTTCCATCAAGGAAGAAGCCACAAGAATGTTTGTTGATAATGTGGTAAATTATGACCTTGATGCACAAAGATGGAATTCATCATCACACAACGAAGAAGACTATACTACGTGTCGCTGTGTACTAAAATCAAACAAAGAGAGTGTACAATGACAAACGGATCGTTGCTATAATGAATGTCGGCTCATCACAGTGAGATTACTCATTCTCGGAAGCAATCAAAGTCAAACGCCAAGACGAATGGAATATGATTTTACCGAGCCGATTTTCCGAGATTGTCGTCAAAGACATCAAGACATGTATCCGGGCTATGTACAAGGTCGAATGCGACATTTCTCCACCAACATCCAACCGCAAAGACATCAAGTCCTTGTTGATATTCATAAGAAGCATCGTCATCCAAGAACGTGTCAAGACCTTCAACTTGCCGTAGAATCATACCGAAAGCGGTCAATCTCACTAAACCGTTGCTCCACTTTCCCGACATCAACCAACTCTCTTAGTACACCATTCTCAAGAAACCAAAGTTCTTGCCGCTACATCGCAAAGGAACATCACCATAACTGCTTTCATGGCGCAATGAGCTTCATAAGTTTTGTGATCACACTCAAGAAGGTTCGTGATGGGTTAGCGATCGGCAAAAGAGATTCATGAAGGCATTGGGTCTAAGAAGCGATGGAATTCTAGAGAAAAGAGGATGTCAAGAAAATTATCAAGAGGATTGATGAGAGGTTGTTTCACCGTGATCGATGCGGAATTTGGAGAGTTTCCAAGGATTTACGATTTTCCTTTACAAGTTATCACGACAAGAGAGAACTCATGGTGTCATTGACGGATTGCCCGGTACTCCTTAATTTGTTTCTTTGATTGATATTCGATATTATGATCAAGATATTTGACAATGGCTTGTGCACACATAACAATGTACAACCCGCATTTGTAATGAAAGGACCCCTGTGGTAACGATCGCCACAATCCTATAAAAGGAGCTTAAAGCTTTACTTACTGAGTAAACTAATCAAGACTTTCACTTTTCAAAGTTTTGCTCAAAAGAACAAGTACTTCCTTATGTTTTCAAACCTCAAAAGTTTAATATTACTTGTTGAGGGGAGTATTTACAAAATCTTTGTTCACAAATTGTTCTTCGTGAAAATCTTCCCACAAAACTCGATATAGACATATTCAATATCAAAATTTCATCAAAATAACATATATGCCATTTTCGGAGGGGAGAAAATTATGTGATACAAATATGTTGGAAAATGTGCTTCAATCTTCGTATAAGACTTAACCCATGAATTGACTAGATCCGAATCATCATACATCGAATAGATTTGTCTTCCAAGAGTTATCCGAGTAGATCGTACCTATTCGAGAAGCTTTTGATGACATGAACTTTGACTGGGTTTGACAACCTTCGAGGTTTGTCCACACCTTCAAGATAGTTATTAGAGCTAGTTGTCACCCAAAAGTTGACAATGCAACTCTTTAACTATAAAACGTAACCGTGTCTCGCAGAAATTGTCAATCTTGAGTCGATCAATTCAAAAGTGCGAGCTCTACCTTCACTGTAGATTTCACAAAACATTTGAGCACATGTGAGAGGAGTATTTCGAAAATACTAAACTCCTCAAGTGTTACAAAATGTTTTCAATCATAAACACTTTGAGAGATTTTCGAGAAAATGGTTTTATGGCAACTTAGGATAGTCATGGAGTTATAAGGCGACTAAGGTTAGGAATAACCGTCCCATGATCTCGCCAGAGTCGGAGTGATCTACCCAAGGACACCACCAATAGTTAGAATTTAGAAGTCCTTAGGTATGATTATAAAAGGAGAAATGAGAATCGAGAGAAGGAGTTGAAGAATTAAAAAAGGTAAAGAAAAGTGGTGAAAAGAAATAGCCTCCAAATTATTCAACTTAGGGCACACCGGGTTCAATACATATACTACCGGGTTGTCACCAGATGACACCGGTATTGAAGATTAAAGTCGTCATGGACCCAAAGGACGCATACACTAAACCTTCTTAGCTACTCAAGTTTCTCTCAATGTAAGCTTGTTTCATTCTCACAGGAACCCCACGTAAACTATCGGCTTCTCTTAGAGATTGTTGGTATCAAGAATGAGACCTCTTCCTAGTCTCTCAAGAAAACCAAAGAGCACTATTGAGTCTCAGAGCCACGAGATTCATCAAAAGATCTCTTAGAACACTTTACATTTCATTACTCGTCGCTCAACAATAAGGACGCAAGTGATATAATTATCGAGTCCTTCACATATCTTAGCAATCTATCGAGAACATTTATAAGAGGTTCACAATTGCGATCCTCAGCGATTGAATGGAAACCCCGCCAGGTCAACATCTAATGCCTCGACAAGCAGTCGCCCTGAACTCCTCGTGGGTTACGCCAGAGTTGTCTCAAACGGTTCACAACGTGCGGGTGATGCTTCCTGTACTCAATGACCACCCGAATCAGAGGTGTACTTCTGTGACATCGTGTTATCCTACTTGAGGGACTCCAGTCAGAACAACCTTGCAAGAATTAGAGATGTTTTCACACCACGATGTTAACACGCCGGTTCGAACTTGTAAGCGCCGGAAATCCCGCTAAGGAGATTCCTTCAAGAATCGAGTCCTCAAGATGCGGGTCATTACTTCAACTTGTTCAAAGTGATGCCAACTCGTCCTTATGGATTCTTGGACGGTCGATTCGCCCGACCAAGGTGAATGGAATCAAGACATTCATCGAAGAACAATCGTAGTGGCCAATTCTCCAAGTTAAACGCATCACGTTGATCAATTGGTGTTTATCACTAACCAATTCTTATGTTTTCTTCTTATGGATGCTCCCGAGATGATCGCATTCTCCACATGCGCATACCAACAACAACAAAAATTGAAGTTCTCTCAAAAG
The DNA here is from genome assembly GCA_022545495.1 of Chrysanthemum lavandulifolium. Classification (NCBI taxonomy): domain Eukaryota; kingdom Viridiplantae; phylum Streptophyta; class Magnoliopsida; order Asterales; family Asteraceae; genus Chrysanthemum; species Chrysanthemum lavandulifolium. The sequence continues at coordinate 31,695,983 of CM040242.1, forward strand.
GCAACAAAAATTCGTAATGATTCTTAGTCAAAGCCAAAGAATCTACAAAGTTTAAAGACCAAGAGAACTACATCAATCTTGAAACCAACGCCAAAGAGTATGCGAGCATGTTGGAGAAGGACGCGGAGACACCGAGCAACGAAGCGGACCCGTGCGATTACAACAACATAACATCACCATATCCACACCGTACAAAGAAGAAAGATAAATAAAGATGTCAAAGCCGAAACTTCAAAGAAAAACAAGATCCTCACACCTGGGAGATTGTTGAATCAAGAAACTTCTTCTCACCGTATGAAGAATGTCGAAGACGCCAAAGCAACTATTACATCCGCACCAACTACTTTTCAAGAATATCAAGTCATTAATTACCAACACTTGGGGAGATTGTTGGAATCACCCTAAACTATATTCCAAGTGTTAGTAATCAATATGTAATAGGTTGCTTAATTAGGCTTTTAAGTTTAGAGAAATGGCAAGGCTTATGTAGAAAGCCCATAAGCCTCGCCCAAGTCCAATAAGGAAGGAAAGGAACTCGTAGTGTCAGCCTTAGTCCGCTCCCCTATAAATACCTTTGTAAACATTCATTTGAAAGTTGGTTGTTCACTTTCAATATCACACCCACGCATAACTTTTGTTTCTCTCTATATCGTGTGTGCTTGTTCGTGTTCATCCCATCACTTCTTATTTATTTCTTACATATTGATGTCAGGTTACATTATGCTTGACCTAACACCTCTATTACGACGCCTACTTTCTGACAACCATTTACACATCATGACCATTTTTCTCTAGCTAGTATGAAATAAAATGACTTAAGTTTCTCGAGTTTCAAAGACATATTCGAGACATGAGTTTATTTCATCTATTTAAATAACCAAATGAATAGATCTTTTACAAACTCTACATGGTTGAAAAGCTAACTCATAGTACTTCCTTCTAGGCTCAAGAACCATATCAAAATATTGATTCGACTAAGTTATGACCCAATCAAGTTGATATAAGAAAATCACAAAGAAGTCGTTTGAAAATAGAGATCATTTACAAGCACTTTCTTTACCCCAAACACCCATAAACCACCAAGACAACTCCCAAACTCATTTTAAAGAAATAATCTCAATGGTAAAATCAAGGTTGCAAAATCGCGAATCTAGAGTTGAAAGCATTCGAATTCCTTGTAGCTTCTAATCCAGATAGGCGGATTAATTCCATGATTAATCGATATACATTTTGACAAGCTTTGGGTATTTTTGCGAAGTTTGTATTTCCAAAAAATATTTTCTTAAAAAACATCTTGTAATAGATATAAACAACAAATATAAGTGATTAAAACTAGTTTACGTGAGTTTTTGGTATTTACAAAGAAGATTTGTAAGTTTCCTATAAATTTGACCATCGCGATGTACAGTCATTGACCTCCGTTGACCATGTTTGACCAATTTACACAAATCGGCTATGCTGCGATTAATCGGCCTTATAGACCTTTTTTGCAACACTGGGTAAAATAATTAAAAACTTTACTTTATTGCATATACTTATAAAGTGTATAAAATGACCAAAAGAGTTTTTGGTGCAAGATTTGACACAAGTTATCTTACATCAAGAAAATACCTATAGAACTTGAATTTGTTGACAAGAACATGTGTACTACAGAGTTGGGAAATGGTGTTAAAAGAATCCTTTGTGGTGAGTTGGTTGGTGAAAATGATAGAAGATACTTAGGGTTTTGTAGAGATGATATTTGTTTCAAGTTTCTTGATGTTCTAACTAGTTTTTGATGAAAATGGTGTGGTTGTGTCATAAAAGAGGGAGAGAAAAAGAGTAATCTCTTTGTTGTGTGTAAAATGGTGAGGTAGAATGAGAGAAAAGAGTGTTGTGAGGTTTAAGTACATGAGATGTGAAGTGAACATGTGTTAGCTAAATCACCTAAGCTTTACATGTGTTTATGGTGCAAGTAGGATATGTCACAAGCTTAACTAAGCTAAAAGGCTGTTTATTTTTTTCTTTTTTTTGGATATGCTGTCTTATTGTATAAATGTTACTTGTTGGTAACAGAAAGGGTGGGAACAAATTTGTTTCTTTTATGCTTACTAAAAGATCATATTATTTGTAAATGACTATTTTACCCATAGATATATAATTTGATCGAATGAAAAGGAGAACATAGATCTCCTCTGTTAATGTTAAACCTTCATTAAAAAATGAACAATAGAACTCTTTTATGTAGTATTTACATAATCAATAAATCAATATTTGATTATAAACAAGATAAACTCCAATTTATCAATCACAGTTTATCTAATAAACTTAGACCCCATTTATCAATCACAATTTCAAACTAAAAACACCTAATTCTTACTTGCAATCTAATTACATCACCATACATCAATTTTGGAATACAACCTCATTTCGTTTTTGGATCTATAGGTTCTTAAAATATAATGAACGAAGATGGTGGAGGAAGGGTCGGATCGGTGGTGTGAAAAGGACGGCGTACTTACGACGTGGAGGCAACGCCGGAGCGGCGTCGTGAAGGTGGCGACAGAGCATTGCGATAGTTATGCACATATATGGAACTATGAATGGTTGATTATGAAGAGAAGAAGAATGGTTAGATTAAAATAGAGAGAAGTTAGGTCAGGTGAAGACACCGTAGAGAATAAAGCAGATAGGGTAAAATAGACTTTATAAATAAACTAAGGTTCTTGGGTGAGAAAAGGTGGGTTTGCTTTACCCATTTGTATTTTGAACCAGTTTGGATATGATTTGTTACCAAACAGCAATTAAGCAAAAATAAACAGCCCCTGCGTTTGCTCACGTAACGTTGAACGAATCAGAATCTTTAATGAATTGTAATCAATGTAATCGTAATTTAAAGAATGAATGCCAGAATCAGAATGTATCAGAATCAGAATCACTTAAATCGCTAACGTTTTTTACCGATCATAACGTAACGTAATTCAATTTTTTTATAAAACTTAAAAGTTAATATAATAATAATAATAATAATAATAATAATAAAATAATAATATAATAATAGTAATAATAATATTAAAAATAAATAATAATATTAAAATAAATAATAATAATAATTATAATAATAATAATAATATAATATTAATAATAAAATAAAATAATAATAATATAATAATAATAATTATTAATAATAAATAATAATAATAATACTAATAAATAGTAATAATAATAAAAATGATATTAATAATTAATAATAATAATATTATAATAAATAATAATAATAATACATTATTATTATTATTATTATTTATTATTTATTATTTATTATTACTATTATATTAATTATTATTGTTAATTAATATAATAGTAATAATAATAATAAATAATAATAATGATAATAATATTATTATTATTATTATTATTATTATTATTATTATTTATTATTATTTATTTTAATATTATTATTATTAATTATTAATTATCAATTATTATTATTATTAATATTATTTTTATTATTTTATATAATTATTATTATTATTATTATTACTTTATTATATTTTTTTTTTTTGTTTTTATTTTTATTAATATTATTTTTATTATAATTATTTTATTATTATTAATTAATTAATAATTAATAATAATAATATTAAAATAATAATAAAATAATAATAATACATTATTATTATTATTATTATTTATTATTTATTATTTATTATTACTATTATATTAATTATTATTGTTAATTAATATAATAGTATTAATAATAATATTAATATTATTAATAATAATAATATTATTATTATTATTATTATTATTATTTATTATTATTTTATTTTAATATTATTATTATTAATTATTAATTATCATTTATTATTATTATTAATATTATATTTTTATTATTTTATAATTATTATTATTATTATTATTATTATTACTTTATTATATTATTATTATTTTTATTTTTATTTTTATTAATATTATTTTTATTAATATTATTTTAATATTATTAATTATTATTATTATTATTATTATTATTTTAATATTATTATTATTAATTATTAATTATTATTATTATTATTATTTTTATTATTATTAGTATTATATTTTTATTATTTTATAATTATTATTTATTATTATTATTATTATTATTATTTTATTATATTATTATTTTTTTTTTTATTTTTTTTATAATTATTTTAATATTATTAATTATTATTATTATTATATTATTATTATTATTATTATTATTATTTATTAGTTTAATTATTATTATTAAAGTAAATAAATATATAAAATTATTATAATTATAATTATAATAATAATTATTATTATTATTACTTTATTATTATATAAATTTTATTATTTTAGTATTTTATAATAATAATAATAATAATAATAATAATAATAATAATAATAATAATAATAATAATAAAATTTCAATTACAACGAATTCAAAACTTTCCATCCAACATCCTATGTAATCGAATTCTCCTGGATGTAATTGGAATGACCAATTACAATTACAACGTTAAACTAAACAATTTCACGAATGTAATCAATTACATTCCCTTCATTCCATGAACTAAACAGACTACGAATGAATCAAATTACAATTACATCCAATTACGGAGGATTACTACAACCAAACACCCCTAAGTGTCATATGGATATAGGCTTAAAGAGTGTATATTACTTTAGTTTAATGGGTAGATTATACCCTAAACGCCTTAAGTCTAAAACGTAAACACGTAAGTGCAAAATCATGTTTTACTTAAAAGACATGTGTACTTTAAAATGACTAAGTTATTAAGTGTGGGTGACACTAATTATTTAAAAATAGTTTGAGCATTTCGTGGATTGTTTATGACGCTTACTAGGATCGTAGGTCAAGATACGTCAGAACAATGTTTTTAATAAAATAAAAATCTAAGCACAAAATGACCTGACAAGCATGAAATAAACTTAACACAAGTAAGTTTAGTCAAAGACGTTATAAAACTATAATGGTTGAGTTTGACGGTCGTCACAAAGTTACGCTACTTTTAGTGAAGCCTCATTTCATTACCATCTTGAGCCTTCATAAACAAAATGGCTCGCTCCTCGAACGCTGAGCCCGCATCAAGGATATAATATCACGATCGACCGAGAATCCATCAAACGAATCCATCTGCCACGAGCTACAAAACACCATTAGACTAGGCGTTGTTTTTATTTACCAAAAGATCTTTGCTCGTTGTATCTCACGGCCGGCCACATCATTTCCTTTCTTTCTCACTCGCACATCGCTCATACTTACGTACTTCCGTGAAGCAAAAGTAAAGATCGTCATTCATCAAACATAAAGATTGCAAACAAAGACATGGAAATGATCACCTTTATTTTATTGTTTGCTAAAGTTGCTGTTCTTTAATTTTATTCTACTAATATTGTTGCTTTGCGTGAGGATTCTTCCATTTATACGTTGACAATTCTCCATTTGCAAGCTATGGTTTGCATAAATATCCCTAGTTAAAGTTAAGGATTTATTGAGTTTCTAACGTTAGCCAATTATATATCAACAAGAATGTGGCGAAATTTGGTTTGAAAGACGATATTGGTAAAAACGAAGGCCAACCAATGTTGTAGTATTTGGGCCATCTTATACACTATGTAGCCCACCTTACGTTTATGGTAATCTTGATACCATTACATATTTACATGTCCTACGTCCTAGCCATGTTTAAAGAAAGACTAAAAGGGTGTTTCTTTTTTGGACTATGATCCTCTCAAGTTGTGAATACAACTCAGTTGCCAGCTATCGCGAAATATCTGATCCGATCCAACCGCTCAATCAAAAGTTGTTATTTGAGTCATCAATCAAATCCAACGACCATAATTACATTATTCTCGACTCAAGTCAGAGCAACACAACTCGGAGGATTCGCTCCTTCTTTTAGTTAACGAGTGAGCTTAAATTTATATTTCCTTTTATTGAAAGATTCACAAAAACTTCTCTCACAATTAAGAGGCTAAAATAGATTATTCTTTAAACTACTTAATTTTAAAAAAAATTTCAGAGGTATTTCTTTTCCACTTAATGAGTGGATCAAAACCTTTATTTCCTTTCCTTTTAATAGAAAGTTCCACAAAAACTCTTCTTTCAATTAAAAGGCGAAAATAAATATGTCTCCAAACCACTTAACTCAAGAAACAACCGTTTTAGTCCAAATAAAATCTCATCTTAGCTAGGTTAGTAACTACTCCATCAGTCAAAAAATACTTATTGATTTTGAACACAAACACAATTTTAGAACACATGTAATTTACTTAAACTGTGCACAATATGATTTCATTGCACGTTTAATCCTTTTTGTCTGATTGTAAGTTCAAAGTGAGCATTTATTTTAGAAAATCAAAAAATAAAATCATACATATAAATTAGGATTGGTGAATGGATGAACATAAATTTTCCAACAAGTCTCACTGATGAGGACAAGATTCAAGATCAAAAACGCATATGCTTTAAATGCTTGATATGCACTTTTAATTTTAGGGCCTAATTTGCGCTTTCATTTTAGCGCCTGATTTGTACTTTTATTTCAGAGCCTGATTTGCACTTTTAATTTTAGCTTAATTTGCACTTATATTCTTAGGACCTTTTTTTTTTTTTTTTTTTTTTTTTTTTTTTTAATGAATTTTCTCCAATGTTTGCTTTTCGCTATAAATATAAGGCTTGAGAGGTTTGTTTAGGGTATTCAATTATCAATTAAACTTTGACTTTAAGTCTTAAATCTTATGTGATTTTGTTTAACCCTTTGTGGGGCTTTATTTATGTTTCCATTCTACGCCGCTAGCACAGAGTGTTGGTATCACGATGACAAAGGATGCAAAAATCCCAAAAACTCAGACTACATCGGGTGGGGTCGATCAAGACATGGATCATGCGATCAACGATATCACATCCAAATTGCGAGTATGTCCGGGCTTGTCCATCGTTTGAAGATATACGATCCGCGATCGTAGGTGATGGTAATCACCAAATCATGAGGGTAACAACCATGGTAATCCCATATTTATAACACCTCAACCCGACAAGCGGTCCGAATGTCACATTATGGAGTCATATCGTAACATACTAATAGAAGTGCAAGCGAAGTCTTATTAAATAAAATATCAAGTCATATAAACGAATGACTTACAAAGGAAAAATATATAATACAACATGTATAAAGATATGAAATATCAAACAAATGTTCTTCTAAATGAGTCCAAAACAATAAGGAACTAGGCTTGTTCACTCAAAAGCTCTTACTCTCAAATTTCATCAAAGCCCAAAGATCCCACTTGGTACTTGCCGCATGGAAAATGCTACGAGCTTAAAAGCCCAAGAATGATATAACAAAACAAAAGCTAATCATAATCAAAATACAAAACGAATCAGAGGAGATCGATAACAAAGTCGAACGAATGCGCATAATGAGTCAATGAGAACCCGCAGAACACAATATTAACAAATATCCGTAAGAAACAAAATCAAAGGAAACCAAAGCAAAGCAAAGCAACAGCATCATTGAACAAATACAAGCACATATAAATAACCAAACATACAAGTATCGAAACATAATCATATAGGAGTTGATGAACAAGATCATAATCAAAACAAGTAACCAAACAAAGGAACAAGCATATCGGTCAATGGATCATCTAAACATAAATATGGCAAAACAACAAATCGATAATCGATATAAGCTAATTTGAATTCTATAAGGTGAGGAAGCAATCGAATAGGATGTAAGTATGGCAATCATACAAGTCGATAATCAACAATTATTAAATAGAACAAATATCCTAACGAGCGGAAATATCAATGTAAGTATAAGCATGTTAATCACATGTATCAGGTAGGAATACCGAACGACCATCATAATTAAATGAAGTAACTAAACAAGAATATAGCATGGCAAACTAAACAAGTCAAGTAAACAGATAACATAAGCTGAACCAAATTCCATCATTAAACCGGTAGCATGAACAAGTGTAAGCATCATAGATCAACAAGTTAGGTAGCATTCATTACTATGCCGAACCAATATCATAAGCAACGGAAAAATACCATACAGAAGTACAAGCATGGTAGTCACAAATAGCAGATAAGAATACTAATTGATAAACATAGCCCACGGAAATAATTGAACTAAGGTATAACATGGTAAACGAATAAGTCAAATAATTACATACTAGCACAACAAATGGATAAATCAAATAGTCACATAATAACATGATAACAGATGAATCAGATAATCACTTATTAGCATGGTAAACAGATAAATCACGTAATCATATATCAATATGGTAACGGATGAATCGAATAATCATATAATAGTACGGTAAACGGATAAAGTGGAAATCGACATATAAGCTGGCGACCATCCGAAATAGAGGAGAGTGTAGTAAATCAAATAAACTGGAATATAGTATGGTAGTCGAATGAATCACACAAATATACTGAGTAATTGATTTATCAAATGAAGAACTGGATAAAGTATGGTATAGCAACGAATGAATAAGAACGTCATAAATCTACCACGAGCCCAAACCAATCAAACCATATCATATCATAGTAACCATGGAGTAACTAGCTCCCAAAATGTGAAGGACGTGTATTGCCCACAACATCAATCACCAAACCAAATGTAGCAATATCAAATACAAAACAAATCTAGGATGCATCCATACGCCCCTGCAAAAGTATTAGTGGCCATATCTTCAATAAACAATAATAGGGACGGGATGACACATCACTCGACCACCCTGGAGTCATGCCATTGGTGCATCAATGACACGGACATGGAACCCCCATGCCTAGTATAATGGCTCGGGTTATCAAACTCAAGGGTCAATAGCAAAGTCCAAAGTTTGATGAATATTATATGGTAGCGGCAGGAAATTCTTTGGCCTTGAATCAGGGTATTCAGAAGAACAGTTGTTCCACTCGATATCGCCAAGAATTTCGACTATTGCATGGGAACAGTTCATCTTCAAGTATTTTTTCCTTCCAATATTTTTCTATCGGGCTTCCTCATTCCTTTTATCGAGCATAATGATGCGAATCTCTTTGATTGATCAATGTGTGATATTCAATCCTCATTACTAATGGAATTAAAATGATCTCTGGATTGATCGAAGATCCTTTCAATTGGCTAGAATCCTTTACTTGAACGAAACTAGATCTTGTGGAATCATATTGAATATTTGACGATACATTCCATACCTTGCAAAAACCGATCCTTGTTTACCAACCCACATTGTCTAACCAAATCAAATTCTCTCGATACGCTCCTCAAAAATCCGATTCGCGATTCTTCCGCCAACTAATGAAGAGATCTTGGCGGAATTGCCATATGAAATTGAGCACAATTTTGCAAAGAAATAGCCCACTTGTTTCTCGAGAAGAGATGGGAAACATGCTTAATATCATTTGATTGAATAGTTGACCCACCTTGTTGTTTGAAAAACCCTCCACTTCTATTGGTATTTTTCACGAAAAGCGGATATGAGATAACAAACCAAGTGTTTCACTAAGATTTGAATAGTGGGCCCAAATTCAAGTTGATTCTATTTTGCCTCTTCCTCGGAGAAAGACGATCAAACAATTCCCAATCATGGTCCTTGCGGATCAGATCATCCTTATAATATACAAAGAAAAACTCCAGATATTTGAGATCTTTCTCTTTGAATAATATCTCAATATGTATAAGTCATCATAATCAAAGGTTTAAAATCAAAGATTCATAATTCAAAGGATCATATCAAAGGTTCACAATTAAAAGGTTCATAACAAAGGTTCACAATTCAAAGGTTCATGACAAAGGCTCAATTCAAAGTTTCACATCAAATCAAAGTAAGGATCTCAAACAGATAACATATCAAACAAATAATTAATCGAATATCAAATCAGATGATCATACCCATACGAATCATATCAAATGGATCATATCAAATCAAAGTAAGGAGAATACGAATTTAATATCAAAATGGACAAGAGTCATGAGAGAAAAGATGTGTCATTACTGAAATGACTGGATATCGGTACCTCAAAGTGTGTGCACGAGAGCAAAGCACACAAAGCCAATCACTTCTCCCTCTTAACAAGATCTACAGTAAATATACTCACATATCCCACATTAGTTAAGTAATTTCACAAATTTTGGTGGATTTTATCTCAGAGTCTAAGTATGGTTTAAAAATCCATATTTCCAGACCTGCCCAGAAAGTGTTCAGGAAATACACCTCAAAATGTTACGCTTATTAGACCTGTTTACACACCTTAGAAAATTTCCCAAAAATCCCAGAAATTCATTTATATCCTAAGTGTCACTCCTATAAAAGGAGAGCTCCCAATTCCTTAGGGTTTGAAGATGAAAAATCAAACAATCCAACTAAATTTCAGACCCGTTTTCTCAGCTTTGACACTTGATCTTGTAAAATTCAAAAATACGACTTAGACAACTCCAAATTCGACCAAACCACTTGGAAAACTTAACTAAGACATAAAATAAGTTTTTCCAACAAAAAACCAGAATATTGCACTTATACAATTCGATATATAACACACACAAATTCATCATATTATGTTGTCTAAATTTTAGGGTTAATTAAAGACCATATAATCACATGTTTCTCATCCATTTTCTTTAGACAATTACAATTAATTATCAAACACCATTTTTAAGCTAATAATTACATGTTATATCATTTATATTATGATCACCTGAGGTGTATGAATTAAAAGAGAAAAATATGTGTACCAAATCGACTAGCAACGAAACTAACGAACCAAACAAACCATAAACACCACTCGTATACCACCAAGACTTCACCAAGGATTTGTCCAAAACTCCTAGCTTCAAGGATCACGTAATACTTCTTGTTTAGCAGCCAAGAATCAAGAGGATTGATGTGTGTGAGCAATAGGAGGGGACGACTAGGGTTTTTGGGGGGAAGAACAAGAATCGGTTTTGGGAGAAAAAAGAAACCGATCTTTTTTTGATTTTCGATCTAGGGTTTGTAGTAGGAACCGTTATAAAATTATAAACGGGGGAACAATTACTTAATGGCCGATATTTTATTAAGAGGGGAGATTCTTTCCTTTTTATTTTATTTTTTGTATTTAGACACCTTATGATTAAGTAAGTAGTGTACAAAATTAAAATAAAAAGGGTCTAGGTAATTTATTTATTTAACTTAGGTTAAAATAAAATATATACTTCATATCATAGATTAACTATAGATTAAATTGTGTAGTCTTTATAATTCGTAAACAAGTTCTCTCAACGTCGCGTCTAACAAAGTTTCAAATTTTATTTTGGAGTATTTTTAGGTTCAAATATATGACGGAAATAATAAACGAAAACTAGGTTATTACAATATTCCATCCTAACAATGAGGAATTCTTTGATAATCATGAGCGTGACCAATCTCCCAAACAAGTTTGGAGACAAGATGATTTTGGGACTTCAAAAGAAGGAGATGATGGCTATGGAGTTTTTGCTATAAAACCTAAAGGATGGTTTAATGGTCCTAGGGTTTTGAATAGGAGAATTGAAGGATGCCATGGTAATGGTGATCGTCAAAAAGGCTAAGATTCCTAATATTCTCGAGAATCTTGATGGATATGGAGTTTTTGCTAGAAAACCTAAAGGACGGTTTAATGGTCCTAGGTTTTTTAATAAGAGAACTGAAGGATGCCATGGTAATGTTGATCGGCAAAGATACCGTGTGAAGGTTGAGATTCCTAATTTTCTTGGGAATCTTGATCTTGAAGTTGTGTTGGATTGGTTGTATGAGGTAGATAAATTCTTTGACATCATGGATGTTCCTGAAGAAGAACACAATATTGTGACTTACAAATTATGTGTAGGAGTTGGAGCTTGGTGGCAAAATAAGCAAGACGATCGTATGAGATAAAGGCGGTATCCAATAAACGCTTGCTAAGAATGAAGAGGATGATCAAAGGTAGGTTTTACCCCGAACATTGAACAAATTTCATATGAACAATATCATAACTATGTTAAAGGAAAAAGAACCATGGTGGAGTACACGAGTGCATTCTTGAGGTTACAAGCTAGGTGTAACTTGAAGGAATCTAAAGAACACATTGCCGCTAGGTATATTAGTGGGTTGAATCAATCAATTCAAGAGGATTTAAGTTTGTTGTCAATTTGGACCGTTGATCAAGCTTAAAATTTAGGTATGAAGGTAGAGAGGTCAATGTCTAAACGAGCTTTGAAGTTTGGAGAAACATTGGAAGAGAATTCATATTTGAATTATACTCAGGTAAACCAATCTAATCAAACTCAATTAACTATTAGAAATAATATATCTTCTAGTTTGACTTCTATAGTTTTAGCTAGTGGTAATGGAATGATAAAACCGAAGCATTGCTAAAAGACGGGTTCTAATCCGTATGACAAACTTATACCACTTAAGTGTTTTAGGTATAGTTTACCAGGTCATAGGTCGAATACATGCCCTAATATGAAGTTAACTACCTATGTTGGGAAAACTCATGAAGGTGATATGGGAATTGATTTTGGTGGTGATTTGGAACATATTGATGAATTTGCTCAAGTAGAAGGTGAGGTTGTGAATACGATGGTTTAACGTACTTTGTGTTCAACAAAGTTTAAAGATTCTTCATAAAGGAAAAATATTTTTAAAATAAGTGTTTAATTAAAGACAATATTTTTTCATTGATCATTGATGGAGGAATTTGTGAAAATCTAGTTTCCAAAGAGTTAGTGAAGGCTTTGAAGTTACCAACCGAACAACATCCTAATTCGTGATAAATTAGGTCGAATAAAGAAGGTCCCGAGGTGAAAGTGAATGAGATTTGCAAAATTCTAATTGGTATGATGTGGTATGTTGTGTTGTCGTGGACTTAGGAGCTAGTCATGTTTTACGTGAAGGCCGTACAACATGATGTGGATGCACTACGAGGTAAGAAGAATTTTTTATGTGTTTAATTGATATGGAAAGAACATAGATTTTATTCCCAATGGTACACGACCATCGAATTTGAAGACATTGTTCGTTCGTCCGTTGGTTGAAGGTGGTCAGGACTCGAGGGCGAGTTTGTCACATCCCCAAAATATCGCAGCGAAAAAGTAAACGGGGTGGGACTTTATATTACAAGGAACGCAAGATATAAAGAAAGTGTAACACCCCAACCCGACAAGGGTAAAGATATCACAATACGGTTTCATATCAGAACTAATATACTATACAAAAGCGAAAGCCTTTACAAAACTTACAAAAGAAAACATAAATAACTTAATAATCAAAATAAATCTAATATCTCTATAGTCAAAACTTGCTTTCTGGGTTCTACTCTCAACCCGCATCGGCCATCCCACAAGCTCATCTTGAATGCCTAATACCGCCGCAGAAAAGAAAATGCTATCGAGCTTACAAAGCCCAAAGGAATGATATAACAGATAAAAACTAAACAAAAAGAAATACCAAAATTGAAACAAAGAAACGAATAACAAAGTCGAACGGAATGAGATTCAATGAATCATGGAGAATTCATGGAAACACAATTACACGTAAATCCGGAAGAACAAATAACAAATAAGAACAAACACATAGCACATTGTCGACACAAATGCAAACACATAAAATAACCGCACCTTAACTAAATCAGAAATTCGAGTGCATATAAGCCAAACGAAATATCAAAACTAACGAAACAATTTCTATGAAGTAAACATGACATTCACACAAATCGGATAAGTTACATTTAATAAACTTAACCAAAGGTCGTAGCAATGAAAACAACAATCAACACACAAGAGTCACACATACCAATGAGAACACCTTACAAAAACTATAATTAAATGAACTAGAGGCATAACATAGCAGATAGTAAGTTAACGAGCCGAGCATAATAAATTAAACCATTTTCCCGATCAAACTTTAGTATAAGCGTAATTTAAACATGGCGGGTCACACATACGTATGTAAAACACAGTGAGACAAACTATAACTCAATAGACAAGGACATAACATAGCCATTAGCAATTATCGTAAGCGAGATATCATAAGCTAAACCAGTTCTCGATCAAATCTTAACATCGCAGAGTTTTAACATAGCGATCAAACATAAGCGAGATAGATACCCTAACGTATAGCAAAGTTCACCGGATTAATCGAACAATCATACTTACTAACTTTCGTGATACTTAACATAGAAATAACGAGATAAAGATTTAGTTAACTACCACGAGCCTAGAACATATCATATCGAAATATCTTTCTTCTTCGTAAGGTAACCTCATAAACTAATTGGAGTAGCTAGCTCCCGAATTTTGTGAAGACGCGTATTGCATACCGACATCATTCACCGTAAATCATATCGATATGATTAGATCTAGGATGCATCCATACGCCCAATGCATTTGATAGTGGCCATACTATCAATAAACAGATAACGGAAAGGGACGTGGCGAACATCACTCTATCGCCCTAGAGTCATGTCGAGGTGCATCAACACACGGACATGGAACCCCATGACTAGTGAAATAATGGCTCGGTGTCAAACTAACTTAGGTCAAAACATAATCATATCATAAGGGTTCATATCAAAGGTTCAAGTCAAAGGTTCATATCACGATCACATATCATACGTTCATAATCGAGGTTCATAATCGATGTTCATAATCGAAGTTCATAATCAGGAATTCATACTCAAACATAGCAAGGTTCAACAAAAAGAAGTTAAGACAAACAGAGATTCACATAAACATAAGGGAATCATAGCAATGGCATAGGAAATCCTAATAATTGAGATAGAAAAGCTAACAAAAGAAAACGTCATAAGGAAACTTTACTGAAAAGGTCAGAATATCTGTACCTTAAATCAAACGAGAGAAAAGCAAACGAATGAGTGAATCACGAAGATGTAACGTCGTGTCTCCTCCAACGAATCTACACGGATTATGATTTATTTAATACTTATTAGCATCCTTTCAGTTATAACGGATTTATCGCATTCGCATTCTTAGAGTTGTCAACATATTCTTATTCTTAATGACGGACAGAATTACAATGTTTTAGGGTTTCAATCATTAATTAGCCAACCTTATGAGACCATGCATGCAATACTTTAATTCATAACACTTGTTTTCTTATATAAAATCATAACTCACGCATGCTCACAACACTCTACACACTAGCTTGTTACACGTTAAATCAACAGTGATTTATGACCTAAATGACTTACTATTTTCACATGAAATAACGAATTAGCACACACAGCTCAAACCCTAATCGACTCTCATTTATGTTCTAGGGTTTTTCTCATACTTTTAATATCATATTAACACTCATTAAATTGACATGTTACGGATTAAATGACCAACTCCTTGACCTAGAACTTGTGAAAAACCAAACGGAAGTTTGAACAAAACTCATGCATGTTTACATCAATAACTCACACCACATTGACTTATATAAAGCTTGTTAACGAGGCCAAAGCTCACTCGTTTCCTTGCTTCGATCTTATATGCAACCCAAATGAAAATCACACATTACAACATGTTGTTTCCGACTCACTAACCACTCGACAATACAAACACTTAACCATTAACTCAACACTACATGATTCCAACCTACATACTCGATCACCAAGGCTGTTTTACAAAAAGATTTCGATAGGAAAGACATGCATGCAAATCGACCCATGTACAGGTTACTCAGATTTGTGACCTTATGTGATATAGTTATAAGCTCAAAAACACATTCAGAACTTGCATAAACATGCGTCAACCCCAATATTTACATCATCGTATTCGTAATTTTATGTGGTGACATGGTGTGCTACTTGTTGTATGGTTAATGATACATGTTCGACACTTATATATGAGTTTCTGAAATCATGCATGATACATATATATACGTATAACTCGATCCCAGGTTTACACAAGATTCTTATTCCTTCGCATGGTTACTCAAGGACTTTAACACATGACTATTATTCATTCGTAGGGTTTAGTACATATCTCATGTGTTCCATGTTCGACGAGCTACATACAAAAGTTTTTGAGAAAAAGGAAAGTCGATATACCTTAGCAAACTCGGAACAAACACCACCGAACACAAAAGAGAGCAGCCACAGAAGTCGGATGGGAAGAAAAAGAAACCAGGGAAAACCTCTTTGCCGTGACTTTGAGAACTAGGGTTTCACATTTGAGGTTTGTGTTGGTATATATACTATGTATATACCGATCGGTATCAAGGGGTGGGCTTTTGATGGGTCGGCTAAAAAAATAAAAATCCAAACTGGACGAGACCTTGGACTTGGGTTGGACTCTCGGATCACAAAAGGAAAACAAAGCCCGACTTGGCTTGATAGGAATCGGATCACACACAAAACAAAAGAAACGGCCCAACTCTTGTGTTGAGTACTACACTTGCACAAAATAAAGCGACCCAAAGGTATTCGGATTATACAAGAACAAACGACTAAATTTATTTATTCTTGCGACGTTTAGTTTACTTAATATACACGTTAGGTTTTTAAATATTCATAAGTTAGGTTTTTAGTTTCGTTAATTGAACGTTATTATATTTTACGTATTTTAAAATTTTGATTGTGAGGGTAAAATAGTCTTTTAACACGTTTTATATTTTTAGGGTTTTACAACTCCTCCCTTCTAAAAAGAAAATTTCGTCCTCGATATTGAACAAGACGGAACGGAACGGGAAACGAAACGGATTTCAGAATTCCAAAGAATATAGCAAAACGCGAACTATCTTAGAACAAACAGATTCTTGTCAGAACATTTATACTTATATTAACAGTCAAATACTTATAACAGATAATCATATGCTTATCAAAGTAATGGCAGATAATAGATGAGATGCCGAAAATCAAACGACAATTTCTAACTTATTCAGATATCTAATGATGAGAACAAACATATGCATAGGCGGAACAAATCCTAACGGTCTCACTAGTCGTAAATGCGTGAGACGATACAAGCTTAGGCGCATATAGCAATCTATAGGTTCACAGGATCATAACGATTTCGGTCCCAAGCGTACAAAACTTATACGTAATGTATATCGTGAAATCTCACAAATAGGTATGCAATTTCAAACGAACATGAGAAGTGCCAAATAACGGATACCAGCCAAAATCCATTCACGTATCAGCCACAGGCATTTCCCCAGACGCCATATGACTTCAATAAGTTCAAATTATATGATCTCGGTATTATCACGTTGATCAGGCGTCATAATACTTGCATCACATAACAAGTTCTTATTGTCATCATATTCATTCCGGTCATGGCAAACCACATAACCGAATCACAACAAAACATATCACATCTGGATAACATCTGAGATAGCAAGTAACATACTATACCGCACTGATTCACATGAGCATACCATCATGATGGTCATACTTTATTTCCAGCTATGATTAAGCGACACCGCTAAGAAAACAAAAAGCAGACGAAACTTATGAGGACTAACGGAAACTTAACGAATCTATCAGAAAGAAACAACAAACCGGAATTATTCTTTCAAAATTTTGCTTTATTCTCACTAATCAAACAAAATTTGCAAAATTGTCATAAGATGAACTTCCAAAACAAAACTTAATAATCCAAGATTCAATCATCTAAATGAAATCAAAAGGACCTAAAGTCAAAATCCAATGTCAGAAATTTCTCATAAAGAGGACAACTAATCAGGAGCGCACATTTCTATTCTTGTATCGGGTTAAACCTACTAGTAGCCGTAGACTCTAAATCCGAGTCCACCTCGTATTCTTCCTCATGACTCATTACATCGGTCAAAAAGAAAAGTCGAGATATACCGAATGCTAAACGATAAAACTTCACGACTCGAACCGAGTTACGAACGAATCAAAGAAAAGTAATATGATCGAATCACTTAGCGTAATATCAAACCGTCACAAAACGCATGAAAAGCGAATTAGAGTGACATAAGTCGGCACTAAATCATATGAAGTAGATGAACCTTCTCACCACGGTTGAATCTTGTCTCCGTCTTTTGCGCCTTTGGTTGGTCCGTCCACTTCCTCCAAAGAAGATCCCGATGCCTCAAGAAGACGGCGGTGAGTGTGGCTTCGCTTCACGAGCCTTTCCAAGACAGAATCTGCTGCAAAGAACGCAATGTCGGCACCATCTTCTACGGCTCCACGGGTAGTCTCCATCTAACGATCGACAAAACGGACGAGCGAAAACAAAATAACAAAATTCGATGCGAAAAGAGGAGGCCAATTTAGTGAAGACAAAGAATATCAAGTCAAATCGAACGATCATCAAAAGGAATCGAAAGATATCCGAATGCACGGAAACCTAATGTCTACCCAATCCTCACGGTGTCATAGCCTAAGCTCTAAGGGTCCTAAAACCTAGAGCTCGATACCATAAATTGTAACACCCCAACCCGACAAGGGTAAAGATATCACAATACGGTTTATATCGTAACTAATATACTATACAAAAGCGGAAGCCTTTACAAAACTTACAAAAGAAAACATAAATAACTTAATAATCAAAATAAATCTAATATCTCTATAGTCAAAACTTGCTCTCTCTACTCTCAACCCGATCGGCCATCCCACAAGCTCATCTTGAATGCCTAATACCACCAGCAGAAAAGAAAATGCTATTTGAGCTTACAAAGCCCAAGTGAGCAGATATAACGAACAAAAACTAAACAAAAACGAAATACCAAAATTGAAACAAAGAAACGAATAACAAAGTCGTAATGGAATGAGATTCAATGAATCATGGAGAATTCTCGGAAACACAATTACGTAAATCCGGAAGAACAAATAACAAATAAGAACAAACACATAGCACATTGTCGACACAAATGCAAACACATAAAATAACCGGACCTTAACTAAATCAGAAATTCGAGTGCATATAAGCCAAACGAAATATCAAAACTATGTAAACAATTTCTATGAAGTAAACATGACATTCACACAAATCGGATAAGTTACATTTAATAAACTTAACCAAGGTCGTAGCAAATGAAAACAACAACAACACGGTAGTCACACATACCAATGAGAACACCTTACAAAAACTATAATTAAATGAACTAGAGGCATAACATAGCGAGATAGTAAGTTAACGAGCCGAGACATTATAAATTAAATCATTTTCCCGGATCAAACTTTAGTATAAGCGAATTTAAACATGGCGGTCACACATACGATGTAAAACACGAGACAAACTATAACTCAATAGACAAGGACATAACATAGCCATTAGCAATTATCGAGCGTATATCATAAGCTAAACCGGTTCTCGGATCAAATCTTAACATCGCAGAGTTTTAACATAGCGTATCAAACATAAGCGAGATAGATACCCTAACGTATAGGCAAAGTTCACCATTAACTGAACAATCATACTTACTAACTTTCGTGATACTTAACATAGAAATAACGAGATAAAGATTTAGTTAACTACCACGAGCCCGAACATATCATATCGTAAATATCTTCTTCTTCGAAGGTAACCTCATAAACTAATTGGAGTAGCTAGCTCCTGAATTTTGTGAAGACGCGACACACCGACATCATTCACCGAAATCATATCGATAACGGATCGGATCTAGGATGCATCCATACGCCCAAATGACGGATAGTGGCCATACTATCAATAAACAGATAACGGAAAGGGACATGGCAGAACATCACTCTACTGCCCTAGAGTCATGTCAGAGGTGCATCACTGACACGGACATGGAACCCCCATGACTAGTGAAATAATGGCTCGGGTGTCAAACTAACTTAGGTCAAAACATAATCATATCATAAGGGTTCATATCAAAGGTTCAGAAGTCAAAGGTTCATATCACAGTCACATATCATACGTTCATAATCAGAGGTTCATAATCAGATGTTCATAATCAGAAGTTCATAATCAAAAATTCATACTCAAACATAGCAAGGTTCAACAAACAGAAGTTCAGACAAACAAAGATTCACATAAACATAAGGGAATCATAGCAATGGCATAGGGAATCCTAATAATTGAGATAGAAAAGCTAACAAAAGAAAACGTCATAAGGAACCTTTACTGAAAAGGTCAGAATATCTGTACCTTAAATCAAACGAGAGAAAAGCAAACGAATGAGTGAATCACGAAGATGTAACGTCGCGTCTCCTCCAACGAATCTACACGGATTATGATTTATTTAATACTTATTAGCATCCTTTAAGTTATAACGGATTTATCGCATTCGCATTCTTAGAGTTGTCAACATATTCTTATTCTTAATGACGGATGTAATTACAATGTTTTAGGGTTTCAATCATTAATTAGCCAACCTTATGAGACCATGCATGCTATACTTTAATTCATAACACTTTTTTCTTACATAAAATTATAACTCACGCATGCTCACAACACTCTACACACTAGCTTGTTACACGTTAAATCAACGATGATTTATGACCTAAATGACTTACTATTTTCACATGAAATAACGAATTAGCACACACAGCTCAAACCCTAATTGACTCTCATTTATATTCAAGGGTTTTCTCATACTTTTAATATCATATTAACACTCATTAAATTGACATGTTACGGATTAAATGACCAACTCCTTGACCTAGAACTTGTGAAAAACCAAACGGAAGTTTGAACAAAACTCATGCATGTTTACATCAATAACTCACACCACATTGACTTATATAAAGCTTGTTAACGAGGCCAAAGCTCACTCGTTTCCTTGCTTCAAACTTATATGCAACCCAAATGAAAATCACACATTACAACATGTTGTTTCCGACTCACTAACCACTCGACAATACAAACACTTAACCATTAACTCAACACTACATGATTCCAACCTACATACTCGATCACCAAGGATGTTTTACAAAAGATTTCGATAGGAAAGACATGCATGCAAATCGACCCATGTACAAAGTTACTCGGTTGTGACCTTATGTGATATAGTTATAAGCTCAAAACACATTCGAACTTGCATAAACATCGTCAACCCCAATATTTACAACATCATATTCGTAATTTTATGTGGCGACATGGTGTGCTACTTGTTGTATGGTTAATGATACATGTTCGACACTTATATATGAGTTTCGAAATCATGCATGATACATATATATACGTATAACTCGATCGTGTTTACACAAGATTCTTATTCCTTCAGCATGGTTACTCAAGGACTTTAACACATGACTATTAATCATTCGTAGGGTTTAGTACATATCTCACAGGTTCCATGTTCGACGAGCTACATACAAAAGTTTTTGAGAAAAAGGGAAAGTCGATATACCTTAGCAAAACTCGGAACAACACCACCGAACACAAAGAGAGCAACCACGAAGTCGGATGGGAAGAAAAAGAAACCGGGAAAACCTCTTTGCGTGACTTTGAGAACTAGGGTTTCACATTTGAGGTTTGTGTTGGTATATATACTATGTATATACCGATCGGTATCAAGGGTGGGCTTTTGATGGGTCGGCTAAAAATAAAAATCAAACCGGACGAGACCTTGGACTTGGGTTGGACTCTCGGATCACAAAAGGAAAACAAAGCCCGACTTGGCTTGATAGGAATCGGATCACACACAAAACAAAAGAAACGGCCCAACTCTTGTGTTGAGTACACAGCTTGCACAAAAATAAAACGACCCAAAGGTATTCGGATTATACAAGATCAAACGACTAAATTTATTTATTCTTGCGACGTTTAGTTTACTTAATATACACGTTAGGTTTTTAAATATTCATAAGTTAGGTTTTTAGTTTCGTTAATTGAACGTTATTATATTTTACGTATTTTAAAATTTTGATTGTGAGGGTAAAATAGTCTTTTAACACGTTTTATATTTTTAGGGTTTTACAGAAAGACATTGATAACGCTACACGCGTCGTTCGGGGTCAAGGAAACTTCCTTTTCTTCGAGCAAGTTTTATAACACCCTAGGCAGTGAACCTAATCGTTGTAGTGTAGTAATTAGGGTAAGCCACGGGTATTGATATCGTTCTCTAGGGGAATAGGAATGCTAGTAAGGAGTTACTACGCTAAGGTTAAGGTTGAGGGAGATTATTTTTTATCTTTTTATATTTTATGAAATGGAAAGGTACGAATCTCGGGTATTGGATTTGGGGGCGGTTGGTATTTCTACCGATTACTCTACTATTATCTAATTATCTAAACTAAGGTTGTGGGAGTCTATGTCTAATTAATGTGTGCTCGTATGATAGTTTAAAGATGTGTTTACTTAGGTTGTATTATTCCTTAATTATCTCCTATTGATGGTTGAGTTGTCACGTCCTTATTCCTAGTTGCGTTGTGTGTCTAAAGTTGTAGGGTATGCGTTTCTCCCTAACTCTTTGAACTTACCAAAGGGTCTCGTCTACAAACCCACTAGGGATGATAAACTCCTACTCTAAGGCGCTCTTTGGATGGTTTAGCCTACAACTACTCGGTAATTATATTCTAAGGTTCACAAAGATGAATCAAGCATTAAGTACACAACGAATGACCTATCGCATTACTAGATCATTAATCAACTAAGATAAGAAACAACCAATCAATATTCAATAATTAAGTTTCATACTTCCTAAGCAAACACACAAATAAATTAATGGGACATGGAGAACATGCAAGCATACACACAAATAATCAAAGACATAATTGAATTAATGAAGTAAATACTTATCTTGATGTAAGATAGGGTTTAAAACCCTAAAATCTGTGACAAGACACCTTAGGTTCGGTTTAGGTTTTCACTCAAAAGACTCTCCTCAAAAGCGAAAAATTCGGATTCTATATATAAGATTACATATGGCGGCATATTACCTTATGTTTAGTGGCCGTCGTGTCGCCGTCATTAGGGTTTCGTCTTGCCACGTTAACCTTGCGACGGCGTCACCTATATGTCCGTGACGCCGTCCTCTTGACTTCCGGCGTCGTCTGGATTGCATTTAGAGCCGTATGAGTGGCGACGGCCTACTCTTTACAACCGGACGTCGTCTACTTGAAAATCTGAGTTTGAGTTCGAACCGTCATAAAAATCCTCGGACGGCGTCGCCATTGCATTAGCACCCGACGCCGCCGCCTTCTAATTTCGAATGTGAGTGTCTCGATTTTGACTTTGGCCATTTTCTTCATATATTCGCCTTTTCGTCCAAATAAGTGCCATTCCAGCATTTTGCCTTCAAGAGACCTAAAAAGTGAAAAGGAACGATATTAAGCAATAACGGATACAAAGTGATCAAATAAGGACTAAAACGACCCATCAAAATGGTACCTTTTAAAACCTTATCAGACATCTACATGATTCGTTTAAAATACATCGTTTGATTCATTTAAGTAAATAAAGTTTTCAAACAAGGCAAATCCTAACGTTTCACACCAAAGTAAAAGATAAGTTTTGTTAAAATCAAATGACAATAGTTCATGCAGTAAATCTTCAATGAAATGTAACCGCCAACGGGTGACTTTAGTATGAACTCCATGATACTAGCCATGCAATGCAAATTACGGACCTGAGAAATACATGCTAAAACGTTAACATAAAGTTGGTGAGTTCATAGGTTTAAATAAATATAAACGTGGACCACAAGATTTCCGAGCGTGACTATTATAACAAATAAAATATCAAAGAAAAGTATTAGAATTTAACTAAGATCATGACCCCGAAGCCTTAACGAGTTCAGTATGTATATATGTATGTATGCCTGTTGGATCGATATACTTTAATCAAACTAACTTAACTAGCTTGTTAAGGTTTAATAACCTCGGATAAATCCTATGTTATTAACAAAGAAACACTGAGCAATCTTTATCAAGTACGCGGAATTTACTTAACAAAGCTAAGAAGAATAACTTTTATTATAAACTCTAAATCTGCTTATTATGCAGATACTCTAATACAACTCTAAGATAATCAAACTTTTCTCTAAAACACTAATTCGTAAACTCTAAAACTCTTTTTGGAAATCGTACATCTAATACCAATCTAGAAGTCCTTTTATAGGCTCAAGGATATGCTAGTCGGTTTACAATTTGTAACCTTGTACGACAAGTAATCTAAACATAGAATACAATTCTTTCCATAAACAAATATATCAGTTCTTTTGTTCTTGCAAGTACTTTGACTTCATAATGCAAGACTTTGACTTTGTCTTTAGCGATTACTTTGACTCTTTGACTTCTTCCAAGATTTTACAGGTTTACAAGATTTCATATCTTCAAGACTTTCATATCCCAACAATCCTCCCCTAACTTGAATTCTACTTGCTTGACTTCAAGTTCTTTTGTGAATATATCTTTAACGACTTCATCTTTAAAAAGGATTGTTTCTTAGTCTTTAGATTTTATCTCGTAATATCTCGTGCTTGTCAAAGTATCTCTTAGAATTTTTCGTTTCACAAAGACATCAACCAATCTCCATCTTTTCAAAGAACACAAAGAACATATGACAAATTGTACATTAATTCGGTTTAAGTTGCATACTATTCTCATCACTTCCAAGTGAATCATTGAAAATTTAATGGATTTAGATCTCTTTACCAAAGCCATTATCTCTAGGAGTAGCCAAATGTTTTGGTGTGTAAGACCATGGTACATTGATAACCATATGATTTTTAGCAAACGACCTGACTATCAATGATTTGATTTGTCTTTACCAAAAGTGTACCTTACGGACTAGTTAGTTCTTCATTTAATGGTGAACTAATTACCAATAATGGTTTTCCACGACCTTTACCACAAGCCATTTTCTTGTGGGCTAGCCAACTCTTCACATTCATCGATATGGTGAGTTGATTACCATCCAACTTATTAGCAAGTTGTCAACTAAAACGGTTTGATATATCTTTACGAGCCGTTTGCTCATGGATTAGTCAATCCTTTTGTAACCATGGTGGATTGATAACCTATTGATGTTATCATCATAAAACCATTTATTCAACCTTTATTTCAAAATATTTATTAAATAACAAAGGTTTCTTTCTAAAATTCATTTAAGCGGTTTATTTCATCAAACAAGTGCTTTGATGAATCTTGTCGATCGTGAGACTTTGAATAAAAATCTTGATTTATCAAAAAGTATTTTATCAAATAAAATTCATACCAATCATTGATCATCTTGACAATAGTAGTCCGGTTGATAAATAAGTTGATAACCATGCAAGCGGCTTCATTATCCTCTTCTACTTCCAATCCATGCTCTAGCATTCTTCTCATGAGCTCAACTGTGAGAGGGTATCTTTTTCGCAAAACATATGTATCATTGTTCCATTTTCCGACTCTAAAACATGAACTCCGGACTCTTCAAAGAATCTCCGACAAACAATTTCCCGGCTTTCTTGATTCTTCCAAATATCATCAGTGCTTTCTTCTTGATTTCCCATGCGTTATGAGATCACCATGTAAACTAAACCAATCCTTCTAATGGATTATTTTCAAAATAAGCCTTCACCACATGATATAAGTAGAATAGGTCTACTCTATCTATAATATGCGGTATATCCATAGCCTTTTGAAAACTTTGAAGTTTTCATCTTCTTTATGAAAAATCATGTAATCTCCATCCTTGATTTCATAACTTCAAAAACACTAATCTTTGATCCGTTTCATCTTCATGTCATCATCTTCCTTTGTATAATCAAAATCTACCACTCGAGATAATTCTTTAATTCATCACTAGTCTCGGATCTTAATTCAACTTTCTTTGAGAACCGAACATCTGTAACTTCGCTTTTCCTTTTTATTTTCAAACTCTTCTTTCTTTCGACTTCAAATCCAAGTAGCTTCTTCTAAAGTCTTTAATGCTGCAACATCTTTCTTATAATCCTCCCTAGCGACATCATATAATCTTTCATCTCAAAATAGTTAAACTTCGCAATCCTTTATACCCTTGACTTTTCGGATAAGCCATCATAGCATTTACCTTTAGCTTTATTAAGTCTTGGCATAAATCTAATCGAACAGTGATCTGTAATGGTCAAAGACTTCAACATCTAATTCATCTTGTACCTTTTGAGTCGCTTCTATTACAGCTTGAGCTTCCTGTTCTTCTCTATCTTTAGCATTTAACTTCTTGAACTTTTCTAGCTATAGCTTCATTCCTAGCAACTTCAATTGCTCTATGTTACGCCTAAAGTTAGTTTCTTTTTCTTGGTTTCAACCATAACACCTTTCCCTTTATCCTTAGGATCAATTTCAGGTTGAGAAGTTCTTTGTTGTTCTTCTTCTTGTACATCTCTAATAGTAACACCACCTCTAGGATGTGACAAATCTCCTAAAATTGTAGCAATGAATTCATCATCACTTGCAGAATGAATAGGTTTAAAGGTAGCTTCCTCCTCTTCTTGTATAACAGTTGTAGAAGGACCAGCTTCTTCTTCAAAATTCAATACTCTTGGTGTTATTACCTCTTGTCTGAAGGTTCCATGAAAAGCAGTACTTTGATGTTCAGTACCTTGATCTTCAATAACTAGTTCTTCAAGATTTTGAGGTTCATCATTTCTTCATACTTTCAATATGAACCGTTCTTCAAGCTTTGAGATCCATTCTCCTTGTCATCCGCTTTCTCCTTATCATCTTCTTTCAATTTCGTTTTTGAATTTCCTCCCAAATGGATGTAAGATGTTTTATGAACCTTCTTACATTTTAATTCCTTCAAGTTGCTTACTGACGTTTGTTTTTTCTTTAACCCATAAGTTGTAACCTTGAACATATGGTTTAATAAAATTCCTTAACCACATACTTACGCTTCAACTTCCTAAGCGCTTTAGCTTGCTCGCCAAAAGATTTCTTCAACCTTGTCAATTCTCGAGTTAAAGCATAATTGTTGAGAACTTGACCTTCAGAAGCCATAGAAACTTCATCTCCTTGAGATTGTGAGTGAACGTCTTGTTGAGATTCGTGTAGAGATGGTGGAGGTGTAACAGCAACATGTTCTGAAGCATCAGTACTTTGCTGAGAAGCAGTACCTTGTGTGTCAGCACTCGGTGAAGCAGATCTTTGAGAAGCAGCACTCTGAGAGGCAGCACTTTGTGAAGCAGTACCATGTACAGAAGCAGTACCTTCACTTTCCTCATCCTTTCCAGCTTCATCACGTACAGCTTGAACAACTTCCAAGATGGTAGTAGTTAATGGAGTATCTCCACCTCTGAACAAATCACTTCGCCTTGCCATAAATGTAAATATTTTGGCTTGTTGCACAATGACAGTAACAAATCGCAGGTTTTGGAACATCGACCAATTGCTTGTTTAAGAAAACATACAAACCTTGGGTACATCAACCATTTTGACCGGATGATATATGTGAAAGCATCCCATCCAATATAAGCCTTGAAAAATTAAACACTACATTGGTAGCTAAACCAACCACTGCAGATGCTATATTGGATCCAAAGCGCTCCCAAGAAGTACTTTTAGAACTTATGCAATGGAGCAAGACATGAATCAAGAACTTCCATTGAGGATGAATAATGCTTTCTTGAATGTTTGTTCACAAAGACCCTTCATAACCAAGATCTCTAAAAGTATCCCAAATCGGTTGCTTGTCAAATCAATAGCCCTTCTTCATCACCAAATAATAAATCTTCTCGAATAGAGGCCTCTGTAATCTTGATAGTCCGTCCAACAACTGTTGATCTAATATAATATTCATCCTCTTCCATATTATCTCTAGCATTCGCCAAAATTCTTGAATCAAGGTGCAATGATATCCTACTCAACTAAAAGAGCATAACTAATTGGCGACCAAGAAGATAATCAATGATATCATAAAAGCCACATCGCCTCGGTCTTGTCCAAATTAGCCACCATATTGTGCTTTGAAGCAGTTAATCGATTCACCATTGTTGAATAAGTGAGCACAATGAAAGATATTATTGAATAATGAAGAGATGGTGATTGGGAGATAAGTATGAAAAAGATTCTAAGTAATAATATGAGAGGGAAAATCGAGAAGTAGTTATTTATAGGTGGGATTTGAAAAATCACACTATAATAACAAAGTTACTAGTTACTATCAATTACCCATCAATATTACCGTTGGAACAAAGTGCTTTAATACGACAAATAGTACTTTCCACATAAGATCTTTCCCAAGCAAGACCTTCCAAGCGGTACTTTCGGGAAAAACAAGACTTTGCCAAATTCCTTCATAGAAACTAAGTATAAACAAGTATCCTCCCTTAAGCAATATGGGACTATACTAACACCTTATAGTCCTCCCTCAAACATAGCTTAGTAGTTAATCATTCCAATGCTCACGACCAAGTGATTGAATCGTGACACATCAAAACCTTTGTGAGTAAATCGGCTACATTGTCATCCGTGTGAACCTTAACAACATTGATGAGCCTGTGCTCATAACAATCTCGATAAAGTGATGCCTAATCGAATATGCTTTGTCTTGGAATGATACGAGATTCTTCACAATAAAATGGTACTCTCATTATCAATATTGATAGGAGTATTTTGAAATTGAACCCATAGTCCAAGAGTTGATTACGCATCCACAAAACTTGTCCACAACGACTGCGCAGCCTACATATTCAAACAAGAGATGATGTTGCGCAATTGTCTCGCTTTTGCATTGCTAGGAGACTAACCTTCTTCCAAGATATTGGCATCCACCGATAGTTGATCTTATATCATAATTATCACATGCATAATCACTATCTGAAAAAGCTTCTAAGTGAAAAGGTGACTCTTTTGGATACCACAACCCCAAATTAGGTTGTTGTTTTAAATAATGTAAGATTCTCTTTCTCGCATTCATGTGAGAGATCTTTGGTGAGACTTGATATCTTGCACAGAGAAGCGCAA
Organism: Chrysanthemum lavandulifolium; assembly: GCA_022545495.1. Taxonomy (NCBI): domain Eukaryota; kingdom Viridiplantae; phylum Streptophyta; class Magnoliopsida; order Asterales; family Asteraceae; genus Chrysanthemum; species Chrysanthemum lavandulifolium. The sequence continues at coordinate 31,724,823 of CM040242.1, forward strand.
ACATGATATCGTGTCTTGATGCGAGAAGATACATAAGAGAGCCAATCATAGATCTCGTATAACTTGACTTCAACAGTTGTCCATCTTCATCTTTGCCCAATGAATTGATAGATTTAATAGGGTAGTAACATGACCTTCATATCATCAAAATTAAACTTCTTAAGTATGTACAGTAACATACTTGTCTTGGTGATAAAAATTCCTTCCTTTGACCGCTTAACTCGAAGTCCTAAAAGAAAGTTAACTCATTTGAAATTCCTTCGCATCATTTGCTCAAACTCCTTAACCATGGACCTGTTTGGTAGCCCCCAATATGATATCATCAACATAAACTTGAACTAACATGATATCCTTCTTGTCTCTCTTGATAAACAAAGTATTGTCTATAGCTCCCTCCCGTATCCATGTTGTAATAAGAATGTAGAGAGCCTCTCATACCAAGCTCTAGGTGCTGATGAAGGCCATAAAGAGCCTTAACCACCTTATAGAGTTTGTTTGGGTGCTTAGGATCTTCAAAACACGGAGGTTGTTTCACATACACCTCTTCCGTAATAGTGCCATAAAGAAAGGCACTCTTGACATCCATCCGGACACGAAAACCCATGTATGAAGCAAAAGCAAGAAATATTCTAATAGCCTCAATCCTTTTCTGAAGCAAATACTTCATCATAATCGACTCTTCTTCCGGGTCTCAGAGCCTTGTGCTACTAACCTTGCCTTGTTTTTAATAACATTGCCTCTTTCATCTCTTTTTACTCGAAAACCCATCCGGTGCCAATAACTCTTCCCATCCGGAAGATCACATAAAACCCAAACTTCTTGAAGTTTAAATTGAAGAAGTTCTTCCTGATAGCTTCAACCCAAACTTTCTTTAGTCAAAGCTTGAGCAATATTCTTGGGTTCCTCTTGAGAGATGAAACAAGTAAATAAGCGAGTTTGATGGTCCTTATGATTCACTGTTTTGTTTATACACAAAGCTAAGTAAAGCATTGTGAGGTTTTGTGAAACCCTTAGCTTTGTGTCTTGTCATAACTCCAGTAGAAGGACCAATGATTTGATCAATTGGATGATTCTTATGAATCCGTAAGATTGGTATTTGTGGAACTCCATATGTATCATCCAAGTTAGTATAATCGACACCTTCATTGGAGTCCGAGAAAATACCTTCATCTTCAAGCTCATCATCGGTTTCTTCTAATCCATGCATGGTAGGATCATCCAAATCATCTAAAGCATCATCAACAGGTCTGAAGATGCTTTGGTCAATCTTGTCAAAATCTTGTGAGAGTATTCTAGATCTTGGTCTTCTTTGCCTCTTCATAAGCTCTCCTTTGTTCATCGGTGTAAGAATGTGCTAATACATATTGAAGAAGCATCCGATTAAGTCCCTCTTGAATAGATTGATCCTCGTGAGATAATGAGGATTGTGGTGCAATGAAGACTTTGTTTTGGAGAATCGATGCTTTGCTTAGGAGCAATGATGATTTTGTTTTGGACTTACGGGATCTTTATCGAGAACGAAGATCGGTCTAATATGAACACCATGAACAACATATTGGATATCTTCTCCATTGTGCAAAGGTTGATTTTCTTCTCTAACAAGAACATAATTCATTGAAGGAGATAAAACCTCAAGATCAAACATCCAATCGGGACCTTTACCTTTCTCATTGTCTTGATCTTCTAAAAGCTCAACATGAAGACAATCTTGAATCTTCTTAGTAACTCGTTGTATACTCGAAAGCCTTTCTTGTTAGTGCAATAACCCAATAGGTAACCTTCTTGGACTTGCCATCAAACTTCCCTGCATTATCAATGGTGTTTAAAATAGTAAGAGGACATCCAAAAGGCTTCATAAAGCGAATGTTGGGTTTATTGCCCATCGACAATTCATAGGGTGTCTTCATCGTGGTTTGGTGACGAGACCACATAAGTACATAGCATGCAAGTGCTACGACCGCCCAAAATTGAATAGGTAGATGAGAATCGATAGCATTGTCCTTCTTTGCTTCAATCAAAGTCCTATTCTTCCTCTCTGCAACACCATTTCTTTGTGGTGTTCTAGCAATACTAAACTCCTCTTTATGCCTTTATTTGCACAAAAGTCATCCATAGGCTTGTTCTTGAATTCGGTTCCATTATCACATCTACTACCTCTAACCTTGAGTCTTAATTGGTTTTCAAGTGCTATAATCAATGTTTGAATAGCATCAAAGGTATCATCTTTAAAGCCCAAAAGAAACCCAATGAATCTACTACAATCATCAAGTAACAACCAAGCAAAGATTTTTCTTATTTAAACTTGCCACGAGACAGGTCCAAATAAATCCATATGTAACGACTCAATGGTTCTCTAATAGTTCTTTCCTCAAGCTTCTTGCGAGAAGCTTTGTGTTGTTTACCTTCTTGCATGCTAAGCATGATTGATCATTCTTGTAAGTCTTTGAAGGTAAACCTCTAACTAAATTGCCTTTGACCGGTTTGTTGATGTTCTTGAAATTAACATGGCCCAATCTTCTATGCCATTGATGTGCCTCTTCAGATGTTGCTTTAGCCACCAAACATGTGGCTCTTCCATAAGAATGTAGACTCTTCATGTCTAAACTATACACATCATTTGTTCTTGGTACTCTAAGTACTACCATGTCATCATCAACGGGTTTAAAATCGAGGAAAGGATGAGACATTACGTGTTAGTGAATAACACGGGATGCTTTTATCACAAATTTGAGAGGCGAGAGCAAGTTGAACTTAAGCTCCTTCACATATCTAACATTCTCAAAGTCAATAAGCCCCGCTTTGATAGTTCCTTTGCCGATAATCTTTCCTCCATTGGGATCATTCCCAAATGCAACTCTTCCTCCAATAATATTTCTAAAATCGAATGAATCTCTTTGTCTCTGTCATACTTCGAGCACCCACTATCCACAATAAGATGATCTTTAAGCTCCTCTTACGGGTTTCACGCACACAAAGAAAAGAGTTAGTAACTTTTAGGAACCCAAGCCATTCTTGACTTGTGTTCCCTTGTGGAGTTACAAACTCAAATTCTTTGAGTATGTAATTCCACTATCTTTCAAATGATGATCCATAATTATCTTTTGATCTTTAACATGTGGATTTTCAAAACTTTTCGGTTTTCAACATAAATCTCTTTTACCGATTATTAGCATTTTCTTGTATCACAAAACATCTTATTCACTTTTGTTGAGCGTCTTGTGTGTCCTCGGCATTACTTTCCCTTTAACCCATTCGGTTTTAACAGTGGTTCTGTGATCTAGATCCCCTATGTGAATTGTAATACCTTCTAGGTTGATAGTGAGATCTCCTAGAATTTCTATTCCAAGTAGAGTGATCGGTACCTTGTTTCGGCAGCGTGCTTTTGAAATCTTGTGAGATCTTCGAAGGTTTTGAAAAGGTCTTCTACGATGTGGGTATCGTGATCCGGTGTGAAGTTTACGTGATTAACCCTATTTGAATTATTCCAAACCGGTTTATTCTCTCTAGGTTTCGGTTGGTAGAATTATTCCTTGAAACTTGCTTAGATATTCGAGTGTTTGTCACAATCTTTGATTAAGTGATGAGGATCGTAACACACAAAACACAATTTTTGACCCATATGTCCAAAGTGATTTCTTACGTGTCTATGCACAAAATTATTTTGCCTTCTTGGTGAATGATAAAATCTGTTTTGACCAAAGTTATCCCAAAGGTTTAGCAAGATCTTGTTTTGAAAAGGTTTTGCGAAAGTGCGCTTGTTGAGCAAGACTTTGTTTTGAAGGTACCGCTTGATTTTGAACATTATTTTCAACGACTTCTTTGGGTTTTCGGACCTAGATTGAGCTACAAGCTTCTTCCTAAACTCTAGACCTGTCTACTCCAAAATGAGAAACATCGGGCCTAGAGGGTTGATGACTAATGGGATGAGGAACAACATGAAAACCATTGTCTTTCTTATATTCATGAGGTGGTTCACTTATTGAGCCCTCATTACTAGATGTATCTACATAGTTAATGAGTTCATCATCACTAGTGGTTATGTCCTCAAAATCATCATCATCCTGATTACTAGGTTGGTTTTCATCTATGTTACTAAAGTCCATTCCAAATCCTAAGCTGTTCTAATGTAAGCCCTTCTCTGCTTTTTCAACATAAGCAACATGGGACAAGCGGACTCTCCCCAAGCAAACAAACTTAGCTAACAAATCATCTCTTTCCTTAGTCAATTTCTCAATTTGACAATTTTACGCTTTAGTTTCCATTCAACGAGTTTTAGCGATAATCCGTTGTTCATATTTTTCACCCAAGCCATTTCATTATTTTCATGAGTTAATATTTTGGCTTCCATAGACTCTAAAGTGATTTGATAACCTGCTACCTCGAGACCTAGCCCTAATACGCTTATCTCTTTCAATCACATAATTGTTAAGCAATTTTAGATAAAACTCATAACAGTTTGAGCATACCTCGAGATAGGAGACTAAGTTGGTGAAGTAGCCACCATAGCAAGAAGAACAGGATCATCTTCACTTTCTTTGCTCCAATCAAATCCTCCAAAGCCATCATCGATTCCAAAGCAACATGTTCAGATTCTTCATCAAAGCGATTGCTCCGGTCCAATGCTTCCTTGTGTCTTCAAGCTGTATCTTCCATCGCTACCATCTGATGAAGTCACCGGTTCATCATCAAATTCTTCACTCCAGTCAACTTTTGATAACTTCTCTTGAGCAACCAAAGCCTTTGTTTGATTATTGGAATTTCTTTGAGCTCAAGTTTGGCTTCTCGGATGTTCTATTTGCTTGATACTTAGCAAACCTGCACTCCTTGCAAAGTGACCGGTCTTTTGACAATTGAAGCATTCAATTTGAGATTTGTCAAAAGTTATTCCTTGTTTTGGTTTGAAATCAATACTTTTGCATGTCTTCTTCATGTACTTTTTGATCCTTGCGGTGATCATAGCAACTTACCACCGATATCAATTTCTTCAAGTGCATCTTCTTCAATGTGCTAGATCCTCTTCATAAGTGTGTGTAAGCTTGCTTGTTGTGCAAAGAAGGAGCACACAACTTCATCCGAGTGCAAAGTGGTAGATGGTGGGGCTGCTTGAGCATATGAAGGGGATTGTAAATGCAAAGATGCTTTGAGAACAAGTGCTTTGAGGAGAAGCGATACTTTTGGAAATCTCGCTCTTCTTTCGAGATGATATAAAAGCAATCTGTGAGATTTTGAATTTGGTTGACCACTCATCTCATGTTCATACACCTTGAGTTGATGATAGAGATCATCAAAGTCCATGACATCCAATCCTTGTTGTCCTCGATCATAGTAGCAATCACATGTCATGTAGATGGCAAACTCCTTAGAAACTTCAAATTAGCATCCTCAATCGACACTTCGCCTTGTATAACTCCAACATGTTGAGGAGATTTTGAAACCTATCATATGCGACATCAAGATTCTCTCTTTCACCAACTGTGAAAGTTTCAAATTGTTGCTTGACAAATTTACAATGCATCTTCTTAGGCTTCATTCCTCCAATCTGGTCTTGAGAGCGACCAGAGTGCTTAGCATCTTTAGCATCATGAAATTTGAGAAGATGACCATCCGGAATGGCGAGATAAGAGAATGTTTAGTGCCTTTTCTTGATTCCTTATGGTTCTTCTTTGGTAAGACCGCCTTAGGTGCGAGTTGGTTGTCGAGAATATTAATGGGTTCTCAGAACTACTTCATTCCCATTCACAATTACATTCCATAGAGCATGGTGCGTAATGGCAATATACTTCCTCATCTTCATGCACCGAGATCATATTCTCCTTCCCGATTATTGGAATTCGGTGAGGTGATTGAGGGTGGTGGAGCGACTTCAATCGACATCTTGAATATTGTTGAAGTAGGATTTCTTCCTAGTCGAGTTTCCACACAAGCTCGATACCACTTGTTGGATTGATATACTTTAATCAAACTAACTTAACTAGCTTGTTAAGGTTTAATAACCTCGGATAAATCCTAAGTTATTAACAAAGAAACACCGAGCAATCTTTATCAAGTCGCGGAATTTACTTTACAAAGCTAAGAAGAATAACTTTTATTATAAACTCTAAATCGCTTATTATGCGAGATACTCTAATACAACTCTAAGATAATCGAACTTTCTCTAAAACACTAATTCGTAAACTCTAAAACTCTTTTGGAAATCGCACCTCTAATACCAATCTAGAAGTCCTTTTATAGGCTCAAGGATATCCTAGTCGGTTTACAATTTGTAACCTTATACGACAAGTAATCTAAACATAGAATACAATTCTTTCCATAAACAAATATAACAGTTCTTTTGTTCTTGCAAGATGCTTTGACTTCATAATGCAAGACTTTGACTTTGTCTTTAGCGATTACTTTGACTCTTTGACTTCTTCCAAGATTTTACGGTTCTTATGCTTTCATATCTTCAAAGACTTTCATATCCCAACAATGCCCATGTAGGTGTCTTGCCAAACACCTGGTGTTCTCCAAATGAAATACGTCCGTTTGACTACCATTACATTCCAGTCAAGTAAGCGCTACTTAACCGGACGGGGGTGTCCCCCCAATAGACGGTTCATGATTGTGAGGACTTAACGGCAATAGTGGTAACCTAGGCAATACGTAAATGTTTAAGTACTTGTGTTCGTAAGTAAAAGCAAGCAATGTATTCTCACCCCAAAGTATTTCAAAACAAGCATAAAGCAAATACGGGGCTATGAAACTCAACTTTATAAAGGGATACAATCGGAAAATATACGTAAGTTCAATAAGCAATGAATCCTAACCGCGACCTAAATAAATAAGTCGTCTTAGAAATGATACGATATGTACTATATGCATATGAGTTTTATAAAGTTTTATAACCCCGATAAACTTGTTGCGAAGTTTTATAAAGATTTGTAAGTCAAATCGTTTAAGGAAAACAAGTAAAATACATTTTCGGTACTTGGTTCCAAAAACCCTTAATAAAATTGCTGATTGGAATTAAATTACAACTTTAAACGATCGTAACTCACTCGTTTCTTGGCCAATTATGCTCATTCAAAGCCCTAAACGTAGATAAAAATGTCTACTTTCAAGAACTCATGGCTTCTCTTAGCAAAATCATGTTTTAGATACCCAAATAAAGCTTAAAAGCTGTTGTCCTAAACAAACTATTTTGTTCAGAAATTTGGCCCGACTTCGCGAGGCTATAACTCCTTCATTTTTCATTTACTTTTCAAAATTCAAGTTCCGGTGGCACACCCCCAAAATGTCGTAGCATAAAGGTAATTAGGGCGTGACATTCATAGCATAAAGACAAGATATAAATAACGACATCTATATGAGTCGTTTAAAAAGATACAGCATTTGATTCATTATATCAACATAGGATTTTCAGTACAAAAGTTCTCAAGTTTTACAACAACATAAGGATTAATTTTGAAAAATATAATTAAATGATATATAAAGTCCATGCAGAAAAATCTTCGTGAATGTAACTGCCAACGACGACTCTATGAATAGACTCCATGTATGCCAAATCAAGCAACTTACACATCTAAGAAATACATGCTAAAATTATCAACATAACGTTGGTGAGGTCATAGGTTTAAGTAAATGTAATCGTCAAAGTGCGGACCACAAGATTTCTATGGATGACCATTATAACAAATACAATGTCATTGAAAAAGTATTTTTTATTGCACTAAGCTCATGACCCCGAAGCCTTAATGTATTATGTATGCATAAATGTACATATATATGTATGCCCCTGTAGGTGTCTGCCAAACACCCAGTGTTCCCCAAATAATATGCGTACGTTTAACCAGTTGGCGCGATTAACCCAGACAGGGGTATCAACCCAATAGATCTATTCACAATATTTGTGCTTACAAGTAATTAAAGGTTCATGATAAATGGAGACTTAACGGCAAATGTGGTAACTTAGGAAATCCGTAAATGTTTTATGTACTTGTGTCTGTATGTAAAAGCAGGCAATGTATTCTCACCAAAAATATTTTAAATCCAGTATAAATGTAAAAGTGAGGCTATGAAACTCACCTCAATTAGTGGTGAATACAAGAAATGATAAGTAAGTTCAACGAACAAGTATTCCTAAACGATACCTAGATAAATAAGTCGTTTTAGAAACGATACGACATGTATTATATGCATATAAGTTTTATGAAGTTTTATCACTTTTATATACTTGTTGTGAGGTTTTATAAAGTTACTTAATTCAAAACATTTAAGAAAATGAATAAAACGCGTTTACGATATCAAAACTCTAAAATAAAGTTTGTTGATTTTAAAGTAGACCTGACTTTGAATGGACGTATCTCTTTTGTTTCTAGCTTTTTTTTAATCCGTTTAACTATATAAATGTAGGTAATTATGTCTATTTTCAATAAATCAATGCCTCGGTTTGTGAAACATGTTTTAGATGTCGATTTATATCAATATACTCACTGACCTATTGTTTGATAGACACTTTTCCCGACTTCGACGGGCTATAACTCACTTGTTTTCTAATGAAATTAATCCGTTCAAAAGCCTAAGTTGAAGGTTTTGAGTATTCTTTCTAAATATGTAAAACATTCATTTTAGTTCTAAGCCAAAAGTTTCAAAATCAAAAGAACATGAGGTGTCAAAGGGAATTTTCGGAAAACATTACTTGACTTCCGGGGGAGGGCTTAACTCATTCGTTACTTAACCTCTAGATTCGATTCAAATTGCTACGTTTAATTTAAATTCTTAGCTAAAAAAAGTTCAAAAGGCTCAATTTCCCAAACTACTCCTAAGTTGCTGATAAATATGCTCAAAGTTTTGAACTCAAATTTTGGTCGATTTTGACAACCAATTACATATCACTTGTTAAAAATACCAACAAAACTTTAAAAATTATGAAACTTGGTCGGGAACTACCTAAGACATAGTACAAACTGCGGTTCAAAGGATTTTTGCCAAGAAAATTATTAAAGTGCTTTTCTATATTACCAAAGTCGACATAAAAATTCTAACTAATTTTTGAAACATTTTCAACGCAAAAAATCATATAATGGTGATCTAAAAAAACATGAGATAATTATAATGAATGAAAAATATGTAAATGAGATGCTTACAATGATATGGTGATGATTTAAGAGCAAAGAGTGCACTAAATACCCAAGAACACTAATAAAACCCTAACTTCCAAGCAACAAACCCTAGTTTATAAACCAAACCCTTAACCAACTAAAACAACGCTCAAAATACCCTAGCCTTATGTTGTTGTTGCTTCCTTGTGTTTGAGAGGAAAAATGAGAGATGAGTAATGGAGTTACAAGGTGTCTAGTATTTATAGGAATAGATTTGGTATGTTGAATGGTCTTAATATGGGTCACAAGGGGATGCAAGGTTTAAAATAGAAAACAAACAAATCTTGGGTTTCTTGTAACTACATAGGGCGTGGGATAGCAAGGTCAAAAAGAGGTTGTGTCTTCAAGATTTTTGTAGCTTTTCATGTTATCCAAGTTAAGGTAGTTTTGAGTTTCTAAATAAAAAAGGGGATGTTGGTATGATTATAAGGATAGGGCCAGTTTTATAAGCCTGAGGGGGGAAGTTTTATTTTGATGTTTGATAGATATAAGTGTGCAAGCATGTGTATAATACAAATGTGATGGATTGGGTTGGTTATTGCATGCATGCATGAACGTAAATGTAAGTCGTAGACGATTTAAGTAAAACTTATAAGACCAAATGTATAGACTTATAAAACAAGCTTATAAAATTCATATAATACTTAGTTGACATAGACTAAACTTAGTATAGTGCTTGGTATTTTTTCAAAGTTGTTTTTTCGTAAATGCGATTTAACCTATGATTATGTGCTAAAGTAAATATTCAAGCGTTCAAAGTAAATTGTTTTGAGTTTATAGTCAGTATGAACTTGGAAAATGTGAGTTGTCACATTAATTATATGTCTTAGTTTTCCAAAAAAATCCAATTAGAGATTCTAGTTTGGAGTTTAAGTCTTTCAATTATGTGCTACACGACACGAACTCAGAAACATGACCTACTTGACTACTAGTTTCGTGTAAAATGTTAAAATACTGAAAAAAATAAATTCCAAAAGTTATAAGATTTGGATAGAATCTACCTATGACATAGTAAAACACTGAGGTACAAAGAGTTTGGCCATAAGTGTTCTCTAATGTGGTAAAAACAATCTCATATATAAGTCGACCTTATTTTCTAAGCAGATTCAAGACTAATAACAACTAACTTCAAAACAACTTTCGACACTACAAATCTACCTAGGTGATATGAACTCATGCTAAGAAAACCCTAGTTTTTAAGTACTAAAACCCAACTCTTATATAAACCCTTAAACTAAATCTTGAAAACCCTTGACTTGCGTGTTGTTGCTACCAAAATATAAGGAGAGAAAGAGAGTTTGTGTGTGTGTTTGATTGTGGTGTATGAGCTAGTCACAAAGGCTTTCTTACACAGGAACAATTAAGGTATGGTTGGAAGAGATAACAAACATCACATGGCATGGTCCAAGGGGTGATGCCTAGTGTAATAGAGGTGGGGGAGGGTTGCTTACGTAAGCTTTGGCTTGTAAGTTAGTTTTGTCAAGGTAGGAAGCTCTTTGTTTGCTTATCTTCTTATAGTGGACGATTTTAGAGAGGATAAAAGAGGTGAAAATTTAGAAATTTTGAAATGTATAAGTGTTATAGTGTGTAAATAAAGGTGGTGAATGTATTTAGGTAAGTTGTGCATTCATGCATGTAATGTAATGCAAGTATGAAAGGTTTACGTAAAACGTATAAAACCGAATGCATACGATTTATAAAATATGATCATGAGAGTAATAAAGTACTAGTTAGGCGTGACTAAACTTAATCTAGTTCAAATCGTTCAAAGTTGTTTCTCGTTATACGCGGATTAACCTAACGGTTATACGTAGAGTCAAGTAATCACGTGTTTAAAATAAAACGTTCAAGTTATGGTTAAGTATTAACCTGAAAAATGTTAGTTGTCACATATTTCTTTTCAAGTGAGGGGGATATTGGGACAAGATTCAAGATCAAAAAACGTAAAAGCTTTGAATGTTTGATATGCACTTTTATTTTAAAGGCCTGATTTACACATGTAATTTTAGGCTTGATTTGCTTTTTTAGTCTTAAGATGTTTTATACTTTTGGTCTTAAGATGTTTTATACCTTATTTTGATAACTTTTTTCCAAGTTTGTTTTTCAAATTATAGAGGCTTAGGAGGTTTATTTAAGGTATTCAATTATCAATTAAACTTTGACTTTAAGTCTTAATTTTTTTGTTATTTTGTTTAACATTGTTAGAATTTTTATTCACGCTTCCGTTCTACGTCATTCACCGTCTAACCTATATTTCACAACAATATTTTAAGTTATGTATAGTAATTTAATGAGCCCTTAATTAATTAGTAGAGATTGAATTCTACTCTTTTTTTAATATTGTTTTGGGAGAATTTACGCCATGTCACCATGCATGCTTTTTGCTCGTAAATTCCTTTGGCGTTACTAACTTCCCTTTTTCGAACGTACATAAAACGTGTTGGAAAAATTGTTTAGAAAAGTGACTTTTACGTAATTCCTTTGACGTTATAACAAAACTAAGAATTTTAATTCTTAACATTATAAGATTTTGTCAAATTATTCGAGATAAGAAAGGTGACTGATGATGATGTTGTATGCATGGTTCATACAAGTTGATCGAGTGTGTGGTCTAGAAGTCGAAGAATCGGTTGTACCTTTTAATATACATTTCATGTATTATTAGTCGTGATGGTGCGTATATATAGAAAGTGACATATTACTCCACAAAGAAAAAGCAAGAAGCCAATTACTCAATGTTGGTTGACTTATGACTTTGACAAATTAATTACTAGCTACGACTTTTTCAGGCATACCACCCAAATGAGATCTACATTATTCTTTGTTTGGACATGCTTATAATTGTAACGATTTACAATATTTGAGTCACGTTATTAGGTTCGGATCAAGTCAAGATCTACATAATAACATCAACTGTGTAGCATAAGGCTGGTTTTCATGAGGATGATCTGATGGATCATTTTATAATGACCATCACACGTGATCCTTATAAAAGAACCTTTCATCACATTTATTCTTTTGCACATAGTGGTGACCACCATCACCTTTATTTTATTTTTTTAATTTATGAATGTGTGTGGGGTATATATGTATAATGGTGGTGACCATAAAATATAAAAAGTGATGGGTTTGATGATATGACGCTGACGTGAAGGTAATGATATTTAAAAACTAGTCTAATGGTGGAGACTTGTTATCCGATAAAGATTAAAGTTCAAACCTTAAGGTTACAAACATTGGGGAGATCGAACTTCCATACGCGCAGCTTAGATGGTTTTGAAGAAGAAATCTTTGCAAGAAAATAGTCAAGTTTTTCAAATCGGGCATACACTCACTTGGCGCAACTAAGTTGGGTCGAGTTAAGATATTGTCTTTTGCGATAACAACGTCCACTATGGTGGTTTATAAATAGGTTTATAATATGATGAAGAGGTTCATGTTCTTATTAACCATAGTGAAAACCTATTTCATGCTTAATTACTTGGCATAAAAGATCTAAAATCTTGAACTTCTTCACAATTTAATGTGTTTTAGATATATGTGATGTTTATAAAGCTTTAACAAGTTTATGTATAGTGAAAATAGGTTTATACAATCAAAAGTATAAAGTTTTATAACATTGATCGAGGATGAAAATTAAAGATCATGATATATTTTTTGAATAAGCAGTCTACGTAATTTCTTTTGTAAATTGTCAAAGATCTGTGATATATTTTCAATTAATCTTTGATCTAGCTAATATAATGGGTTAGCTGAGCGATTCTGGGGTCACCATTGATTAAAAGTTACACCGTTGGTCCTATTTGGACCAAATTTACATTAGTCCTATTTTGGTAATGCTCGTTAATAAAATTTTAAAAACTTTTAATTTTTTTTCTTAAAATCTACTTAATATATATATTTTTAAATTTATAATTTAAAAAAATGGATTCATTTTTTAATATGGATAAACTCTTTATATATATTTTTTGAATATCTTGAAAATTATAATTTTGTAAAAATAAATATAAATTCTGACAGTTTTAAAAAAAAATTAAAAATCGGGAAAAACCTTTTAAAAATCTGATTTTTTAGAAATCTGGATTATTTTTATTTTTAAAAATATTACAATTTTGAAGATTTTAAAAAATACAAAAAGTCTCCGGTTTAAAAAATTTAAAAATAAATGTATAAAAAGTTTGTCTATTTTTTCTAAGTTAAAAAAAAAAAAAAAAAAAAAATCTAGATTTTTAGAAAAAAATTAAAAGTTTTAATTTTTAACAATGATACTAAAATATATTAAATCGCGAATTTGGTCGGTTTGGGGACCAACTGTAACTTTTAATCGAGGGTGACTTGGAACTCGCTGCTAACTTATTCATATTAGCAGATCGAAGATTATTTAAAAATATATGCGTATCTTCGACAATTTATAAAGACATCGTTAACGTGAGCGTGTTATTGAAAAATATCTTGATATCTTTAACTTTTATCCATTAATCAATTATAAAGCTTTATAAAGGTCTACAATAGTGGATGCCCCAACATCCATATAATTAGTCTTCAACAATTAAGAGTTAAGATGGACGATTTTTTAGTTGCAATTATTATAAAGAAGCATTCCAGGAAGGAAGAACATGCAATGTCATTACATTTGATGTCAACTTTTCCATGTATTTATTTATTTATTTATTTATGATCTCTATTTCAACGTCGAGTTGAATTGAACTAGTCCTAATGTGGAATTAACTTCTGCTTCCAGTCCACAAACTAATCGTCTTTGATGTCTATTTTAATATTCAATATCACATCAACTTTATAAATTACTAGCAGGGTAATTGTGCGTTGCGACGCCGAATATCATGTATTTAAATTATTTAACAAGCTAATGTTTTTTATTATACGTTTCTTCATGACAATGCTCCACAAATAATGATAATATCAAGTTGAAATTAATTTAAGAGATAGATTACTTTCTATAAATAAAAGAATCATTTATAAAAAAGTTTACTTTACACAAGATCTAATCCTAAATGAAAATATTTATTGTGAGTGCTTTTATATAGTCCTTTATAATTTGTAATGCATCAAAATTGTACACGGTTAAAAAAATATATGTTTAAAGGGCCTTTCAGATAATTAGAATTCAAAAGTATATAAACTATTTAATTTTATTGGGTTAAAAATAATAAATAACTAACATAAAATTAGGGTTGTATGTAAACTATTTTTTATATAAAATATATTTATTCTCTATCTCAAATTCTCAACCTCAATACAAGCCCTTAACGCCACTTTCTTTATGTTTCTTTCTTATAGCCATGATCACTTTACCTGATTTCCGAGGCAAGTAATATACCGATGACACTTTTGTTATTTTTTCATGTTTCTTTTATGTGTTTTCTAACTGTGGGTCCATATCTGCTTTTCTATTTTTAAGTTTCGAAGCCTTGCAAATGCAAATAATCACTTTATAAGGAAATTGCCGAACACCAAAAACTAGTTTAGTGCATTTTAGAATCACATTAATCGGAAAATCAAGTCGCAAACATAACCCCAAACACCCCTTTTGTGTATCATAAGTTTTTACGATTTGCAATTTTAAAAGGTACTATTGATTTTGAGGGTTTTAAAAGAGGTGTATTATTATGAATGTGAAAATTTTGTAACCCTCAAACTTGTGTTGTAGATGTTGCACATTTTGTTTTATGACATGTATTTGCTTAAAATTTAATTTTAAATTTTTTTAAAAGTTGTGGAAAAAGAGTACAATCTTAGTATAGATTCCTTCGTCGATAGTTACAGTTATACATTGTTTACGAATTGGTGAAGACATATATTCTAAGTTTGAAACTGTAGGAAAAAGTTGATATCGAAGACCAGAATGTAGCAAGTTAAGCTTGATGGCTCATTATGTAGGTATTCCATCACATTTAGCCGGCCCGTCGCGAGCTCTTAATAAAGCTTGATAACTCATTAACTCCTCAACATCTAAACCCTATTTGGGAATGCTTCCTAGGGTTAAAGACTTACAATTATAGCATTATGACGATGATATGACGAAAGTACTACATCATATGACGAAAGTTAAGCTTTATGCATGCCTAATTTTGAGTCCAAAGTTACTAGTCAAAAATAGCATACTTCAATTCTTCTAGAAGTTCTTCTTTTCAAAGATGCAATCACCTTCCTTAATTTATTCATTATTATAGTACAAAAATAAGTTACATATATCTTATATTTTGGATTTGATGATCTTAAGGTTCGCTTGGTAGGACGGAATGAAATATCAACTGAATGTAATAAACTGAATGTAATGATTAATTGTAGTTATTAATCATGTTTGATTATATGATAAGATGTAATGGAATCGATAATAAAAAGACTAAAATACCCATTAATGATAAAAAGTTTATTTAATGTGGCTAATTAATGATGAAGTTTTATGTAATTTTGATTCATTACAAGATGTAATGAAAAATAAGTAGGGGCCCCCTAATGAATGGTTTTGGTGTAATGGATCATTACTTGTAATGAATCATTACATTCTATAAATGTAAACAAACAATATTTATTCATTACATCGTAATAATCTTTTCCATTCTGACTTTGATTACTACATACCAAACGCTACGTAAATGTTTTCGTTAGCTTCTATGTCTGTTTGTAACCAAAGTCCGAGCTCATAGATCATGTTTTATGAAATTGCCCATTAGCTTCTCAGTTGGCATAAAGTCGTGTGGTTGAATCTCTTCGTTTCTGTCATCAATTCGTTTGATGCTAGTTTTGAATGGGTAGAAGATCTCCGAATTAATCCTCACGCTAAGCATATAGTACAGTCAATTTTGGGTGTTACGACTTGATCTATCTGGAAGTTTTGCAATGGCTTCATTTTCGGTCATAAGCGTCTTATTCGGCAAGACATTTTCGATAGTATAGTTGATCTTTCTTATGTTTGGTTCTCAAATTGATATACAAAGTTGAACATTTTTTTGGACTAATTAGATCCAAAATCCACTGTTAGCTCTTCCGGCCCCAAAATTATGGCATATATTTATTTATATTAAAGAAGACTTTATCTATAAAAAGTAAAAATTGCACCAGGCGCATTTATATAGAAATTTAAGATTTGTGACAAGATTTTAAACTTTGAAGAAAAAAGCTTCTGTAGTTCGGAAACTCCTATCTGGTCCGCCCTGACTTAGCAATAGTCCATTAAACACATATTAACGAAATCGTATTAGTATAGTCACAAGCTTATGTGCAACAGCACAGCTGAAAAATGTTTATCTAATTCGCATAGTAAAGAAAAAGGCTTGTTTTCCAATGGTGCACGCAAATGTTTTTTGGTTAAGTGTGTGGGATTTATGTCATGAATGTTATAATCATGTGATATATATTTTAAAATATTGCTAGACAGACAAATCTTGTGGCTAATTATTATGGTCATCAAATTAATCACATTCACATAGGTGTCACTTTGGTTTAAAATTGCGTTTTGCGATCCGATGTGTTAAAGGTCCCAGAAGTCAATGCATGATGTGCGTTGCAAATGCGAGCGTATTTTGGACGCGATGTATTTTGTAGTATAAAAATACAAAAAGTATTTATATGTAGTATATATTAAACAAATTACCAAATAAATGTAATAAATTTACCAATAAATCACTAAGATATAGAATATAGGCCAATAATCTATTTATAAAACAAATAAGTCACTAAATCATGACGTAAAATGCTTAGAAACAACATTATAAATTCCAACTAAATGTTGTTTTAAACGAAACCCTCCTCCTTTAGTTACTTTCGAATAGGATGAACATGTAACTTTATTTTTAGTTTTGGATCTTGAATTCCATAATTTCTGTCTGGATCCTTGTTATTGTTAGCAGTCAATGCGGTTGAACGTGAGCGATTAAAGTCCATTCTATACATATACATGATGACATGATTATATAATGTATTAAAGGTATCTTGATAAGTTATAACGATGGCTAATAATCTTAATTCATTAATTATTAAGATATATGGTTACGTATGATCAAAGATGCTGTAAGATATAACTTTTCACATAGGCACATCAAACCATAACACAAAGTAGCATATAGATGGAATTCTAGAGAGAAAGTTAGAGGTTTAGGGAACTTAGTGAGAGAAAGTGAAAGATATTATTATGAGCTCCAACTCTACCTTGGGAGGTAGAGAGTATTTATAGTCTTACATAAATCGCCACACTTTGGGGTGTGGATCGGGCATCTGATGGGTAAAGACCCGTCCGTCCTCCACGGTGTTACTTAACTAAATACTACTTAACTTAAATGAACTACGACTACGAGCTTTCTAACGATTACATATACTTGAGGTGACCGACTCTTTAATACCGGAATTTCTAATTCCTAACAATCTCCCCAAGGAGGTCACCTCAATCATGTACCAAAATTACATTGAATACAAATAGATATTACATTTAACAATTGATCTTGCATTCTTGATGTAGTCCTTTGCTCTAAGCTCGTAGTCATTGATTCTTCACATTGCATGTTTGGTTATTCCAAGTGGAGGTCTTTCTTGATCCACGTGATGATAAGTTTGAGCCATCTTTGGAGATCATCACTATCAACAATCTCGACACATCCTTTGTGGTGTTGGTATTTTGTGATGTTGTGACTTTGGGACCGACATGCTCACATTACGGATCATGATATCTTCTCATCGAGTGGCGGAAGCTTTAGTTGATTCATGATATTGGCGGCGTAGCGAAGCATGGAGTGAAAATATCGAGTCATTGATGCACTAATCATGATTTCTTTTGAGATGAATGTGTTAAGTGAGCATGCGGCTATGGATTGACCGCTTCATTACGATCATTGCAAGCGTCGGGTGTACTGCATACAACGATTAGCAATAAATCGCGTGAAAGTGTCTTTGATCACTTCGTTGAATTGAGTACACGCCCACGGTTCCCGTTGATCGATACAAATCTTGCTGTGATCGGTATAATTCGAAGAATTTCCTTGACGGGGTTTCGCGGTTGCTCTATTTGTTCTCAAACCGGAACATCTCAAAGAAGACAACACGGAGTGAGTGAACCGGTGAATTTAAGTCCAGCGATTGATGAAAAGATATTTGAAAAACAATCGAGTATTGCTCAATAGAAATTGTTTTGCAATACAACGAAGGTTTTAATGAAAATCAATTATCAATCATAAAACACCTTTTGGTTTGAAAATGAGTACACGGTCGATGTGCTAAAGAAAAGAGTTGTTAAGCACAAAGACCGGTTTTCAAAGGTATCCGTCAATCCCTAACACGAACCGAGATTGATTCAAGAAATTGAATCGCCCCATTGTTTCATTCGGTTGTCACATGGTTGATCCATATAATAGATCTCACATGCCACCTACCGAGGAGCTTGTTTGATGTTGGCTCGAAGGCTTTCCATCTTCATTGTGAGTGTGTAAACACATCACTCGGATGTTACAGCAATACCACAAGGATAATCGTGGGACTCAAGATATAATCTCTCTTTCCACATTGTGTGAAAGAGAGTCTTCATTGAAAGTGTCCTAATGAGATTTATTGATGATCTCGTGGCTCTAGACTCAATTTGTGCATATTTGGATCCTATGCGGAGACTAGGGAGAGGTCTCCTTCTTCAATATCAACAATCTCTAAGAGAAAGTCGATAGATAATGTCGGTTCCCGTGAGAATGAAACAAGTCCTTTTAAGAGGAACTTGAGTGGTTTGGAAAGTTGAAGTGCGGTGCGTCCTTTGGGTCCATGACGTCTTGTCTTCAATACCGATGTTACCATCGTAGCATATGAATTGAACCGGTTTACGCCCTAAGGTTGAATAAATGGAGGCTATTTGTTTTCACCCTTTTCTCATTCAATTCTTTTTAATTCTTCAACCCTTGATTGCTTACGAGACTTCATAACTAGAACCTTGTTGGGTTTATTCGATACTAGCTCGGTCTTAGTCCGCACTCTTCCCATATCTCATTTTCTCCTTTTATCATCATACCTAAGGACTTCTACACTAACTAGTGGATTGTCCTGGTAGATCCCTCCGGTTACGGCGGATCATGGGAACCAATACCTAACCTTATCATCCTTATATCACCGTACATAAAGTAAAGTTGGTGGTCTATTTGGTATTGTTCATCGCCATTGGATCAATTGAAAACCATTTGAAAATCAATTCGGATACTTGTGATATATTATCAAAGCATTTTGTACTGAATTGTTTTGATATTTTAAACGAGAACTCCCCTCAACATGTGCATCAAGTATTTGAAAATGTTTTGCACGGAGGCAAGAGAAAAATTAACTTCTTTGATTACCATTTTCTAAAGATATCAACATCACTTCCTTCATCAAATCAAGTAGATATAGCATTTCGGGAAGGATGAGGTTTCCATAAATTTGCTCCCCTCAATATGTGCCTCGAGGTTTGAAAAGAGTTTTGCACATACTAGAGGAACTGCACATGGGATGAATGATCACGTTTCAAATCAAAGGTTTAAGATAGATGCTCCCCTCAACATGTGCATTGAAAATTTGAAATCGTTTGTCACATGTGGGAAGGATAGCATGTACATCCTTATAAAACCATTTACCTAATTATCGGTTTAAATCCGGTTTAAATCACACATTCTCCCCGATCACAATTATCAAATCATTTGAGATTTGTGATCTCTTATTGATTAAATTGATTTTGAAAGCTTTAAGGAGAATTGTGACTTGATTATGAAAGCGTTTGAGCGATAAGGATCGGATTTTAAGACTTTAAACTCCATTGATAAAACATGCATGTATATCTTTTGAAAACAATTTAATGCCAAATAACTTTTAATTTAATTGAAATCATTCTCCCCTCAATCAATGACATAGGTTGTTGATTGAGAGATAGATATTTTGACAAATAAGTCGATGATTATCAAAAATAGAGATTGAGTTATTTTTCAAAGCATTTAGTTTTCAATGAGATAAATGTTTATAGAATCGAGCATGGAATTTTGAAAACATGATAAAACATGGCTCTGTTCTTTCTTTTAAAACCGGGTTATTGCACGAAAATGACAATAAACCATTTTCTCTTTCTCCCAAAAATATTTTTTTTTTTTTTTTTTTTTTTTTTTTTTTTATTTTTTTTTAGAATTCGAACAACATCTAAAGTCCGTGTCATTCTTTGAATGATGACACAAAAACCGTAGATATTATCGAACCGAAGAAAAAAGAAAAAAACATGACAAAATGACAATATTTTTGAAGATTTTTGAATTTTCAAATTTTATGGATTTTGAAAGTTTTATATTTTTCTATTTGATTTTGAGAGTTTTATAATTTTGTATTTTGTTTTCAAATAAATATTTACAAGAGATAGATGAAGATAGACCTTTACTCCTCGTCTTCCTCACGAAGGCGTTTGAGAGATTCGGTTGAAGGCTTTTCAAACCAAGGCGTGGAAGAATAAACTCAAGCGTTCTCTTGGAAGAGCTTTGGTGAAGATGTCCGCTAGCGATATTCGGACCTCACAAAATATAGTTCCACCACACCTTTTCCACTTGTTCCACGATGAAATGATGTCGAATGTCGATATGCTTTGCTCTTGAGTGTTGAGCGTTGTTGCATGAGAGAGCAATAGCACTTTATTATCACGATCGAGAGGATTTTGTTGAATTCAAAGCCATAGTCGGATAATTGAGATCTCATCCATAAGATTTGAGCACAACAAGATGACATGGCTATGTATTCAACCTCGTAGAGGAAATGGAAGTACTCATTTGCTTCTTTGAAGACCGACTCACAAGCTTATCACCCAAAAGCGAGCACCTCGGATGTACTTGACGTGTATCTTGACAACTGCATGATCGGCATCTGCATAGGCCGTTAGTGACATACCGGTGTCCTTGGTGCCATAGTCCCATATTGATGGTTCCTTGGAATACCGAAGACCCGTTTAAGCGCTTCAAGGTGCTTTTTAGTAGGCAGCACGGTATCTAGCACACATGCAAGCAGCGAACAAGATGTGCGGTCTACTAGCGGTGAGATACATCGGGATCAATCATACTACGATATTTCGTTTGGTCAATCATGATCCCTGAGTGGTCCTCATCTAGTTTGGTTCGATCAATCATGGGGGTGTCAACAGGGTCACTTGAATCAAATCCAAATTTCTTTAAAATCTCTGTTGCATATTTAGATTGATTTATGAAAATGCCTCCGGGACTTTGTGAAATTTGTAATCCCAAGAAAAATGACATTTGTCCCATCATTGACATTTGAAACTTTGAACTCATTTCATTAGAAAAACGATCACATTCCATTGGGTCAGTCGAGGCAAAAATAATATCATCAACATAAATTTGAACATGAGTTAAATGTTTGCACGACTTCACGGTGAACAATGTAGGATCAGCTGCTCCTTTCTTTGAATCCGGTTGATAGAAGAAACTTTGACAATGTATCATACCATGCCCTTGGAGCTTGCTTTAAACCGTAAAGAGCCTTCTTCAAGCGATAAGCGTGAGTAGGATGCTCTTGATTCACAAATCCTTGGGTTGGTGGCGTGAGCGACTTCTTTAAGATCTCCATTCGAAATGCCGTCTTTACATCCATCGATAAACCACCATGTTCTTACTTGCGGCATTAGCGAAAGATTACGATTGCCTCGATTCGAGCAAGCTGGAGCAAAAGATTCTTCAAAGTCTATACCCTCCTCTTGGCGATATCCTTTAGCAACTAATCGAGCCTTGTTCTTCAACACATCACCATGCTCATCAAGTTTCACTTTGAAGATCCATTTAAGGGCTATAATCATAGCTTACGATCTGGGCGGTACTAACTCCCATACATCAAGGCGATCAAACTCATGAATTTCATCTTGCATGGCATTGAACCACTATCTTCATTCATAGCGGTTTAACATCTTTTGGTTCGATCTTAGATAGTGCGGAGTTGAAGAAACACCATAAGGCATCGGTTGCAAGTTGTTTCGGGTTGATACTGGGGACGAGAGGATTACCAATGATGTTGTCTAATGGATGATCGTGAGTCCATTTTACGAGGTGTTCATGTGGCATTTGTTGAGGCGAGGTAGGCGAGTCGATGTCTCCGAAGAAGATGGTTACGATGATGATTCGGGAGTAGCAAATATGTTTTCAAATGGAGCATCTTCGGGAGTAGCAAAGGGATTAACTTCATCATTGATGCGAAACATTTCCATGATGTACATTTGAAGAATGATGATTTGTTGATGAGGCGAAGGATCGTGACGGTGCTTCTTGGCTTAAAGATATTGAGGCCGAAGGATTGACTTCATTCAACGGAATATGAGCAACCTCATTGTAGGGATCGGCACCTCATTAGTAATTGAATCATACAGTTCATCAAACATAGGATCAAACAATTTCTTTACATCATCTTGGATGGAGGTACATATGGAGTTTCTTGAGAGGAGTTTGGAACAAGGGATGAACCAATGGGATTGTTTTGAAGTGCGGGTCTGGTGGAGTGTCCGGGAGCCATTTGACGGTCGACTCATCAAGCGTAACGTGAATTGTTTCCATGATATTTCGGGTTCTTTTGTTGTAGATTCGGTATCCCTTTTGTTTGATGCATATCCTACAAATACTCCAATGTCGACTTTGGCCCTAAGTTTGCCCTAAGTCTTGACCCTCATTAGTTGGATAGCACAATGCACCAAACACACGAAGGAAAGATAGATTAGGTTTTCTGTTGTGGACAAGTTCATATGGAGTTTTCCATGAATGGTGTGAATCGGGGAGCGATTTTGTGTGTAGCATGCGGTGGCAATTGCTTGACCCGGAGAAACATTGGAACCTTTGAGTAGATCGGCATTGTTCTAGCGGCTTCAACAAGAGTACGATTTCGTCTTTCAACTACACCGTTACATTGAGGGGTTCGTGGAACACTTCTTTGATGGTGATTCCAACGCTTTCATAGAATTCACTAAGTTGTTTGTTGACAAACTCGGTTCCATTATGCATTACGATAATTACGGCGGTTTTGTTAAGTCTAAACTGCAATTTGTTTGATGAGTTTGATGATGATATCGGGAGTTTCATCCTTTGTCCTTAAGAACTTGACCGGTGAATCTAGAGTAATCATCAACCACAACTAACACATATTTCTTCCCAAAGATATTACGCACCCTCATTGGTCCACATAAATCCATATGAATCATATGAAGAACTTACGTGACGAGTTAGTAGGTTTGGGTTTATGGGCATACTTCTTGCTTTTCCCAATTGACATCTTGAACAAAGATGATCCTTTTCATACTTTAGTCTAGGTAAACCTACAACTAAGTCCTTTACGGAAAGATCGTTGATGGTGCGAAGTTCAAGTGATTGAGGCAGCGATGCCATAACCATGACTTTGTTTTGAAGCCTTAGATAACAAGCGATTGGAGAGGCCCTCATCATGTCATCGATAGAGATGGTGTAAAGGTTTGAGCCACGAGTTCCTTTCAGCAGTTCCTTACCATTAAGATCTCTAACAAAGCGGTATGTTTTACGAAGGCTACTTCTAGATCGAGTCACGAAATTGACCAGCGAGAGAGCAGTTATGACCTAAACCTTCCACATAATACACTCTAGAGATGACACTATCACCAACAACATAATCTCCATAACCCATATAGCACCGAAATGATCATTACCAAATCTAACGATCCGATGAATTTGCTCACGAAGTTCATGAGCGTGACCGGTCTCGGTCATATGCTTGGAGCGACTGAGTCCGGTACCACGAGCGATTTGAGCGATCTGCGGTTGAACACGAGACAAGAATGGATAAGCGGATAATTGGGATCCCCATGCAAGAATGGGTTCCATTTGGTTAGTTACAATGGTTGGACCACCCGCATCGAAATAGAAGCATTCATATCGAGAAAGTGAGGTAATGGAATCATTGTGAATAGATGCAATACTAGTGTCGTATTAGCCACATTTACGGTGTGACCACTTCTTAAGGAATAGTTCTACCGGTAGGCATCCATTTTCTAGTGGGCATTATCGATTAGTCTTATGACCAACGGTATCCAATAAAAGCCTATTCTCTTTGAATGTTCTTCTGTGGGTTTCCATTGTTTTCTAACTTTCATTCGCTTTTGCCTTTTAGCCCTTTTAGCATGAATATTAGCATTAACAATATTAAGCTGGACAATTAGCATCATTAGGCGAACATTAACATCACATTCATGATTAGAAGCGAATTCAAGCGATCATCGGTACAAGGTTTGCAAATAGTATCGAATTGAATTAATTACGATGCGCCTATGGCTAATACTAGAATCAACACGATTCGTTTTATTCGATTCAAACTTAAAGTTCCTAGATTGTTCTTCTACTCTTTTCGGTGCACATTCTTAGCTTGCGAGGTCCTATCATTCCTTGTATTGTCTTGAGACTTTGACTGCTCCCTTTAATGTCTTGATTACTCTGTAGAGGAATGGGAACATTAGTTTGTTTTACTACTCTTTGCATCACTGTTTAGATGTCTTTGGGATCCGAACTACATGCGGTGCACTAAGGTTCACTTTCTTAACACTAGAGTCTTGAGACTAGTACTCCTAGAAGGCACATTTGAGTTCACTTTCCTAGCATTGACGGATCTAGAATCGAACTACTCAATGGTACACTACTCCTCACATTCAAGCCATTGGGAATCGAGTGCATATCATGTTTGGCCTTAGGCATTGAGCATGGAATCAAAGGGTTAACTCTCTCACCTAATGTCTTTGGGCATATTGTGATCAAACATTCTAAGATTTCTTGAGATCGTTTGGCATATAAGCATGCATGTCCAATTGCATTATCATGAGGTTTCTCTAGCTTATCCTCTTCAACAATCTCACGAGCATTCTAAGCAATCCTTAAGGGATGAGAAATATGTTTGAATGGCAAGTTTGTTGTTCCTTAGATGAGGGGACATATGTCACAGATAAAGCATATTTATTACTAGAGTGAACCTTAGATACAACATTCTCCTCATTGATCATTGGCATTTTCCCTTTTACCTGACTCTTCAGATTCTCAATTTCCTTTTGCAATGAAGTTATTTGTTCGTTGTTTTTGTTACGAGTGACTTTAATTGATTCAAACAACTCATTGAAATGACGTTTAACCTTTTCATTTTCTTCTAGAAAACTTTCGTTTTCCTTTTGTAAAGCATTTACTAGGTTTTGAAGATGAAACGTTTGGGAATTCGAGAATCTAAAGGAGGAGGCATTTGGGAGCTGTCATATTGTTCGTTTGACCCTTTAATTGAGAGATTTGGGCTTTCAACTTTACGATCGTGTTGCATTGAGCTTGAATCATTCATCACGTTTGTTAATTTGAAAAGCGCATCAAACTCGGAGCATCGAAGATGTCTTGATATTTGAAGTTTTGACATTTTCTTTGAGATGTTGATATTTTAGTTGTAAATTAAAATACTCAACTTCTAGTTTAGAAAATGTTTAACCAAAGTGTCGTGATCATCGGTTCAATTTTCTCGTTTAGTTTAGAATTAGTTTTTCAAGCTCAATGACACGATCATGGGAGACTTTCGAGGCCGAGATAATTCATGAAATTTGGAAGCATTAATAGAGCAATTTGAGCGTTGAAAAACACATCTTGAGCAACACATTCGATAATAAGATTCTCATTTAATGTATGCAAGTTCTTTCTCTCAATCTCATTATATTTGATTACTGCGCTCATAGTCACTAACTTCAACAACCATTGCATCAAATTCCTTTTCCATTCCCTTAATATCGGTTTCTATTCCCTTTTAAGACTCTCAAAGTGATCTTTTAGAAGTTTAAAGAAGGGCATGACCTCGATCAAATAACATTCTTTCATTTGTTCAAAACCCTTTCTCCTTGATTATACACATGGGTGTGATCCTTTTCTTGCAAGTTTTCTCAAAATCAACAAATAGTTGAAATATCACGTATTGGCTAATTAATGTCTTGCTTTTAGTGGCAATTGTTCTAGGTACAAGATGCATTGGTGTATTAGGAGGATACACGTCGCTCTAGGCATTTTCAAAGGGAGGGTTTGTTTCAACAATATTTTCCGCTTTACGCTTATCTAAATCCTTTTTCCGAAGACTTGTTCGGAGTCAACAAAGTCGAGGCTTAAACTTGTTCAAGGAAATCCAGTTTTCCTTTTGTAATCATGAGGAGTGATAATTATTTTTTCTCTTTGCATTTAGGGTCATCTAGTTTTTGTTCATCCTTTCCTAGTGACTTCATCGATTTCTTATCTTCCTTAGTGCACTCAAGCGCAACTAGGTTTACGCCTAGGCTTAAGGATTTCATTACCATCATAAAGCACCTTATGAGCATTTCTAGCCTTTTAATTACCTCGGATTCGGTTCCTCAACAAGGGAATGCTATGCTTATCGCTTAAGACTCGATGTTTGGTGACCATGTGAGCGATCGAATGGTGTTTCCTTGTATGTACAACTTGTTTTCAAGTTTGTTTTCAAAGTTTTGATTAGAAAAATCTCTCAAGAGTTTTGATTCCTTTGCATTAAATTCTTGCTTAAGCATTTTCACATTTTCTTGAAGTTCTTGTTTTGTTTATTTGTTTTAGAAAGTTTTTCTTGCAAGGAATTTAATTCTTGTTTCAATACTTCTTCTCTAAACTTACTTTTCTAATTCTTGTACTCACTTGGACATCCATTTCACTGCTCACGGTGGTCAACTCAAATTTTGCACGTTGTTAGTAAATAGCAACACGTTCCTTATAGGCATTTAGTTCGAAATTATGGAATCATCGGGAGCACATGCGGTGTATTCATCAAAGACATAGTCATTGTTGATGCAGAAGATGCATCACTTGGTACAACTTCACTTTCACTTTGTTTCACGTATTGATCGTATGGGACAATATTGTTATTACCCATATTTTCAACATTTGATTCAATAGTTTGATTGATTGTACTTTGTCATGCATCATTGCACATTAGCATCATCGTATAGTTTTAATACCTCGAGATGAGTTTGTCCTTGGATGGGCGACTTGTGGTGAAGAAGAGATCTTGGGAGAGACCATTGGAGAGATGCTAGCCATAAAGATTGTGTGTGCGATGGGTCCATCATCTACATCAGTCGTATGCATCACGATCGGCGACTTGAAAGGCGTTCGATGATTGTGACCTATCTCACGAATAATTTGCTCATCCACATCGCATCATAGGTCTTGGCATTACCCTCGAAGAAACAACAATTCCTCTTCATCCAACGCGACACCATTGTCACGAGCTTGTGCGGCAACATCTTATCTACGAAGTAATCGGCGATGCGTGGGCGCTTTGGAGATGTGCGGTTCCTTGCAATGTGTCCTCACCACCACGGTTATAGCATTTGATCGGCTTAGCTTGACCTTGGTTACCATTCCTTCCTCGATTACGATTGCCCCATATCCTCTACCGGCACCACCCTTCCACGATCATCTTGTCTTTCTGAGCTGGTTGCACCACGATCCTTCCATCTTTAACGGTAGCTTGATTGTGTGGGTTAGATCTTTGTTACGAGGTTGTTGTTGGTTTGTGGGAGAGAATTCATGTTTTGGCTAATCGGAAGAGCTAGTTGATTAATGAAGCTTCCCGTGTGCATCGACATCGACTTGTTTGTACATAGGATCGGGAATGAGTTTGTGATTACCATTACCCAGGGTATGACTTGTGAAGCTTTGGTTGTGATTCCGATGTTTGAGTAGAAGGCGGTTGAATCATTAGGCGAGCTTGTCTCTCACAGGTTAGTTTTGAGCGATTGAGAATCAATTTTTCAAACATAGCATGTCTCTCATTACGAAGGAGGAAGGCATAGAGTTGCTCATAGTTTGTGTTCTTCAATCCTTTAGTAAGCTTCACGGTAACAAACTTGTGCCATTCGGGATTCATGTTGTTCACAAATTTTGAATTCAAGCGAATGTTAGGCATAGTCATTCGATGTTCCTCATGTCATTAACTAACTTATGAAATCTCACATAGTACTCATAGACATTCTCATCGGTTTCATCTTGAAGTGCTCAAATTAGTCATAGAGTTGTGATTCTCTGTCTTCCATGGTTAATTCGAACACGAGAGAAGCATCTTTACATTATCCCAAAGCGCCTTTGCATCGGTGTTATGATTGATCGACTTGTAGATGTCTTTAGGAAGACCTTGAAGAACAATGTTTGAAGCCACGATATACGCATCGAATCTCTTTTCTCCTTATCATCAAGCTCATCATACATCTTAGGTGCATCCATTCCGTAGCAGAGTACCATCTTCATTAGTATCAAGTATGTCTCTAGTCGTCTCAACTCGATATGGTCCTTCATCAATGGATTTGAGAATGTTGACACCATTTTCCTTTCAAGGCAATACAATCGATTCGTTGAGCCCAAGAATCGTAGTCGATTCATCAAGCATGGGTGGGCGAGTATCGAGCCATTGCTTGTACATCCTCGACAGCGATGGAGATGGCGGTAGGGACGTTGGTAGACATGTTAACAGTTATACGGGATTTTATAACTCTATGATTAAGCCGGAAATAGATTCTTTCACGGGTTTTACTAAATCAAGAGAAAACCGTAAACAATCACTCAAGTCGCTAGATGATAATGCACTAAGTCGCTAGAGACAAATGCACTAAGTCGCTACCAATTAATTAGCTAGAAAGCCAAGTCGCTAGAAACCCAGTCGCTGACAGAAAAGCAAGTCGCTAAGTAGTAACTCGCTCTGGACCAAGTCGCTAACCAAATTTTGGCGACAATTAGCTACACAGTCGCTAGGTATGCAAGTCGCTAAAGAGCAACTCGCTCTGACCAAGTCGCTACCACAGTCGCTACCGTGGTGGAGAATCCACTACTTGTGCTTTAACTCGCTAGATCTAACTCGCTACCTTCAACAACGTAAGTCGCTACAAAATGTGAAGCAAGTCGCTACCAAGAAAATATTCCGTGAGCTAAGTCGCTAGCTTGAAAACCAAATAAACATCACTTTTCAATCCAAAACAACCCAACCAAGATGATTCAAGCTTACCAAATGAAAACCTAAACACTTTTGATGATTCTAAACATAAAAGTACCAACAAAATTCAAACTTTAACACAAGAAATCAACCAAATG
This sequence comes from Chrysanthemum lavandulifolium, assembly GCA_022545495.1. Taxonomy (NCBI): domain Eukaryota; kingdom Viridiplantae; phylum Streptophyta; class Magnoliopsida; order Asterales; family Asteraceae; genus Chrysanthemum; species Chrysanthemum lavandulifolium. Next base: position 31,754,077 of record CM040242.1, read on the forward strand.
ATGCAAAAACCACTAAACTTTTCAAACTCAAAACCACCTAAAACCACTATAAATCCAAAGATGTGCAAGATATGATCTAACCATGGCTCTTGATACCAATTGTAAGATATAACTTTTCACATACACATCAAACCATAACACAAAGTAGCATATAGATGGAATTCTAGAGAGAAAGTTAGAGGTTTAGGGAACTTAGTGAGAGAAAGTGAAAGATATTATTATTATGAGCTTTATAGTCTTACTCTACCTTGGGAGGTATGGGTAAAGAGTATTTATAGTCTTACATAAATCGCCACACTTTGGGGTGTGGATCGAGGCATAACAACAATGTTGGGTAAAGACGCGTCCAAATGTGTCCTCCACGGTGTTCAAAACTTAACTAAATACTACTAAACTTAAATTAAGAACTACGACTGGCACGAGCTTTCTAGTACGATTACATATACTTGAGGTGAATCACGTGAGAAGACTCTTTAATACTCATTTAGGGTGTCAAGAATTTCTAATTCCTAACACACCTCCATAATACCCAAACTCAGTTACTTAATTAAATGCAAAAGAAAAATAATATTCGAAAAATACAGAAAAAAGAATCTCATAGATTAAATCAAACATTCATGGAATATAAGACAATATTTTTTTTGACGATTCTCATGCAGAAACAACTTTCAATCTTCTAGATTGAATTTGTAGTTCTTCAGACTTGAGATATTGTTTGTCGTTATTGTTATTTGTTCTTTGGAAAAGTTACATCTTAAATGGTGAGTTGCTAAATTTTGTTTTATACAACAATAAAGAAAACATAATTGTTGTATACAAGGTAAATTGGTGAGTGATATTATATTATTGTAGTTGGTTGTTAACACTCATTATCACTGCTAAATGCCAAAGATTAATTCTAAGGAATTTTCAAAAATAATACTATATCGTACATTAGTTTTATGGCAAATCGCATAAAAAAAATACTCTATTTTAGATCGATTTAAATTTAAGGTATTCAATTGTTTTTCTTTTTCAAATTAAAGTATCGAACTTAATTTTTCGTGCAATTTAGGTTTTTTTACTTTTCAAAATAGGTTATCGGTCATAATTTTAACTAAAATCACTTTTAAATGCTCAATAATAATGATACATCACATTAATGAATCATTTCCGCGAAATCAATGACGGGAAACTTCTTTCGAAAACCTCAAAAAACCTTACATTGCACATAAAAATAACTTCGATATTTTAAATTAAGAAAAAAACAGTAGAATACCTAAAATTCAAATTGACCTAAAATTATGTTTTTTTTCCAAAATGTTATCATCTTTATCTTGTATTTTATTTAATAGAGACTATTAAAACAAAAAGTTTGCTTGTTTTTTCCATTTTTGAAGTTGTGTACGTAACAACAATAGCATAGAGAGTGACAGACTAGCTAGTAATATATAATTAATTGACTTTAAGAAGAGGGTTTTTAACTTTTTAGGATTTTATCGGTGCTTTCAAGCATCTTTGAGAAAAAAAACATCTTTCATGAAAAGTAAACAGGTGAAGTTGATCGGTTCAAACATCCATTCTTTGAAAATAAAATCATCATGATATGATTAAATATTATTAATCTCAATCTTTTTTCACAAAGTTTCAATGATACATTAGCTTTAGGTCCAAAAAGACAGCATCCATATATCGAGAAATAAATAGTGAAACTTTACTGGTTTTTGATTTTCTTAAGACGAGTAGGTTAAAACGAGAATGGTTAGTGTGGACGTATGGTCCGGTTGGTAGGAATGGGTCAAGTCCCGCGTGTTGACATTTCTACGCCTAAACCCTAATTCACGCTTATATATACATGCTTTGGATCTCCTCATTAACGGTACACAATCTTCTAACCCTAAGATATATTGGTACATTACGCCGATACTAACTTGACCGTCGGAGGTGTACCCCGGGGCTACGGCTCCGGGTCCACTCCTAACGGGTTCTCTTTGTTGACAGGTCTACTAGGGCTCGAGAAGACGACTAACGGCGAAGGAGAGTCGTCGAATCCAGTCCGCGCCAGATTATGCATCAACAATTAGGTTAACATTGATAAGCCTTAGAGATTATAATATATTTTCAACTTTTAACAATGCAAAATAATGATATGTCTCATTCCCAATATGTATGTACGTATCATTTCTATTGATTTTATCGTCTAGGATGAGGTAGAAATGTAGAATGTCACTCTGTGTAATATTATTGTTTCGCACTACTAAGGATAATGACAATGTGCAGCCGTTAAAAAAATGACAATCTGCGACGGCAAACATGTTGTTGCAGAATGGTCGAACATTTTTTTCAATGATGGAATTAACTTTTGCGACGACAATTACACCAACAACATTTCAGCACTTTTTGCAACGACGATTCACATTCTATAAGTGTTGAGATCGAAGAACTGGTATAGAAACCCATTCACTCCTGCTGAGATCGAAGAACTCACTATTCTTACCGAGCTTGTCTCACATCTTCACCTTAATAATGAAATTGATAAATGGGTTTGCATTTTTAACGAATCTAAAACCTTCACTGTCAAATGAATGCGGCTCTACATCTCCAAGGCTAACCATCCTTCCACCATGACTCAATCTCGTTGGAACAAATATCTACCCTCTAAAGTCAACATCTCTACATGGCGTATAAAAAACCAAATGCTTCCAACTCGGCTAAATCTTGATTAAAGAGGTGTAGACTTACACTTTGTCCGCTGCCCCATTTGTGATGATGATCTTGAGTGCGAAAACCATATTTTTTGTTGAGTTTACCGTTGCAAAGGACACATGGTTAGCGGTCCTTAAATGGTGGGTTATCCATAACCTCAACATTTCAAGCCTCAATGACGCAATTGAATTGGCAGACCGAGCCCCTCTTAATAACAAGTACAGGATGTACTTTGATGTGGTTGTTCAAACGACTCTTTGGGTCCTCTGGACTCATAGAAACGAAACAGTCTTCACGTCCAAGAAGCCAAGTAAAGACCTTATTCTCAACAACATAAAGCTTTCTTCATTCACTTGGATCCGCTCAAGAGCAAATTTGCATTCTTTTAGTTGAGTAGATTGGTTTAATAACCCTTGTAATGCTTTATGTCCTGCTTTGTAATCTTTTTGTGCCTTGTCCTAGTCTCTTGCTAGACAGGTATTTTATATAATCTCAAATCTTTGTCGTTCAAAAAAAAAATAAGTGTTGTCTTCCCTATGGTCGAAACGCTGCAATTTAAAGTGATTACACAAATTCAGAGTTGATATTATTATTGTTGTTCGATTATCTTCTTTTATCTTCTTTCACATGCAAAACTGCAAAAGAGACATGACATGTTTTACATTTTACTAATAATGTTCTTGATTAGGACCGAAAATTTGGATTTTTAAGTGCTTTTTTTTTTTTTTTTAAAGAAAGTGCAAGAGTGCGTTTAGGACGTTTTTTTTAATTAGTTTTCTTTTGCCCAAGATTACTCTCCCTTTCTATCTTGAAATTTATTAACAAATTTGTGTTTAAGAGTTATTCTCTTGTTAGGGTTTTATTCCGTGCAAGTTTCATCATTGTTATCAACAATTAGATTAGGGTTTACAAAATTCGCTTCCGTATCATACGTCAGTTGGCATCTATAGCTTGTTAGTATCATGTATGTTGAATGATGTAGAAAATTCAAAAACTCATAATGTTCGTTGGGTGTGGTATCGAGAACACATGGATTATGATTTTATCAAAATCACATCCAAATTTAACACGAATTCCACTATCGATAAAAAACTACGTGTCGTGTTCGTAGGTGCAGGTAACAACCACGAAAATCACGATGGTAGCAAACACGAAGGTCTAAAGATTCGTCCAAACATAGGCGGTTTTGGAGGCACGTGTATCCGTTCAACAATAGGAGAGTTGATGAATGAGAGGAAAAAATGGTGATGAAGATTCGACTACCAACAATCAAATGGTTTCATTCAAAAGTTTTGATCAATAATAATGTGTTTTATTTAAAGGCTAATAACTTTTTAAAGCACTATACTTGTCAAGAATGGCAGTTCTGCGTAGCGAACTAAAAAAATAACTCTTTTAGACATTAAAGGTAGCCTCTCCTTTGTATTTCAAGCCGCATTGCTAAAAACGGGTTAAACGGGAGCAACTGGGTGTTAGAACGCTGGATCCGAGTTGAGCTTGAGCCTGCATAGCTCAAGCTTGGCTCGTTTATTATCATAAAGCTAAGGCTCAAGCTTGTTTTCAGCCTTGCATTCTTAGCTCAAGCTCGGCTCGTGACAAAATTTACAAGGTCGGATTCGGCTAAGGCTTGACTCATTTTTATACCTAGTTAAAGGAAATAGCACTCGAATTAAGTGCGAACTTGTATATTTATTGTAAGCTTGTTTATAAGTAGTTATACATGTACGTAGTATATATGCATTATATATATTTCTAAAGCTCGTTTAGGCTTGCAATCCTAGTCGATTTTTATTTAGAAAGTTCGGGCTCGAGCTCGATTATTAAATGAGCTACGGTTTAAGCTTCGATGATATGATACCAAGCTTTTTACATGCGACCTGGCGTGTTTAATAATTATCCCCCGTAAGTGTAATGCGTTACGTACGTATCTTTAGATAATTATTATTTTCAAGAAGCTTTTAATACATGTCTCTTGCATGCATGCTAAAGTTAGCAATGGTATTGGTTCAAAAATAGTATTATGGTCAGGTGTACTTTTTCTATGTGATTTTATGTTGGCATATTTGAAAATGTCCTCAATAATTATTAGATTATTAATTATTAGTTTTGACACTCAATTATAACTTGTGGACTAGAGACTTTTTCATTGATTAGGGTCCTACCAAGCTTGACACCCATTCAGTCAATGCTCATGACTTTGACCAAGTAACTTGCATATTTGATCCTTTGAGCTCAAACCCTTCACACTACATATAGCTACCTAACCATAAGTGCACCATAACCACACTTGATCAATATATAGACACACAATTGATAGTTTAACAATTAAGTATATTATACCTTAAGAAGAAAACAAAATCCATCTATGGATACTGAGAAGATGAAGGTGATTAGTAAAAGACAAGTTGATGAAGACGAAAACATACCACTTCCAGGGTTTCGTTTTCATCCCACAGACGAAGAACTCGTTGGATTTTATCTTCGTCGTAAGGTTGACAAGAAGCCACTCAATTTCGATCTTATCAAACAGATTGATATCTACAAATATGATCCATGGGATCTTCCAAGTATGCTCTCTTCTTGTTTTAGTATGGTATCTTTGTCCACCAATTCACTATCTCATCGTTTACATGTACATATATACAATCGTTTCGAGATATACAAAATTTTTGTAGTCAAGAAATTAAGATATATAACCAACTAGTATTAAACTTATGATTTAGGGTATTCATGCGTTAGATCTAAATTAAAATAACATGTAATTAACTAGGGTATCACTTCATACTAGTGAATTTTTAAATAAACTTCGCTAGGAGTAATTTTCAGAAAGGCAGCTGATTAACTATATATAGTTGTAAACTTGTAATGGTTTAATCCATTAGTATCAATGAGGCCCTTCTTGAGAATACACTGAAATTCCAAATAAACTCGCCCTACACGCTCTTGAACACCAATGAATAACCTTACAAAACCCTACTGAGTTATTGTCAAACAAATGACCATAAAACATTTATCAACACTAAAGAATAGCCATGGTTTTTGTCTCTTGAAAATTTGTATTTCTTGAAACAAAACAAACCATTGATTATGGACTAGTTATTTGGTTCAAATCTTTCATTTCTGTTGATTTGCTCATGAGTAGGTCTACACTCTACAGTTTAAAATTTTCCAGTATTAATCATCCAAAAGATAAGTTTACCTGTTTTGTGAGTTTAACTTATTGGTTATATGTTGCAGAAACGAGCGATATGAGGGATAACGAACGATATTTCTTTTGCAAAAGAGGGAGGAAGTACAGAAATAGCATAAGGCCCAACAGAGTGACCGATTCTGGTTTCTGGAAAGCTACTGGCATTGATCGTCCCGTTTATTCTTCTACTGGATCAGTCTGCATTGGCCTCAAGAAGTCTCTTGTTTACTACCGTGGAAGTGCTGGTAAAGGAACCAAAACGGAGTGGATGATGCATGAGTTTCGGCTCCCTCCATCGTCTCCCAAAAACATCAACCACATGGACGATAAATCCATCTCTCAAGAAGCTGTAAGTAATTATGCACAAAAGCCTGTATGTACACACACATACTATTAAGCTAAACTTATTTCAGATAGGGCTAATTGTATAGATTAGCAATGTACATTTATAACCAGCAAGATAACATACTTCCAAAAATGATTCAAAATAGCAGCCTACTCTCGGTGTTAATAGTATAATATTCCTTTTCATAAGACATATTAACATAGGACTTAACCAATGTTGCTGTATGATTGGTAGCACAATGAAGTGGCTTTTCTTTTTCTAAAACAGCACAATGAAAATTGTTGTTAGATTGTGTAATATTATATATGTATGGTCTTGATCGGTTAAAATGTGAAACTATGTTGATATTTTAAAAAAGGATGATTGCACGAAAATGTAGCTTACTTGACGTCTTTTATTTCTGTGTAGCTGTCTATTTTTTTTCTTGATCTATGTAGCATGCTTTTGATTTTTTTCTTTTTGGTGTATCGTGTGACTAGTTGTGTGTATTATTTGACCAATTTACTCCTCCCCGGTTAATAGGAGTATGTAAATTGAAGGGCAAAATGGTCAAATAGTACACACAACTAGCCACACGATTCACCAAAAAGGCCGAATTTTAAAAGTGTGCTACATACATAAAAAAAGAAAATAGACGACTACACAACACTTTAAAACACTTTAAAAGTGGCAAGTAAGATACATTTTTGTGCACCCTTTAAAGAACTGGCCCTTTACTTACCAATAAAGACTTGCACAAAAGAGCAACCTATATACTTTCATCTTTACAAATAGCTTATTGGGATCATTGCATGATGCAGGAAGTTTGGACATTATGTAGAATACTCAAGAGAAATGTGAGCAACAGAAAAGTTGTACCAGATTGGAGAGAGTTATCAGTTAAACGAAATCCTATGGTCGATACGAGTTCAAAAACATGTAGTGAGGACTCCGATCACGAAATGAAAAGTTACATTAGCTTCCAAAGTCCTAGTATTCAGCTAAACCATGAGAAGAATCTCTATAATCATACGAATGGGATGAACCACTTGACCGCAATAAGTAGGTTCACTGATCAAGCTCCATCCATGGACCTAGAAATGAACGACTTTATTGAACACGGAGACTGGGATGACCTAAGATCGGTTGTGGAGTTTGCAGCAGCTGATCGCCCGGTTTTCTGCATGTAATGCAAGTTTGCCTGTATTCCACTTTGAAAACCTTATGAAATATCGACTTCAGGTTATATTGTAAGACGAAGATGACTCTCGTTGTAATATTAGTCGATACACCTGTGTATAAACTAGCTTATGAATAAGGCACCCACATCGATCTAGCATGACCGCCCATCTCACCATCTTTGTTTACATAAAATGTTAGGATATGAGGGTTTTTGTTAAACCATTCAATTTTTGTTAGCTTTTAGCTAGCTTAATGTATTAAAGACTTTTTATTTTGTATCATATTATATTATATCTATATAAGCATATATAGTTAGTTGTTTAATTGTCTGTTACATTAACAAATGGCAGCATATAAAGATCCATTTGTAATGTTTGGCCTGCTGCAAACACAAGGAATGTGGCCGATATTAGTTAGTATACTTTTGAGCTGGAGTTGCATAACTTAGAAGGGTTTCATGTTGGAGCGTATTAAATTTTGCGAATTAAATATTAAGATGCAATGAAATTGTTCCTTTTTTTTTATTGCTAGGGTATCACTCTTTCTAAAGGAACTAGTTATAATGCCCGCGCACTCGCGGGGTTTTTTCTAAAATTTTTAATAACGTATTTTTGTTTATTATAAAACAAATAGCTTATTTTTTTGTTTTCTGTTTTTATTACGGTTCTTAATTTTGTTTTATAATTATGTTTGATGCACGTTGTAAAAGTTCATACATATTATTTTCGTAGAGAGTAAAAGCTATAAAATAGCCAAGTACTTTAAGTTTTGGCCGACTTGAAAGAGTTATTTTTTTATTATCTTACTACACCACTCCAATATGACCCGTTTATATTAAACTATTAGCTGAAATGACTGTACCCTTGTTTTACTTGTCTAGGGGCTATCAAAAGCAACAAACACATAACAACTACTAAAATGTATAGGGCTGAGCAAATCCACCCGAAAACCGACCCGAACCGACAAACCGAACGAAACCGGGCCGAACCGAACCGAACCGACTTTTTTCGGTTCGGTTTCGGTTTTGTATATTTATTTCGTTTTTTGTCGGTTTCGGTTCGGTTTCGAGTCGATTCGGTTTCTGTCGGTTTTTCCGGCTCGAAACCCGAGAACCGACCCGAACCGAGAGTTATTCGGTTCGGTTTCGGTTTTTATATATATTTTTCGGTTCGGTTCTCGGTTTGAGTTTTTTCCTTTTTCGATTTTCGATTCGGGTCGGTTTTTGTCGGTTCGGGTCGGGTTTGACCCGATGCTCACCCCTAAAAATGTATCACGTGAAGAGCACCGTCCCATTTACATAACTTGCTAACACTTGAACCATTAAAGGCTTAAAGCCCTTTATCTGATCAAGAATGGAATGAATGCTATATAAATTAGTTTCGTACCTCTTTCAGAATAACATTTATGAACTTTTACATTAAAATATTTACATAATCAAAATATTTTAAAGGAACAGAATGAATGGAGAATCTTGAAAAATATGTAGTCGAGCAACTTTCGTGTCTCTCTTTCAGTTGGCTTCCAAATTAATATCAACTTGAGCTCGCCTTTGACACTTTAAGACGCAAAAATACCACTTAACTTATACATTAAAAGTCCCAATCATTCAGACCTGGAAAAAGGATTAAATTATATATAGCACATTAAGAGCATAGCTTTTTAACACCTTAAAAAGTTATGTGCTTTAGTTATAGTCCACATTGATGCTAGATTATTGAAACTCATAATCAAATGTAAAAGAACTTTACACATCAATCAAACCTCCTTGCGAGTCGAACAACATTTTTATTTTGACTGGTTTAGCAAAAGCATCAATCAATTTTTTGTCGTAAAATTAAGAGATATCTGTTTGTAAACTCAAACCATGTTTTCAACTTATTGAACCTTTTGAAAGCATATTTTATACACTATATTATAATTCCTGGGATGCTACAATATCTAATTTTAATTTAATGCAGTTGATTAGAGACCATCCTACAAATCGACAACGTGAAGTAGAGGCAACACTTTTGATCCATTTACTTATTAATTAGTCGATTTGGGTTATCTTTATCTCTAATGTAAAACGGTTTAAATAAGGACATAGCTTATAAGCATTAACAGTTGGCGTGGTCAAAGTTTACCTTCATATATTAAACCTCTTTACATAATTATATTAAAGAATTAACTTGTTACTCAAATGATACAGTATCTGTAATTAATTTGTAGGCCCTAATTTGTTTTATATAAGAATGTAATAATCTAGACATAAAAGTGTTTAAGATCGACCTAGCGCGATCCTGATAAAAAATACCCATTTTAACCCATTACCCATCCCGCTTTACTGACCCATTTGGCTACCTTAATCAAAAAGAATTATCATTGACGTACTTGTCTTAGCATTAGCAGCACCCCGTGTCATAATTACACCCCCTCAACACCCGAACTTGTAGACTAAAATTGGACATTGGATGCATTAAATTATATAACAATCAAAAGAATGTTAAAGTTAAAGCTCATGTAAAGTGGCTTTAATAGCCACATGTACCTTATGGGAGTCTCAAAGGTGTGAAAGGGTGTCGAAAAGGCGAGGATGTGAAAGGTGGTCGCTTCCAAACTGTCAAGTTTATTACACAAGTCAACCACTTGTGAATGGTCAACCGTAATAAAATTCAAACAGTCTAAAACTAATGCAATTAAGTCCAGAGGAGTATAGTGTTTCCCTAGGTCGTTAAGTCCCACAGAGGTTTAATGGTGTGTGAACACGTCAGACGTAGAATGATCACTAAGGATAATGATGCGTAAGGATTTTGGTGGATAATTACACTCTTGATTGATTGGAATTGTATTTGGATATAGAACTATAAAGCACAACAATCGATTAAACAAGCGTAAATGCGTGACGTTTATTAAATTTTACGTAAGCGTCAAAATAAAGCGTAAATTTAAAAGAATAAAACACCTATGGATATGAAAATGATATTTTTACAATCTTAATAATAAAAGAAAATTATTGGAAAATTAAAATTATTTTTATAACTATTTATTTAATTATTATTAATTAAAACTATTTATTAATTATTTAAAATACACTTAAATACAAGAAAATACAAAATTAACCTAGAAAAATGAAATTTTAACTTAGAAAATCTAAAATATTAGAAAACTAATTTTAAAAGCGAAAAGATATTTTTATGCTTTTATTTATTTATTATTAATTATTTAATACTTTTAACTACTTTAAATTCTAATAAATACTAAACAAACTAAGAAAATTCAAATTTTTCTATAATTATCCTATGATGATGTAAAGCTAAGAAAATTATAAAAGCAGAAAGTGCAATAATAATTTGAAAAAGAAAATTAAAAAGCTAATTTATATTAAATAAACGCTATCACTATTTTTAAAATAATGTTTTTGTGATTTTTCTTTTACAAAACTATTTAACAACTGAAAATAAGCAACTTTAATAAAGACGAAATTTTTGGAACTTGAAAATAAGCAGTTTGAGAGCTTAAGAGCTTAACAGTTTAGCTTTTGGCTTTCAATAGGATTTTAAGCTCAAACAAGTGGCTAAATAAGCTAAATAAAAAGAAACAAAAGTGAAATAAGATGAAAATAAGCTAAAGGTACTTATATTAAGCTAAAAGGCACAAAGAAACACACTGAAAAGCTTTAAAATAAGCTAATAAGCACTTATACTAAACCAAGCAACCAAACAGGCCTGCAAAGATCTTTAAGGCCAATTTAAGCTAAGGCAAAAGATCAAAAGCCAAAAATAAGCCTTGATACAAGAAGGACTTATGATGAGTGTCTAAATACTCATCATTTTGTGAGCTATTATGACCAAGTTGACAAACAACAAACAAGAACAAGCTTGATGAAAAACATCGAAAACACTCCGAAAACACGAAATGCATCAAAATGATAAAAATATCACAAATAAGTGTTTTATGTGTTTTAAATGCAAAAATATCAAAATACGGTGAAAAGCGTATCAAGTTTGCATAATTGGCGGTTTAGTCCCCAGTTTCAAAAGTTGTCAAAAACAGTCCCTGGTAAATCAAAATAAAGAAAAATATCATTTCAAGTCCCTATGGATTCATGAGTTGTCAAAATTGGTCCTTGAGATTTAAATTTGCAAAATTACAACTTAGGTCCCTAAACTTTGAAAATTGTCAAAAATAGTCCTTGGAAATTTGAAAATGTCAAAACTAGTCCTTGTACTATTGAAACTTGTCAATTTTGGTCCCTTGTGATAACTTTGGAGAAATTACAGGTTTGGTCCCTCTAGTTTGGCAGAATTACAAAATGGTCCTTATCATTATTAAACCAAGCCTTGTCAAAATCCATTGGACCCTGCCATTATACCAATTTGACCCCTGTCAAAACATTTGTGGACCCTATTTTGGACCCCTGGTCAAACTCATCAAAAGCTCCTTTCCTCCCACTTGTTTCACCTGTGCTTCTTCCCACTGGACCAAGCCTCTCCCATCACCTTATCTCCTTATCCTCCCCTCATCATCACATCCACCAACCTTTCACACCACAATTAATGCCACCCCCTACTTGCAAATTCGAGAAGCCAGGTCAAAAGCAGACTTTTCCGCCAAAATGATCAAATGGCCAATATCATTTCAAGACATCCAATGGCCGAGATTATTAGTGGGATTCAATCGGAGGACACGTGAAAGCATATTGGTGTATAAAGAGGAAGAAGAAGCAAGAAAGAAGCGATTACTTAGTTTTTAAATTCATGTATGTCGTTTTTTTCTTAAAAATGTCTTAATTAGTTTATAAATTGTAATCTCAAGCTTTATTGTACTAAACTAAGCCATTTAGTCATTGTAACTCATTTTCAAGTTTTAATTCAAAGTTCATTCAAGTTTCATGTTTTCATTCCTTTGTTAAAAATTCGGTTTCAATATCTTATATTCAAGCTTCAAGTAGCTTCATTTTAATTCAAACAAGCTTACTTAAGCTTATTATAGCGAGGTAAGCTTGGAACACGATTTCAAGCAACTTTGGTAAAAGTCAACAAAAGTCAATGAAGAAGCAAATATTGGTTCAAGCGGTTTGGAAATGGAATGGGGTTGATGCGAGCTTGTTTTGGATTGGTTTGGTATAGAATAGCATAGTTTGGGTTTGGTTTAAGCTATATCATATTGGGACACTTGTGAGCCTTTTATCTCATTTTCATTTCTAGTTCGGTTTGCATATTGTGTTTGTATTGGTACTGTGGTCATTAATAACTTAAACTTGTTTATTTAGTTGTAATTAGGATATTAGATTTAGTTTAAGTGATAAAATAAGCTAACTTTCGATGGTTTACTTAGTATAAGCGCAAATCAGTTAAGAAAAGTAGTGTTTGGATGCAGTTGGTTTATTGATCTCAAGCTCGTTGTTTGTGTTTAAAACTTGTCTACTTAGTCTCATTTAGTCCATTTGAATCATTTGAGTCACTCAATTGTGCATCAAGTCACCAAAAGTCAAAATAACTTTAAACTGTCTTAATCTCTTATCTGTTGGAATTTTGTAAAACCAAAAGCTTGTTTTGTGTTTAGATTACATAGAAATAGCTTGCATTAGGTTTAATTCACCATATAACATCATTCTCGGTCATTAAATTGGATCAAAGTTCAATAAAGTCAAAATATCAACTGTTTCAAAAGTCGAAAAAGTGTGAATCTCGTTTTCACCCAACTAGTTGATTTTAATAGATTCATTCTTGGGTCAATTTAAGTGAAACTTTGGGTTTTAAAACTTCAGTTGGTCAAGTCTCTTATTATGATTTTATTGATTTTAGTAATTTTCTAAAAGCTTCAAAAAGCTTGTCAAGCAGGGCTTATTTGCCACATTCACAAACTCGATGAATCTTGAGTTTTCTCGATATCTTCTTGAGCTTGTCAAAAGCTCATCGAGCTTCTCTTGGTCTTGCCTTTGGTTTACAAGTAGCCAACCAGGTCTACTTTAGGTCCCCACTCGGTTTTGAGTTTCACTTATTTGAGTGCTTATTTTTAAGCCACAAAGTAGCCCTCAAAGCTGTTTTTGGCATAAGTGTTCAAATCATCAAATCATAAGTAGTTTGCAATTTAGAGGTTAAGGTCGAGTTGTATTTAGTTGCTTTTGAGTACTTTTAGCTTATTAGAGCTTACGTGTCGGTTTGGTGCTCATTTGGTACCTTTGGCTTATTTCAAGTCTTATTACATAAGCACTTGCATTCTGATTTCATTTTCCTACACACAAGCCTTTGTTTTTATAATTTAACTAGATTTAGAATATTATTTTAGAGTTTTCCTGAATTTTCATATTTTTCTAGCTTTGTTTACTATTTTTCCTTATTTAAAAGCAATTTTTAGTCAATTTTAATTAGCTTTTAATACAATTAATTCGGAAAAGTTTCAAAAAATAAGTTTTCATTTTCTTAGGTTAAGATAAATATAAAAGTCAAAAATTATTTTTCAGATTTTTCTTAGTTAAATTTGTAATTTTAGCAATTTAATTAGTTTTAAATAGTTTTAATTCATAGAAAATAGAAAAATAATCGAGAAAAATATAAAAATAGTTTTGAAAATTCTCTTTAGTTATTTTAGATTTTCCAAGTCATAATTTCATTTTCTAGCTTTATTTCATATTTTCTTGTATTTTAGGGTATTATTAAATAGTTAAAATTAGTTTTAATTAATAATAATTAGATAAATAGTTATAAAAATAATTTTCTTTTCTAAAATTTTCTCATATCATTAGGTTTGTAAAATGTCATTTCATATTTTTAGGATTAATATTGTTCAAGTTTCACATTTTCTTTTATGCGTCGCGTAGTTTTAATTTAAGTTTTATAAAGAAAAATCAAAAACATCGGTTTAAAAATAGTGATAGCGTTTATTTAATATAGTTTATCTTTTTAATTTTCTTTAATTTGCATTTAAGCCCTGTAATTTACAAAACTTTTCTTTAGGTATAAATAACTCAAAATCCTTCTTGATCACTATCCTTAGTGATTATTCGACATCGATTGTGTTAAACACCATTCATCCTCCGTGGGACTTAACGACCGGGAATCCACTATATTCCTCGATCTTAATTGCATTTGCTTCCATCTTGTTTTAAGTTTGTTACGGTTGACCATTCACAGTGGTCGACTTGTGTGACTAAACAGCGTTCGGGAGCCAATCAAATTTTAGGCGCCATTGCTTGGGAGGCTGTAAGCGTGTTCTAAGCATTTTTCGGACCCGTACTTGCACATATACCATCGTTTGTAAGCAGTTTTTGTAAAGTTATATCAAAATCAAAAGTTCATTAACACTTTTCCTAAAGTGTTAACAACACCAAACAAAATATAAAACAACAAAACAATCGTAACGTTTTCTAGCTTGTGTTTCTTTTAAGGTGATTCTTAAAGAAATACGATTTGGTTAAGCGAGGCGATACCAAAAATATTTTCCAAAAGTTTTTAAACCATCGGCACATATCATACCTCGTCTTTTCGGTGGTACTTAATTTATACATAAAATCAACCACCGCAAATCAAGGCGGTACACCTACTAGCGGGGTGTGACCATAATAAGTTCCCGAACAACGATTTAAAACTTGCCTTTGTGTCCTTGTGATTTGGTGTACCTTTTTCAAAAAGCCATTTCATTTGTGATTATTGGTTAAGTTCACTTGTCGTTTTGCCTCGCATTTGTTTTGGCGATTTTTATACTTAGTGCATGCGCTCGTTCTTCAGTTCTACAAGTCCACTTTACGAGCTTGCAAATATTCCTCGTGAGCGTGAGGGCGTTACGCTCCTTCACCGTGGTGAGGCGTCTACCACCACCACCCCTGCCGTAATGGCGGAAGACAAGCCGATGAATGAGCTTCTCCAAGCACCCATCGAGGGTTACGGAGATGCTATTGTTGTCCCGACCATCGTGGGCGATACTTTTGAGCTCAAAACCGGGTTGCTTAATCGGTAACCCAAAGCCAATTCTATGGTTTTGGCGGGATGATCCTCATGCACACATTCGATGGTTTAACAAGATTGCATCTACCATCAAATACAAGAATGTCCCATGAAGCAATTAAGCTTCTTTGTTCCCATTTTCTCTAGAGGACAAGCCGGAATTGGCGAGAAACAACCCCTCGTTCCATTGAGACATGGGAAGATCTAGTCACTAAGTTTGTTAACGAATTCTATCCTCCATCCCGAACTACAAGTCTTAAGAATGAGATAATGAAATTCTCTCAAAGATTTGATGAATCATTCGGGAGGCATGGGATCGTTACAAAGAATTGCTCCGTAAGTGTCCGCATCATGGTTTTACCGAGTTAATGCAAATGGATACTTTCTACAATGGTGCGAACCGGACTAACCAAGACTCTTTAAATGCCTCCGCGGAGGTAATTTCTTGAGCAAGACCACAAAGAAGCCTTGCAAATCATTGAAAACAAGTCCCGAGTCCGCCCTTTCCGCACAAAGACATATCGGACTCGGTCTAATCTTGGACCTTCTACTTCATCTCCGTGAGTACATCTAGCACCGATGCTAAGATTGACAAACTCACGGATATTGTTCGAGCTTTGGTTCTTGCTAACAAAGAAAGTCACTTTCACTCGAGACACCATCACATGGTGAAGTGAAGAAAGTTGAAGTTTGTGTTACTTGTGGTGGTCCTCATGCAT
This sequence comes from Chrysanthemum lavandulifolium, assembly GCA_022545495.1. Lineage (NCBI taxonomy): Eukaryota > Viridiplantae > Streptophyta > Magnoliopsida > Asterales > Asteraceae > Chrysanthemum > Chrysanthemum lavandulifolium. The sequence goes on from CM040242.1 coordinate 31,770,103, forward strand.
ACTACAAGCTGTCTTCGCCACCGATGGTAGTCCGTTTGAAGCCAATGCTATAGCGGTACTTCAAATCAAGGAGGTAATCAATACCGTCCTCAAAATGAACCAAACTACCGAGCTAATACTTATCGGGCACCACGGTTTTAACGAGAATCCTAACCGAATCGAACCAACCTAGAATGAACCAAGGTTATCAAAACCAAGGTAATTTCTATTCGGACCCAATCAAGGTTTCCAACATCAAGGAAACCTTAATCACAACAATTTCAATCGGGGAATCAATTTGGAAATGTGAATCCTAATCAAGGAATTTTCAACAACAAGGTCATAATCAAAACATACGACCTCAAAATTTCCCTCCACGCTCGATACCATCATCGATGAGTTATTGAAGCAATTCATGAAATCCCAAGATGAAATGAGCAGGTTGTTGGTCGGTCGGATCGGCGATCTCAAGAAGTCTTTAAATGATCAACCCTCGGGCTAGGAAAACTTCCGAGCAACACGATCGCTAACCCGAGGGAAGATGCAAAGCGATCACAACCGAAGTGGTGTTTCATACAATGGACCCGCTATTCCTACTACCTCTTCTTCTTCTATCCGAAGGTAGTGGAAAGTGAACACGAGGCAACAAAGGACAAGGAACTTCCTACTAATAACGGAGGTACCAACGATGTCCATCCTCAAGTTGTCCGAAACCCAAATCCAATCCGAGTTGTTTTGAACCTCCTGTAGCTCCGTTGAAAACCCCAAATCCAAATCTTCTATTCCTTACCCATCACGTTTGAATGAGCAAAAGCTCATGAAAAAGCCGGTCATCAAATGGACAAATTTTTCAAATTTTCCAAGAACTACATTTGACATAAGCTGCGGATGCTATCATCTTGATGCCCAAGTTTGCATCAACTCTCAAACACATGTTAAGCAACAAGGAAAAAGCTGTTTGAAATGGCTAAAACTCCTCGAGCGAGCGCTCTGCGGTTATCTTGAAAAGCTTCAAAAGCTTGGAGATCTGGAAAATTTCTCTTACCTTGTGTATTTCGGGAATGGTTGAATGCTTTGCCTTAGCCGATCTTGGTGCAAGCATAAACACGATGCCTCATTCGGTATGGAAGAAACTTTCTCTTAGGACCTTACTCCTACATGCATGACTCTCGAGCTTGCGGATCGTACAATATCCGTCCTCTTGGAATTGCCGGGGCGTATTTGTGAAAGTAGGAAAGTTCCATTTTCCGGTGACTTTGTAGTTGTTGATTTCGATCTTGATCCACGGGTTCCTCTCATTGTTGGAAGAGGATTCACGAGCAGGCCGTGCTCTCATTGATGTATTTGAGCAAGAAATCACATTACGTGTTGGTAATGAAGTATGTCACCTTTAACCTTGATCAAACTTGAGGTACTCCGCAAACTATGATTACGAGTCGGTTAACGAATAGATATCATTGATGTTTATACGAAGAGTACTCTCGAGAAGTTCTTGGTTATGATCATAATTCTTGGTGATAATCTCACTCATTCATCTCAACCCATCATTGCTAATTCTACTCCTTCTCTCACCCGTTTGAGGAAAGTGACTTCATCTTGGAAGAGATTGAAGCATACTTGTCTAGTGATTACATTCCATGGGAAATTGATCACGCTCCCATCGACATTGAGGGGGATATACTTCTCATTGAGAAGTTGCTTAATAATGATCCATCATCATCACTCCCTCCCGTCGACCTTCATAACAAGGAAGTCAAGTCAGTTGAGAAAACTGAAGAATTTCCTGAAGTCGAACTTAAGGACTTACCGCCTCATCTCGAGTATGCATTTCTTGAGGGTGATGATAAATTACCCGTCATTATTGCTCGAGATTTGAGTAAAGATGAAAAGACTGCTCTCATAAAGGTCTTGAAGTCACACAAGCAAGCAATTGCTTGGAAACTCTCTGACATTAAGGGTATCAACCCTAAATTTTGTACTCACAAAATCTTGATGGAGGATGACTTCAAACCAATGATTCAACATCGAGAGAAGAGTAAATCAAAAATCCATGATGTTATCAAGCAGGAGGTTATCAAACTTCTTGATGCGAGGATTGATTTACCCAATCTCGAGATAGTCCTTGGGTTAGCCCAATTCATTGTGTTCCTAAAAGGGTGGCATAAGCTGTTGTCACAAATGAAGATAACGAGTTAATTCCAACTCATTTGGTTACGGGATGGCGTGTGTGTATTGACTATCGTAAGTTGAATGGCGCCACCGTAAAGACCATTTTCTCTACCCTTCATGGACCAAATGCTTGAGAGATTAGCGAGGGAATGAGTACTATTGTTTCCTTGATGGTTTCTCGGGTTACTTTCAGATCCCCATTGATCCACGGGATCAAGAGAAGACTACATTCACCTGCCCATACGGAACTTTTGCCTCTGGGCGTATGCCTTTTGGCTTATGTAATGCTCACAGCACGTTCAACGATGTATGATGGCCATATTCCACGACATGATCGGAAACAATGGAGGTGTTTATGGATGACTTCTCGGTCATTGGGGACTCATTTCAAACATGTCTCTCCCATTTAGATAAAATGCTCAAAAGGTGTGAAGACACCAATCTTTGTCTAAATTGGGAGAAGAGCCACTTTATGGTCAAAGAAGGCATAGTCCTTGGCCATAAGATTTCCAAAAATGGGATTGAGGTCGATAGAGCAAAAGTCGATGTTATTGCTAAACTGCCTCATCCTACTACCGTCAAAGGTATTAGGAGTTTTCTAGGTCATGCCGGGTTTTATCGCAGATTCATACAAGATTTTTCTAAAATCGCCCGGCCTATGACCCATCTTCTTGAAAAAGATGCTCCTTTTATCTTCTCACCTGAGTGCATCGAAGCTTTTGAAACATTAAAGAAAAAGCTTCTTGAAGCACCCATTCTCGTTGCTCCGTGGGACTTGCCTTTTGAGCTCATGTGCGATGCAAGTGATTTTGCTATCGGTGCGGTCTTAGGGCAGCGTAAAGCTAAGCATTTTCGGCCTATCCACTACGCGAGTAAGACTATGGTGAAGCTCAAACTCATTACACCACCACGAAAAAGAGCTATTAGCCGTGGTGTATGCGTTTGAAAAGTTTAAACCATACCTAATCTTGACCAAATGCGTGGTGTATACGGATCACTCGGCTCTCAAATATCTCTTTGCAAAACAAGATGCAAAGCGAGATTGCTCCGTTGGGTTCTCCTCCTGCAAGAATTTGATATCATTATCGTGATAAAAAGGGCGAGAACAGGTTGCGATCATCTATCCGTCTAGAAAACCCTCACCAAGATGTTTTCGAGAAAAGGAAATAAATGAAACATTTCCTCTCGAGACACTCAATGCGGTTTCTTTTAGTGGAAACTCTTCTACCCATGGTTTCTTGACTTTGCAAATTACCATGCGGGTAACTTCATAGTGAAAGGATGTCGACCCAACGGAAGAACAAATTCTTTAAAGATGTTAAACATTTACTTGGGACGACCCTACTTATTCAAAATACATGCGGATCAAGTCATCCGAGCGGTGTGTTTATGGACGGAAGCTCTTGACATTCTCAAAGCTTGCCATCTTTGGACCCTTGGGGCCATCATAGTCAAACTACACCGCCAAAAGGTGTTTGATTCGGGTTTTATTGGCCCACGATTTACAAGGATGCCCACGAATTTGTCAAAACACTGTGCGCTTGTCAGCGTCATGGGAATATCTCACAAAGAAATGAAATGCCACAAAGCGCCATTCAAGTGTGTGAGATTTTGACATCTAGGGCATTGACTTTATGGGGCCATTTCCATCATCTCGAGGAAACAAATACATACTCGTGGCCGTTGACTATTTGTCAAAATGGGTTGAAGCTAAAGCTTTGCCTACCAACGATGCCCGAGTTGTTGTGAAATTCTTAAAATCTCTTTTGCTAGGTTTGGAACTCCACGAGCTATAATCGGTGATGGTGAGTGCGCATTTTTGCAATGACCGGTTTGATAGAGTCATGCAAAAGTATGGTGTAACTCGTCTCTCTCTGCGTACCACCCCGAACAAGTGGGCAAGTGGAAGTTTCCAACCGGGATTAAAGAATTCTTGAGAGGACGGTTGGCGAAAACCGTGCCTCTTGGTCGGATAAGCTAGATGGCGCACTCGGGCCTTCCGTGCGACTTATAAAACACCCATCGGGTGTACTCCATACAAGCTTGTGTGCGGAAGGCATGTCATCTGCCGGTTGAGCTTGAGCACAAGGCATCTTGGGCCTTGAAACATGCCAACCGATATTCGAGACGGTGGTGATCACGGAAAGTTCAAATGAATGAATTAAATGAACTCCGTGATCAAGCATCGAGAACTCTTTGATCTACAAAGAAAAGACAAAGAAGATTCATGACTCTAAAATCAAGAACCGCGTTTTCAGCGTCGGTGATCGAGTCCTTCTTTTCAATTCAAGATTGAAGATTTTCTCGGAAAACTAAAATCCGTTAGTGCGGACCATTCACCATCACTAAAGTATTTCCATATGGAACCATTGAGTTATCTCAACCCGATGGTCCAAATTTTAAAGTGAATGGTCATCGATTGAAGCATTATTTTGGAGAGGACATTCCTCATATGATTGTCCGGATCTACAAACTTTCCCATGAACCAATGAATGCGGGGATCGAGTCAAGCTAGCGACTCGGGAATCAAAAACGATAGCATGCTACATGGGTTTTCACCGTGTGTACCACCACAGTGTGGGGAGTTGCCCCATTGTTGTATATAAAGTTTCAAAAAAAAAAAAAAAAAAAAAAAAAATCTTGCTAAATAATGGCGTAGTATTTCCCTTTTCGTTCTATGTTTCGGCATAACCATGCGGTACTTTGAATATTGAGGGCAATATTCATTTCTAGTGTGGGGAATTCTCACGAATTTTATCATGTAATTATACCACCCAATTCCCCATTTTGGCCAAAATTTTTTTGGAGTAAGTGTTTTGCACTTACTCAACTTCTGATTATCGATCCGCCATGTCTAATAAACAAAAGGATTGGCTAATCCGAGAGCAAACGGCTCTTGGTAAAGATATCTCAAATCCGTTGTTGACTTGCAATTTGCCCAAAATTGTATGGTGTTATTCATCATATCTTTAATTAGTGAAGAGTTGGCTAGCCCGCAAGTTTATGGCTTGTGGTAAAGGCGATGGAAAAACCATAATTGGTAATCGGCTCACCAAAGATATTTTATCTAAGAGTTGGCTAGTCCGAAGCAAGCGGCACGGTAAAGACAAATCAAATCCGTTGAAGGCGGTGATTTGCTCAAAATCATTTGGTTATCGGTGTACCAAGGTTCTTACTTGAGCTGAAACATTTGGCTACTCGAGTAATGGCTTTTGGTAAAGAGATGAAATCCATTAATTTTCTCAAAACATTGCTAGGGACTAGCAATATCTTAGTGTGGGGATTGATGAGTGTCTAAATACTCATCATTTTGTACCAATTAAGCGCAAAAACATCGAAAACACTCGAAATGCATCAAAATGATAAAAATATCACAAATAAGTGTTTTATGTGTTTTAAATGCAAAAATATCAAAATCGGTGAAAAGCGTATCAAGTTTGCATAATTGGCGGTTTAGTCCCCAAGTTTCAAAAGTTGTCAAAAAGCAGGTCCACAGTAAATCAAAATAAAGAAAAATATCATTTCAAGTCCACAAGGATTCATGAGTTGTCAAAATTGGTCCTTGAGATTTAAATTTGCAAAATTACAACTTAGGTCCCTAAACTTTGAAAATTGTCAAAATAGTCCTTGGAAATTTGAAAATGTCAAAACTAGTCCTTGTACTATTGAAACTTGTCAATTTTGGTCCTTGTGATAACTTTGGAGAAATTACAAGTTTGGTCCTCTAGTTTGGCGAATTACAAAATGGTCCTTATCATTATTAAACCAAGCCTTGTCAAAATCCATTTGACCCTGCCATTATACCAATTGAGCTCCCCCTCAAAACAATTGACCCCCTATTTTGGACCCTGGTCAAACTCGGTCAAAAATCCTTTCCTCCCACTTTGTCCATTGTGCTTCTTCCCACTGGACCAAGCCTCTCCCGTCAACTTATCTCCTTATCCTCCCCTCATCATCACATCCACCAACCTTTCACACCACAATTAATGCCACCCCTAGTTGCAAATTCGAAGCCCGAGGTCAAAAGCAGCTTTTCCGCCAAAATGATCAAATGGCCAATATCATTTCAAGACATCCAATGGCGGGATTATGAGTGGGATTCAATCGGAGGACACGTGGAAAGCATATTGGTGTATAAAGAGAAGAAGAAGCAAGAGGACAAAGCGAGTACTTAGTTTTTAAATTCATGTATGTCGTTTTTCTTAAAATGTCTTAATTAGTTTATAAATTTGTAATCTCAAGCTTTATTGTACTAAGACTAAGCCATTTAGTCATTGTAACTCATTTTCAAGTTTTAATTCAAAGTTTCATTCAAGTTTCATGTTTTCATTCACTTTGTTTAAAATTCGGTTTCAATATCTTATACTCAAAGCTTCAAGTAGCTTATATTTCATTTAAACAAGCTTATTTAAGCTTATTATAGCTTTAGTAAGCTTGGAACACGATTTCAAGCAACTTTGGTTTTGGTCAACAAAAGTCAAGCGAAGAAGCAAATATTGGTTCAAGCGGGTTTGGAAATGGAATGGGGTTGTTGCAGAGTTGTTTTGGATTGGTTTGGTATAGAATAGCATAGTTTGGGTTTGGTTTAATTGCTATATAAAATTTGGGACACTTGTGAGTTTTTATCTCATTTTCATTTCTAGTTAATGTTGCATATTGTGTTTGTGTTTGTACTGTGGTCATTAATAAACTTAAACTGTTTATTTAGTTGTAATTAGGATATTAGATTTAGTTTAAGTGATAAAATAAGCTAACTTTCGATGGTTTACTTAGTATAAAGCGCAAAATAGTTGTGTTAAAGTAGTGTTTGGATCGGTGGTTTGACTGATCTCAAGCTGTTGTTTGTGTTTAAAACTTGTCCACTTAGTCTCATTTTAGTCCATTTGAATCATTTGAGTCACTCAATTGTGCATCAAGTCACCAAAAGTCAAAATCTCTCTTTAACTGTCTTAATGTCTTATCTGTTGAAATTCTGTAAAACCAAAAACTTGTTTTGTGTTTAGATTACATAGAAATAGCTTGCATCAGGTTTAATTCACCATATAACATCATTCTCAGTCCACAAAATTGGATCAAAACTCAATAAAGTCAAAATATCAAATCTGTTTCAAAAGTCAAAAGTGGTGATATCTGTTTTTCACCCAACTAGACTGATTTTTAATAGATTCATTACTGGTTCAATTTAAGTGAAACTTTGGGTGTTAAAACTTCAGTTGGTCAAGTTACTTATTATGATTTTTATTGATTTTTAGTAATTTTCTAAAAGCTTCAAAATAGCTTATCAAACAGGGCTTATTTGCCCTGTTCACAAAACTCAGTGAATACTGAGTTTTCTCAGTTTGGTGCAGTCCTTGCACAGAGCTCATCAGAGCTTCTCTTGGTCTTGCCTTTGGTTTACAAGTAGCCAACCAGGTCTACTTTAGGTCCCCACTTCTGGTTTTGAGTTTTCACTTATTTGAGTGGCTTATTTTTAAGCCACAAAGTAGTGGCTGAAACTGTTTTTGGCATAAGTGTTCAAATCATCAAATCATAAGCAGTTTGCAATTTAGAGGTTAAGGATAATTGTAACTAGTTGCTTTTTAGTACTTTTAGCTTATTAGAGCTTACGTGATCAGTTTGGTACTCATTTGGTACCTTTGGCTTATTCAAGTGCTTATTACATAAGCACTTGCTTTTCTGATTCATTTTCTACACACAAGCTCTTGTTTTTATAATTTTCCTAGAATTAGAATATTATTTTAGAGTTTTCCTGAATTTTCATATTTTTCTAGCACTTTGTTTACTATTTTCCTTATTTAAAGCAGTTTTAGTCAATTTTAATTAGCTTTTAATACAATTAATTCGAAAAAGTTCAAAAAATAAGTTTTCATTTTCTTAGGTTAAGATAAATATAAAAAGTCAAAAAATATTTTTCAGATTTTTCTTAGTTAAATTTGTAATTTTTAGCAATTAATTAGTTTTAAATAGTTTTTAATTCATAGAAAATAGAAAAATAATCCAGAAAAATATAAAAATAGTTTTGAAAATTCTCTTTAGTTATTTTAGATTTTTCCAAGTCATAATTTCATTTTTCTAGCTTTATTTCATATTTTCTTGTATTTTAGGGTATTATTAAATAAGTAAAATTAGTTTTTAATTAATAATAATTAGATAAATAGTAATAAAAATAATTTTCTTTTTCTAAAAATTTTCTCATATCATTAGGTTTGTAAAAATGTCATTTTCATATTTTTAGGATTAATATTGTTCAAGTTTCACATTTTCTTTTATGCGTCGCGTAGTTTTAATTTAAGTTTTATAAAGAAAAATCAAAAACATCAATTTAAAAATAGTGATAGCGTTTATTTAATATAGTTTATTTTTAATTTTCTTTAATTTGCATTTAAGCCCTGTAATTTACAAAACTTTTCTTTAGGTATAAAATAACTCAAAATCCTTCTTGATCACTATCCTTGGTGATTATTCGACATCGATTGTGTTAAACACCATTCATCCTCCGTGGGACTTAACGACCCGGAATCCACTATATTCCTCGATCTTAATTGCATTTGCTTCCGCATTGTTTTAAGTTTGTTGTTTTAAGTTTGTTAAACGGTTGACCATTCATTTCAGACCCATACTCGCACATATACCATCGTTTGTCAGTTTTTGTAAAGTTAATCAAAATCAAAAGTTCATTAACACTTTTCCTAAAGTGTTAACAACACAAAATATATAAAACAACAAAACAATCGTAAATCCTTCAATTCATTATAACCGTCCATTTGGCATTTTGGCGCCAAAAGTCACTTAAGCGGTTTTGCAATTAAAGAAGTTTGGGTGTTTGTGGAGGTGTTAGGGGAGTGGGTGAACAAGCGGAAAGGTGGTGGTGAGGTGGTAGAAGCAAGTGGTGGAAAACCGGGCAAGGTGGATAGTGGTTTCGGTTTGGCGAGGATTTTGTGAGAGATGCATGATGAGCGGGATTTGACTTTCGTTGACCGGTATTATTAATAAGGCAGGGGGTTCAAAATGGGGGGTCACAGGATATTGACAGGGGGTTCTTTTGGGTTTGGCTGGGGTAATAATACAAAAGGGTCCATTTGGTTTATAGTTTATCACAAGGACCATTCTTGTAATTTCTGAAAGTATAGGGGCCTGATTTGACAAGTTTCCAAAGTTAACACAAGGACCAATTATGCCATATATGAATAGTACAAGGTTTACTTTTGATTATTTTCACTTTTTAAATTCACCAAGGACTATATTTGACAATTTTTAAACTTAAGGGACTAAAGTTGTCATTTTGTAATTTTTAAACTTTGAAGGGTTTGTTTTGACAAATTTAGAATCCTATGGACCTTAAATGATATTTTTCTTTATTTTGATTTACAGAGGACTAATTTTGACAACTTTTGAAACTTGGGGACTAAAGCGCCAATTATGCAAACTTGATATGTTTTTCACTGTTTTTGGTATTTTGCATTTAAAACACATAAAACACTTATTTGTGATATTTTATCATTTTGATGCATTTCGAGTGTTTTCGGATGTTTTGGCGTTATAAAGGTATGCAAAAATGATGAGTATTTGCATACTCATCAAAAGGCATTCACGACCTTAAACTCTATCTTAGTCATTTCGAATACCTAAACTACCAGACTAACCCAAACATCTCCGACCCTAAAAAAGATCGCTTTTATAAGGAGCTTGAGGCACCCATCAAGTCGTACCAAGTCTATTACCATCTCAATGCCACTGGGACACTTGATGCGCCAACATTGTCCAAGATGGTCATGCCTCGTTGTGGGTTTCCTAATAAGCAAAGCCACCACCATAGCAATGGCCAGTTACATATACTCTTTCATTTATTCATTCTTTCCAAATATACCAAAATGGCCCAGGTCGAAAAGGCGTCTAACCTATGGTTTTGACCACATTTCCCTACCCGATTCATGTCTCCTATAGCAAGAGCATTTAAAAACTGGACCACTGTGTGTTTTTTTTTTTCCATAAAAAGTTGTATAATAAAATTTTGCTCAATGTATATGATGACTTGGATACAATATCCATCAAGTATAAATGAAAGTATGTGAGTATCTATCCATGCTCATTTGCTTATACCGATTCATAACCTTTCCTTAATACGACATCAACTCGAATTTCAACTTCAGCTTTCTTAATAAACAAACCAACAACACATGAAAATTAAAATACGCTAATTATCAGCATAACTCTTATATCATGGAAATAAATAACACTCAACCTCATCTCTTGGGAAATAAATAGCAAGGACTTCTTGTAATGTACTGTACTCTGCTTTGCCCCATTACTAACCGCAATGTCGTCGGTTGAGTATGAAATATCATTCTCCTATACATTAAGAAATGAACGAAAATATAGTTAGAGTTATACATATGCAAATATCCTTTGATTGAGTTCGGTCAAATTAATAAAAAAAACATTGGTTTTACATCTCAAAGGATGGAACTTACCCTTTAGTTTCTTGTATATTGATGTTCGGATCTCCATAGTACCCGCGTTAGAAAGTGCTCCTTGTGTGACCTTCACGAATTGCGTTTAACACGCCTAAAAATATTAAAACTTTAACAACTATAGCAATGAAAAGAGTGGATTATATAGGTAATAGATGGATATATCGTTAACTCGGTGACCTCGGAATAATAGTCGGTATCAAAATCGGATTCTACAACATATAACCGAATGACGGAACACCAGCTTCCACATGTTCAATTTCTTGATCGGGTAAGGCCATTGTTTTGAAATCTTTCTTGAATTGACTATAGGGCCTAGAGTGGTATCGAGAGTTATTCTTTGAGTAGCTTTTAACTATTGTTGCGAGAAATTTTGAGCTAGCTAATGTAGTGCTCAAGTCAATGCACAAGCTACTGTTGGAATTATATAACATGACTAATCATAAATATAAACAATAAACATCAAGTACACATGTGGAAGCGTATAGGAAAGATTAACAAATAATTAATTAACATAAACAAGAATATGCGTACCTTTCTTGATTCTAGCCGAACAAGAATCAAATCCACAAAACTAGCAATTGGATGAACCCTAATTAGGGTTTATAAGATTATGTGAATTACCCCTTACCGTTTTGTAATTCAATCCAAGAATACTAACAATAATGTGTTAGTACCACTTTCTTGTACACACGTACTATACCGAATTAAAGGAATACTAGTTTTAATCAAACAAAATAACTTGAGTTGGAAAAGCTTTGGATCGACACCCATAAGGTGTTGTCGACCGAATTATGCAAAAACACACACAAAACTATTTAGATTTTAGCACAATGACTACAAGAGATAAATTACAAACACCATTCGTTTTGTATTTATACCCGAACAAACTTGGTGAACAAGTTTTAGTTGTAGATGGGTTGGGTTTCCTTTTCTTGTGGCCGATCGGATGAGGCATCCCACAAGGGATTCCGGAACCTTCCCAATATTTACAATCTAGTCATTTTCCAATTACATTTAACGACCGTTAGTCCATTACACTAATTACTTAACGTCCGTTATGTTATTTCATTTAATTAATAAATAAATATAACTATTACATTTAATTATTAACTTTAATTCTCATACGTAAAGTGTGCAATCCCGTGGTCTCGAGTTCGATCCTAACACACGTCCATTAATTTATTGTCCATTAAACCAACAACTCCCACTTGCAAATATCTTAATAGAGTGATCACATCGGTTAGCGTCTAGCAACACTTCGATGCCTCTAGTACAACTCGAGCAAGGCTCCTGGAAAACCTTTTAATGATTTCTCATTATTATTATCCTTTTGTTTCTAATACCATGTTAAATAAAGATATGGAATTAAGTCATTCTTTATTCAACCATTCTGTTTCTCGTTATAAGTGATTGAGCAAGATTACCAAATCTTCTAAACATAAATAAGGGAGATTTTAGGTGTGGCCACACAAACATCTTGTCAACCTTAAGAGGGGCTCAGCAGTATTAAACTCCAAATAAATTTGAAGGAACAAATTCTATCTTGACTACGAGAATAACCCACGAACTTTGCAACACTTCAGGAAACAACCCTTATGACTACCAGTTACGTATAGCGTTAAGTTGTTCCATAGAAGTGCACTACATTCATGACACTTACCTGGTATCTCAAGTCTGAGGATAACTATTCATGATTTACTTAATAACAATATCCATAAAGTAAAATCATGTAGTTGGGATAAGTCTTATATTCAATTCATTTAATATCATCTGAAATTGGTATGCATTCTCATCAATATACTATCAATTATATTCTACCATATCTTTCATATTTGTCTTAGTTTAATGATACTCCCATATCATTAATTGACAACGGACGATTTAGAATAAATAAATTTATTCACGGATTAAAAATGCAAATATAGGATACAATATATTATAAAATCAAACATACCAAGTACTTGATTTATTATAACAATTGTTTAACATCCCTTATCCAAATACTAAATAGATCAAAAGCATGAAAATTCCAGTTGATGAATTATGCCTCAAGTAATGACAATCATACTTGTTGACAATGCATAAATCAACCAACTTGATCTATCGTAATTTTGAGAATACTTATTTCAAGAATTCAATTAATGAAATCCTTGTATGTGTGCATTCACCAATCCACATAATAATTCATAAAGTGTGTCACATCCTCTATCACCAATTTATGACAATTTAAACTTTCAAACATTTTAAAGTTTAAAGTATTCATATTCTTTTAATGTATAATGCAACTGCGCTCTTAGTAGCACAACTAGTTCACATGGCCATTAACAAGGATGAAATCCTACCATGACTAGTATTGAGTGTCATCTCAATTAAACCAGCATCATTGTATACAAACAACAATATGCTCATTAAAACTCCGTAAACTTTAATATCTTATGGTGTAATGTTTGATGTCTTCCAAACTTTCAAGTTTGAAGCTGATGACAATTTGCATAACAATTGACATATTGTTCATCCATAGAATCTAAGAGCAATTCCAGGCTGAGGATGTAATTCTATTGGAATATTCATTACACAAGTTATCTAATAACTTTTAGTTAGATATCAATGTTGTCAAATCACTTCTTATTTAAAATGATACAACAATTTTAAACACAACATGATGTACATGATGAATCTACATGTCAAACTTAGACTTCATTCATGTTCTAGCTTGTCAAAAGATATTTATCCATTTTTCAAATGATATATCATGTTTTATTAGAATCATTTATTTTACTGCACATGTTTATTAATAATAAACATATATTCCAATGTTGTATGTTTTAATTCTTAAATCTTATAAGTGAAGTTTCATTCCAAACTAAGACTTAACATTTAGCTTACAAGGAACGTTACTTTATATATGTTATACGACATATAAGATTTAAAACCTTAACATAATACTCCCACTAGCTTTTAGGAATACTTAAAATTTATCTTATTTAAATTATAAATCGAAACTAGGATTTAATAATTAAACATAAGAATAATTTCATAGATGCATGCATTTATCCATTCATTAATTATTGCACTTCATACACTTCCAAAGATTATATGAATTCAAAAAACCTTTCTATTACTTATCGTCCTCGCTCAAGTAATTTCTCAAGAAAGAGTTTTTATATTCCATTGTCATATTTCATATTAATGAAAACAAGTATGACAATTATCATCTTTATATATTTAATGTGTCTAGGAAAGAATATTCAATCATAATTAATTGCTTAAGTGTGATCAATAATCTTGTTATAAGACATGCATTAAATATGTGTACAATATTGTCCATATGATTTCTACATAGAAATTCAAACCACTAGGTTTTTCATCTCTTTGAAGAAACTCATTTCCATTCTCTAGTCTAACTATTAAGATAAACCAAATTTCCAAATTGATTATCTTTATGGACTGACATCTTTAATATTCATAGTATGAGTAATTTACCTAATCAATATTTGGTAATCCATCATAATGATTATCGGGTTTACTATAATCTTGTAACTCATATTTCTCGACATATAAGTCAAATATCCGAGATATCCTTGAGATCTATGAATAAAATTTCATCATCATGAGGTCTATCATTTACATGTCTAACCTCATCATGATATTTACTAGTGTGTTTTAGAAGATTATGTATCTTGTAATTTTATCTTTCAAGATAAAAAAACTCCCACTTGCCATTTGTAATATATAGACTATCTATATATACATAGCAATTAGAGCAAAACTACATTGTTCTCTTTTTGGGACATTACAAATACACATTGATAATTCCTGACTTTTGTTTGTTAATAACCTATTCATAAGTAGTTTAACAAATTCAGAATCTTCAATTTAAAACTTAATGAGATTCATCACGTTCCATAATGAAATGGTGTTTTATCAATCTTATAGGATAAAGTCATATTGAGTATATTCAATTTATACTCAATTTTCTAACCTTGTTACTTTTTAAGAAAGAAGTTATGGTTATCTTGAATCAAACAAATCAAATAGATTTTGATTCTCCTAACTGAACATACCATCAACTTGTGGTATTCATTAGAATTTAATATTGTAAGACAATCTAACAATATATAAGATAAGCATATTCCTTTTGGCTTACCTATTTACCAAATAATTCAATGTAATAGTATAATAGACTTTTCAAGCCAATTGCATGCTTTATAACATAAGTACTCTTTAACCAAGTCACTTCATATCCATGTCTCATCAAGAAACATAAATTATTATAATCCCATTTAACGTTATAAATCATTGATAAACTCAATGACTTCTTGTATATGTCTTAATTAAAAAACATAACAAGTTAACGTCTTACTTTATTATAAGTCTAAAAAGACTTTATGTTCATGTCTTTACAATGAATCATAAACATGTTTAACTAAAGTAATTATGAACACAACTCTTGGTCTCAAAAGTAATTTCAAGTTAATTTATTTACTTCATAATAATGTAGGACTACATTATTTTTTCATTTATGTCATTCCAAAATACATAAATAAACAAGTTGAAGTAGTATTAGATTACTTCATTTATTTATGTTATTCTGATAATACATAAATATTTAATTTGAAGTAGTCTTATATATCATTTTGACACATGTTCTAAATACTTGTCTAATTTAGAAACTGCAAATATGTCCATGCAATGTCTGACTTCACATGGAGATTTACTTTGTTGTTGCAATCTCACCAAGTTCTCACGTGACGTAAATTGCAACACCAAGTGTTTCTTGAATTAGATATGTTCAAGTTATATTAGAACATTAGTCTCTTACCTTGCAGTCAAGAGAATCCGTTAAATCATATACTTATATGTTGTACCTTGCACACAATATAGATTTCTTCCACTTGTGCATGGAACAACATCATGTAGCAGATAAACAACACGACATATGTTTGTTTATGTGACTAATATGATTGTGTCATTGATATTAGCATAACTAGTAGATATAGAACCACTTCATTGTCTAATAAGGAAACGTACATGACTATCTTTGAAAACATAAGTGTCTACAAGTGTAAAGTAATTATCTTAAGACATTCTAGAGATAATGGGTTACTACCAAAATGACAAAGCTTGTAACTCCCACTGAATTAGAGATCATTACATTAATTCCTTATTCGATAATAAGAACATAACACTCCTTTGGATTTGACAACATTGAAAGTGTTTCATTAACCAAAGGAAAGAAAATAAGTGTTCTATTTACCTCCCTACACTTTTGAGAAAGTCCATACATAACAATTACTTATGTACTAAGAGAGTGTATTCTACTATGTAGATGATGAACTATCCATCAATTCTATTAACTTGAAAAATTGGGCATGCAATTTCTTTCTTAATAGTTCTACTATTCCAACAATTGTAAGTAGTACTTTCAAATGGTCAAAACAAAAAAACTAGATAAAATATGCTAGTTTGTCTTTTACCAATTTTGCAGTAAATTAGTCTAGCTTCTAATTTAATAACTCATAAAATATGCAATTTTCTTAACTATTAAAAATGCTTACGAGTTATGAATTTAGAATTTAGACAATTCTAATTTGTCCTATCATACCTTTCTTCATTCATGAAAAGGAATATGATTGAATCTCACTCTTCTTATGAAAGAGGACTAGGTTTATTCTTTTAGCAAAGTTGACTCTACCAAAACCCTTACGGTGTAGATCAATTTACCAATCACAGAATAACCTACGTTTACGGTTTAATGTTGCATTAATACATTTAAAGAATTTTCAAAATTCAATTTTAATATTTTCGATAATTAAACTTTTCAAGAAAATAAAACACCCAAGGAATATTCATATAACCATATAATTTTCTCGAAACTAGGATCCAAATTATCATAGGTTCATTACATCGATTGATATGCTAATGTAAAGCATATAATAAGGTAATATGTCGAACAATAATTGGCAAACAATTTCAAATTCCTAGATCATTATGGGATTTATATTTTCCAACGCTATTGCAAATATAAACATGTTTCATCCCATCTTATGCCTTGAGTCCAGTCTCACTTCCTACTCAACTTAAGTGTCTAACTTAAAGAAGCGCAAATATGTTCATGTAAGGTCGACTTTATATAAAGATTTACCTCTCCATCACAATCTCGCCAAGTACTGTCATGACGTAAATTGCAACTTCAAGTATTCCTTTTAATTAGATGGCACATAACTTAATTTATAAGGGTACTAGTTTGATTTTATGTGGTCAAATCAAATATGTACAAAGATGTCATGCATTTATCTTGTAGCATAAATTTAATAAAAACTTTTTATTACCAATTCATAAAGATCAAATTATCAAAGTTTTGATTGAGGTATTGGGTTCACCAATCAAGGAATTTAGCATTAATTATCGTCCATTATATCGTACTTTTGCATAAGTGTAAACACTTAGTGTTTGGGTAATTACCATAGAAGTGGCGTATGGAATTAAAACTAATTAGCGCCTTAAGATGAGTTTGTACATGGCTTACTAAGTAGCTCAATCGAACTCACGAGGCGAGGACCAGGTAAGTTTAAAAGCATAACCTTAGACATCCTTTCGGTGTGATGGGCGCACTTCTTTATTAACCCTTTATAGTTTGTTCTAGTGGGTGAGCCGTTCTAACCATTTAGTGCGAGAATCATCAATCAATTAAACTATTGAAAACTTAACTCTTCAAACACAAATCAAATTTCATCATTGTTTAGTCCGTATTATTTTTCTATTCAAATTACCCTTTGCTTAAAACCGCATCTAACATAATAAACAAACAAGTAAACAAATAAAAATAAACAACTAAAACAATGCACATAATAAACAATTTATACGTGTAAACAAGTAGCCACATGCAACTTATTCGATAAAACCCTATTAATAATCAATGTCTAGGTTAATTAATGTATATATTAATTAGGGCTTTCACTCTCTCAATTGATAGTGAGCCACATACATCGACGAATCGATTGCGTAAACCCATAATTAATAATATACCAAATTGCACATAATTGATTCATTAATATATATAATTGGAGTCTTCCCTAATTCAAGATTTATCATAAATAAACATGTGATAAATATATCTTAACAATTAAACAATATTCAAGCAACTATCCATGACAAACATGCATGTATCATCATGGATATATCATAACAATTATACAAATAGTCACAAGATCGCATATTAAAATTCTATGTCACATAACAATTATTCACGAATTAATTCACGTAACATATATACAATTCTAGATTTAGATATCGATTAACAAAACAATTTTATAAACCCTAAAAAAAATTTATATAAATCGACTAAAAAAAATTTAGGTCGACATAAAAAAAAATTTAAAAAAACAATTAGGTCAAAAGCCCTAACCATAAAATTAGGGTTTACATAATAATAACCAAACCCTAGAATTAATCATATCAAACACAATACAATATCCGTTTTTACGTGTTTAGTAATTAATTACTCATTAAACCAAGCTCGTGATGCCCTTTGTTGGAATTATATAACATGACTAATCATAAATATAAACAATAAACATCAAGTACACATGCGAAGCGTATAGGAAAGATTAACAAATAATTAATTAACATAAACAAGAATATGCGTACTTTCTTGATTCTAGCGAACAAGAATCAAATCCACAAAACTAGCAATTGGATGAACCCTAATTAGGGTTTATAGGATTATGTGAATTACCCTCACCGTTTTGTAGTTCAATCCAAGAATACTAACGATAATGTGTTAGTACCACTTTCTTGTACACACGTACTATACCGAATTAAGGGAATGCTAGTTTTAATCAAACAAAATAACTTGAGTTGGAAAAGCTTTGGATCGACACCCATAAGAGCAAGGGGTGTCGTGGGTTGCCCACTTCTCTTCATTTGGGCCCCACGTGTGCCACGTCACCTCCACATCACTCCAACACACTAACTAAAAAATACCCCCCAATCACAACTTACTCACTTCTCTTCATTTAGGCCCCACCCACCCTCATTTTATTTTTTAAAAAACATATAATCAGTGTTTTTAAAACAAATGCAAAGTGGCGAGGAGCAAAATGGACCCTTGGTGTGGTGGCAACTTGCAAACCAATTTGTCGTATTAATATCGGGGAAGTGGCGAATTGCAAAAGTGGCGAGCCACCTTGGTGTGGTGGCGAGGAGCAAAATGAAGTGGCGAGCTAGCCACGTAGGAAACGACGAGGAGCAAAACCTTCCATACCCCATGCTCTAAGGTGTTGTCGACCGAATTATGCAAAAACACACGCAAAACTATTTAGGTTTTAGCACAATGAGTACAAGAGATAAATTACAAACACCCTTGGTTTTGTATTTATACCCAAACAAACTTGGTGAACAAGTTTTAGTTGTAGATGGGTTGGGTTTCCTTTTCTTGTGGCCGATCGGATGAGGCATCCCACAAGGGATTCCGGAACCTTCCCAATATTTACAATCTAGTCATTTTCCAATTACATTTAACGAACGTTAGTCCATTACACTAATCACTTAACGTCCGTTATGTTATTTCATTTAATTAATAAATAAATATAACTATTACATTTAATTATTAACTTTAATTCTCATACGTAAAGTGTGCAATCCTGTGGTCTCGAGCTCGATCCTAACACACGTCTATTAATTTATTGTTCATTAAACCAACAGCTACAACGAAGATCCACGTAACTCGAGGTCCTGTACCATCTTGTTGAGAAATAAATAAATAATCCTGCAACAAAAGAGACGATTGCATTTTATAGTGCATTTTCAAAAGATTGGGTGATAAATCACATAATTATTAGGGGTGTTCAAAAATCCGAGAAACCGACGAACCGAGCCGATCCGCTCAATCCGAAACCGCAAAACCGATAACCGAAGAAACCGAAATCGAGAAAAACCGAAACCGGAAAACCCGCTTATCATGGTTCGGTTTGGTTTTACTTTTAGTTATCCATGATTCCGAACCGATCCGCTTATAATATACATATAGGTTTCAACAAACCATTCTTAAAATGTACAAGTATTAACTATGTTATTGCATTACTTTTATCGTATAACGATTTTTACTTACATAATGTGATCATTTACTAACGTCCATGGATTACATATGATTAAAGTGATCGTCTTATAAGCGTCAAATAAATAGTATTAGTTATTTTGTTACATATAATAATTTGAATGCTTTTATTGCGACGGAACAATATTATTATGACTTAAATCTTTTCAATGTTATTTAATTTTACTACAATTGACATATTACGTTCTAATTTATTTTATAATTCGTTCGATTCAATTCGATTAATTTTTAAAGCGGTTAACAGTGACCCGAACGCATGGATAACCGCTCATTTCGGTACCGCATCTCCGGGTTACCGCTTAGTTGATTCGGTTTCGGATAGTAAAATGAACTACCGCCGCGATGGATAGTTAAAATCTCTAACCGAACCGAAACAAACGCCCGTGAACACCTAATAATTATATATAACTTACATTCGAAGATATGTTGTCGCGGCATCATTAAATGCGCACATGCTATGTCATAATGAATATGTGTTAACTATGATTATGTGTTAACTTACATTATATATGGGTTTTAACGTGTATGGAAGCGTATTACATAGCCGAAAGACGGCGGGACTGAATGAAAAATGCGTCGGACCCACAAAAATACAATTTTCAAATAAAATATGTGGGTGCGGGCGTCCTTTTCATGGCTCGCTCATTCTTTAATGTTATATGTACCGGCACATGTTAAAACCCATTATATATATCTTGAATTTACAAACCATGATGAATATGTGTTAACTATGATTATTTAAAAAAAAATTTGGTCATCCGTTTGGCCACTTCAAAATAAAAAATTACCGAAATTGATGAATTTGTAATTCCCAAATAAAAATACATAATTTTATGCATAAAACCATGCATGTAAGTAAGTTTGGGGTAGATGTGCAGTGTATCGAGAACTAACATCTGAGATAGTTAACTGCCTAATTACATGAAGGGGACTAAAACGAAGAGCATTTCAACCAACTTGAAACATTACCTGGTGACGAAGACAAACACCCAAGATTGGAATGTCTTCGCACTCTAGCAGCAACTTAAGGCATATCCATGTTTAGCCCAAAAAAAGGTGGTTCAATATCTCCAATGTGACATAATATATGAAATTATGCCATGTCACTATACATGCAAAATCAATATTATTACTAACATAATCAACATTATTAAGAATACTAACATAATCAACATTATTAAGAAACTGGACGATCAGTAGAAAGACATGCCAAGAGACTTAATTGTCACTACAACGAATCTATCACATATAGTTGCTAAAAAATACTTTGGATTTAGTTTCAGAAACAGATTGTTCCTTTCAGAATACCATGGAAGGGCTCGGGCTAACTTACGTCTAAATCTTCCCCAAGCCAAAGATAATATGTAAATACAATTTAAACTATTAGACATAAAATTCAAGTAAGCATCTAATATGTTGATGCATAAATTTTAAAATCCGGTTAGTCCCGTAAGGGAGTGATAAAGTACGACATGAGTAATGCATATGCCAAACACAGTGTGTTACCTGTATTAGTCGGGCATGCTGTTGATCCCGAACCTGGTGATGTAACAATGTTATCAAAGGCTATCCGCTCTCTCTTCATAAATGCAATAACATGTCTCTTCCCACACGTCCATTCATCGTTGCATAACACGAAAGAAGGCGCTAAACAATTTTTTTTTAATAGTCATCGCTTTAAGCCTTTTGTGAATTTATCAATCTGATTCTAAACTATTTATGATAAGCTCTTGGCGTAATAAAACATAAAGTTTTGATTTAACAATATTATAACCGGTGTAGCGTTCAATGCAAAACCATTTTTTTGTACAGAACCTTCAGAACCAGCCTTTTTACTGCTAATAATGCATGATGTACATCATATTTATGCATAATGGCATCTTTGTAAATAATTTGAATTATATAATAATTAAAAATAATCAAGAAGGGCAATTGAGTAATTTGTATTATTCCCTAAAAAATTTCTTAAAATCCATAATTAAATTAAAATCTATAACTTCCCATCTAAATAACCGGATCTACTTTATTCCTTTCAAAACCGACCCATCAAATCTCAACGGCGAAGAAAACCAGATTCACTATGGCGCTCCTCTCTCCTCACATCGTTGCTCCATCAATCAAAGCCTTCTCCCATCTTTAATTAATAATTAGCTCTCAATATCATTTACTTGTTCTTTCTTGATCTCTTTTATATTGCAATTTATTAATTGGAAGATGGATGGGAAGTTCCAATTTGATTGAACACGTGACATGGTTGCCATTGGTTGGTCTAATTTTATTTGCTCAGGTACGTATAATAGAGATAATTCTCACATTTTTTCTTTCTTTTTTGTTAATTCATCTGATTTGATAATATAGAATAATTGACCCCATCTATTAAATGTTTGTCTTTTCCACTTTTTTAGAATAGAAAGATTCCTCGTAATTTTGTTTTTGGTTTAAAGATGTTAGTCACTAGCGGTTTTCTTTTCTTCATTTGATTCGTAGGTTTCTAATTGTGATTGAAAACATGTTTAGTAATTCGTAATTGTAATCAGGTGTGTAAAGTGTTTGTGGTTAGTGTAAAGATGCCCAAGTTGCTCTTTTGAAGCCATTGTTCAAAAATTATGGTTTATAACATATATGTTTTTAGGTTTATTTCCGATTTTACTAGCCAATTTTATAGTTAATTTAATGGGTATGCATTATTAAGCAACAATCTTTTGATAATAATTGTATAACTTTGATTTCTTATTAAAAGTTGATGCATCATTAAGCAACAATTTTTTGATAATAATCGTATATGTAACACCCGACCCGACAAGGGTAAAGATATCACAATACGGTTTCATATCAGAACTATAACTAATGTACAAAAGCGGAAGCCTTTACAAAAACTTACAAAAGATAGTATAAATAACTTATATTCAAAATAAATCTAAGATCTCTATGGTGAATCTTGCTCTCGCTCTACTCTCAAGCCCGGATCGGCTATCCCATAAGCTCATCTTGAATGC
The DNA here is from genome assembly GCA_022545495.1 of Chrysanthemum lavandulifolium. Lineage (NCBI taxonomy): Eukaryota > Viridiplantae > Streptophyta > Magnoliopsida > Asterales > Asteraceae > Chrysanthemum > Chrysanthemum lavandulifolium. The sequence continues at coordinate 31,792,839 of CM040242.1, forward strand.
TTAAAACCCGCAGCAGAAAAGAAAAGTGTATTGAGCTTACAAAGCCAGTGAACGGATATATGAAACAAAAGCTAAAACAAAACAAATATACGAATAACGAAAATAAAATGAAATAATGACGAAGGATCTTTTAGGATTTCGCGGTAGCACAAATATCACAATCGAACAACCACATAACAGTTTAGACATCACATAGCACATCAATGACACAAACACAAACACATCGAACAACCAAACACTTAACATATCAAAATAACAGATTACGTATCGCCAAATGAATGTCTAAAACTAACGGAAAACACCACTAAAAGTGTAAACATGGCATTCATACAAATCAACAAATCAACATTTAATATTCTTAAAGCAATATTGTAGCAATGAATAATAGAGATGGTCATGGCGGACATAATAGCTAAACCGGTTCTCATATCAAATCCAACCCTTAGCGAGTTTAAACATAGCAGTCACATATGCGACGGATAATTAACCTTCAAAACACTCGGTTATACCCTAGCACATTCATCTCACGGATCAACACATTCATGTAACGATAACCAATCATAATATCGATATACAAATCATGTTTCAACGTATTAGTCTTATCCTAGCATGGCAACTAATAATCACTTAAACAAATACGTCATAAGCACATTCACCAACATATCACATCGAAACATCTTTCTTCTTCAAAAGGTAACATCGAAAATATACATGGAGTAGCTAGCTCCCGAATTTTCGTGAAGACGCGTATTAATACCGACATCATTCACCGGATAACATATCGGATAACGGATCGGATCTAGGATGCATCCATACGCCCTTCCTACATATTCAAAAATATGCTTCACCCTCGAGAGGCGTGGCGGAACATCACTCTCATCGCCTACAGAGTCATATCGAGGTGCATCAACGATACTGGACATGGAACCCCATGACTAGTTAAATATTTGGTTATTATCAACCAACTTAAGTCAAATGATTTTCAAATATGGCACAGATCATAGTTACACACAAGTTCACAGAATCATATCAGATAGTTCGTATCATAAGATTCATATTCCGATAGTCAGAAATCATAAGTTCATATCATAGTGGCATATCATATATTCATAAACAGAAGTTCATAACCAGAGGTTCATAATCATAAGTTTATAATCCAATATAACAGGATTCAACAAATGTATATATCAAAGTCTTCCTAACATAAGTTCACATCAGATAGTGCATAGTTCACTAGAACATAAATTCAGATAAGTAACAGATCAAACATTCAGAAAAGGGTTCATAGCAATGGCATTGGAAATCCTAATAAGCATGAGAGATATGATGAAGAAGGAAAAACATGAGGGACCTTTACTGAAAAGGTCAGAATATCTGAACGATAACACAAGTGTCTTAAAGTAAGACAGAATATCCGTACCTTAAAGCAACGAGAGAAAAGCAACGAATGAACGAATACGAAGATGTAACGTCGCGTCTCCTTCAACGAATCTACACGGATTATGATTTATTTAATACTTATTAGTATAACGGATTAATCTCATTGATACTTTTAAAGTTGTCGATTATTCTCATTTTTAGTAGACGGACGTAATTACAATGTTTTAGAGTCTTAATCATTAATTAGTTTAACTTATGGGTTGCTGGCGACAAGCGGTAAACTTAAGGGCTTAATATGATAATTATCTCATTTTGAGGACTTATATGATCATTATTCATAGTATAGGGTTTACAAATGTAAATAACGGATTTTAGGACTCTCTTTCAAAATGGTTTACACAACTTCTATAACTTACATGAAATAACGAAATTACCCACTTAGCTTTTAACCCTAATCACTTCCTATTTATGTTCTAGGGTTTCCCATACTTTTAATATCATTTATTACGCATTTAATTTACATGTCACTTCTTTAATGATTTTCACTTTGACCTAGAACGTATGAAAATTCAAACGGAATTTAACTTAACTCATGCATGTTCTTACGTAATTTGTTTACACATGTCGACCCATAATTACTCAGAATTACACATTACACCCTTAACATCTTTAAGTATATGACCTAACCTTATATTATCAGATTTTACACTTTTAGCCCAAAGGTTTTAGAATTTACAAAACATACCCCTTTAAGTTAAATACCATTCAAATGGCCCTCTAAATATCCAAAATTACACGTTTAACCCCCATACTTATTTTTATACGTTTATTACCTTTATTTTACTGTTTACAAAAATAACCTTTAAGTTTCATAATTTACAAAACCAACCCAAACCTTATATGTAGAACCGAATATTGCATAATTCAAGTACAAGCCCTAAACCTAGATGTAACTCATCATTAATCCATCATTACCACTGCATTAATGAACCTTAATGATAACAAGAAAACCCTAGTTTTCATAAACCCTAATCGTCCCTTTTTAAATACTTTCCTTTTTCATACGCGATCAAGTAATAAAACCCCAAACAAATTATACAAGCTTCGAATCCATGGACATGTATTTTATTCAGGTTGTATATCATATAAGAACTCCCAGAAAAATCAGATCATGGTCCCAAAGTTTATCATATGCTCGTTCGCTATTTTATACGTTTTAGGGTTTTAGTTCCAATTAATTCCATACGACTTATTTAACATGCATGGCCAATTTTATGTGTTCCTATGACTTATAGGACTGAAAATAACATTAGGAACTTAACCTTGATGAGCTTAAATCGTTAGAACAAAAGAAGCACAAAACACCTCTCGCTGAAACCCTAATCCACTCAAAAACTCACCACGCTTAAACCAGCAGCTCTGGAACTCGATCACTATTTTTCCCACCTTGTTTACCTTCAAACTTGTCCAAGAAAATTGGTCTCAAGCTCTGAAACTCAGAATCGATTTGTTGAGGGTTTTGGAGTCGGTTTAAGGTTAATCGGCAATAAGGGATTATTATGAACCGAATATATATATATACTTGAGTTACTATTTTTATTGTGGGCTTTATAATATATTGAACTTAAAATAACTGGACTCTTAGTTTTATAAATTTATATTGGGCTCTTATTAATTAAATTCTTTTAATAAACTATATAATATATATTCTACCAATTATGAAAATACATAATTGATTTTATAAAATTTATAATCTATAAAAATTAACTTTACAAAGTCATTCAAGATTTATTTGGATCATATGTGATTTTCTTATAAGTTTTCTGAATTTACATATCTCATTTGGTATTGTGTTTATTTAATTATTCTTGCTTTTGATCATAAGGGTATTTTGGTCTTTTTTGTGAATTTTAGAAATTCAGGTATTACAATTCTTCCCTTCTAAAAGAAAATTTCGTCCTCGAAATTGGACAAGGCGGAACAGAACAGAGAACTAATCGGATTTCAGAATTTCTAGGAATATATCGAACGTTAATCTTATCTCGAAACAATTTTATTTCTTATCGGAATATTCGAACTCATACTTATTCAGAAACTAATTCGATAGTCAAATACTTATAATAGATAATTATATACTCATCGGAATAATGGCGGAGAACAGATAAGACGCAGAAAATCAAACGACAAATTTTAACTTATTCAGATATCTAATGATGAGGACATCATATGCATAGACGGAATAAATCCTATCGGCCTCAATAGTCGCAGAAATATGTGAAGACATATAAGCTTAAGGTGGCCATAGCAATCTATAGGTTCGTACAGATCATAACAACTTCGGATTCCAAACGTACAAAACTTATACGTAACAAATATCGACGAAATCTCACAAATAGGTGCAGTTCAAGCGAACATGAGAAGCACCAAATAATGATACAAGTCAAAATCCTATCACACATCAACTACGAGGCATTTCCCGGACTTCGTATACCTTCAATAAGTTGATTATATGATCTCGGTATTACGTTGATCAAAGGCGTCATAATACTTGCATCACATAACAAGTTCTTATTGTCATTATATTCGGTCTCGGGTCATGACAAAACACATAACTAATATCATAACAAAGCATACCACATACAGGTAACATACATATAGCAAGTAACATATAATAACAAACCAGATCCATATGAGTATACCATCATGATGGCCATACTTCATTCAAGCGGTAAATAACTTCATGGAGAAAATAAATAGCGGACAAAACTTATGAGGACTAACGGAAACTTAACGAATCTATCAGAAAGAAACAACAGACAGGAAATATACTTTCAAATTTTTGTTTTATTTCCATTAATCAAACAAAATTTGCAAAATCATCATAAGATGAACTTCCAAAACAAAACTTAATGATCCAAGGCCCAATCGTCTAAATGAAAACAAAAGAACCTAACTCAAAATCAACTGTCAGCAAATTTCTCATAAGGAGGACAACTAATCAGAAGCGAAATTCCTATTCTTGTGTCGGATTGAACCTACTAGTAGCCGTAGACTCCAAATCCGAATCCACCTCGTATTCTTCCTCATGACTCATTACGACGATCCGTAAAGAAAAACCGGATATACCGAATGCTGAGCGATAAAACTTCACGATTCACACCGAGTTTCGAACAAATCGGAGAAAAGCAATACGATCGAATCACTTATCGAATATCAAACCGACTTGAAACGCATGACAAACAAATCGGTGACATACGTCGCGCCCAAATCATATGAAGTAGATGAACCTTCCCACCACGGTTGAATCATGTCTTCGTCGTTGCGTCTTTAGTTGATCCGTCCAACTTCCTCTAGCAAGATCCGATGTCTCAACAAAGACGGCGATCGTGTGTGGCTTCGCTTCACGAACCTCTCCAAAGACAGAACCATCGCAAGAACGCAGGGTCGGCACCATCTTCTTCGGCTCCACGGGTAGTCTCCATCTAACGATCGACAAGCGGGCGGCGAAACAAAATAACAAAATTCGATGCGAACAAAGGAGGCCAATTCGGTGAAGGCAAAAGGATATCAAGTCAAATCGAGCGACCATCAAAAGAAATCGAAGATATCGAATGCACGAAAGCCTAATGTCACCCAATCCTCACGGTCATAGCCTAAGCTCAAGGGTCCTAAAACCTAGATCTCGATACCATAATTGTAACACCCGACCGGCAAGGGTAAAGATATCAACACGGTTTCATATCGAACTATAACTAATGTACAAAAGCGGAAGCCTTTACAAAAACTTACAAAGATAGTATAAATAACTTATATTCAAAATAAATCTAAGATCTCTATGGTCAAATCTTGCTCTCACTCTACTCTCAAGCCCGGATCGGCTATCCCATAAGCTCATCTTGAATGCTTAAAACCCGCAGCGGAAAAGAAAAGTGCGGTGAGCTTACAAAGCCCAAGGAGCGGATATAATGAAACAAAAGCTAAAACAAAACAAATATCGAATAACGAAAATAAAATGAAATAATGATGAAGGATCTTTTAGGATTCTGCGGTAGCACAAATATACAGAAATCCAAACAACCACATAACAGTTTAGACATCACATAGCACATCAATGACACAAACACAAACACATCAGAACAACCAAACACTTAACATATCAAAATAACAGATTACGTATACGCCAAACAGAATGTCTAAAAACTAACGGAAAACACCACTAAACAGGTAAACATGGCATTCATACAAATCAACAAATCAACATTTAATATTCTTAAAGCAATATTGTAGCAGCGGAATAATAGCAGACAGGTCATGGCAGACATAATAGCTAAACCAGTTCTCATATCAAATCCAACCCTTAGCAGAGTTTAAACATAGCAGGTCACATATGCAGACAGATAATTAACCTTCAAAACACTCAGTTATACCCTAGCACATTCATCTCACAGATCAACACATTCATGTAACGATAACCAATCATAATATCAGATATACAAATCATGTTTCAACGTATTAGTCTTATCCTAGCATGGCAACTAATAATCACTTAAACAAATACGTCATAAGCACATTCACCAACATATCACATCAGAAACATCTTTCTTCTTCAAAAGGTAACATCAGAAAATATACATGGAGTAGCTAGCTCCCAGAATTTTCGTGAAGACGCGTATTGCACACGACATCATTCACCGGATAACATATCGGATAATGATCGGATCTAGGATGCATCCATCGCCCTTCCTACATATTCAAAATATGCTTCACCCTCCGAGGCGTGGCGAACATCACTCATCGCCCTAGAGTCATATCGAGGTGCATCATCGATCTGGACATGGAACCCCCATGACTAGTTAAATATTTGGTTATTATCAACCAACTTAAGTCAAACAGATTTTCAAATATGGCACAGATCATAGTTACACACAAGTTCACAGAATCATATCAGATAGTTCGTATCATAAGATTCATATTCCGATAGTCAGAAATCATAAGTTCATATCATAGTGGCATATCATATATTCATAAACAGAAGTTCATAACCAGAGGTTCATAATCATAAGTTTATAATCCAATATAACAGGATTCAACAAATGTATATATCAAAGTCTTCCTAACATAAGTTCACATCGGATAGTGCATAGTTCACTAGAACATAAATTCGGATAAGTAATGATCAAACATTCGAAAAGGGTTCATAGCAATGGCATTGGAAATCCTAATAAGCATGAGAGATATGATGAAGAAGGAAAACATGAGGGACCTTATCGAAAGGTCGAATATCGAACGATAACACAAGTGTCTTAAAGTAAGACGAATATCCGTACCTTAAAGCAACGAGAGAAAAGCAACGAATGAACGAATACGAAGATGTAACGTCGCGTCTCCTTCAACGAATCTACACGGATTATGATTTATTTAATACTTATTAGTATAACGGATTAATCTCATTGATACTTTTAAAGTTGTCAGATTATTCTCATTTTTAGTGACGGACAGAATTACAATGTTTTAGAGTCTTAATCATTAATTAGTTTAACTTATGGGTTGCAAGCGACAAACGGTAAACTTAAGGGCTTAATATGATAATTATCTCATTTTGAGGACTTATATGATCATTATTCATAGTATAGGGTTTACAAATGTAAATAACGGATTTTAGGACTCTCTTTCAAAATGGTTTACACAACTTCTATAACTTACATGAAATAACGAAATTACCCACTTAGCTTTTAACCCTAATCACTTCCTATTTATGTTCTAGGGTTTCCCATACTTTTAATATCATTTATTACGCATTTAATTTACATGTCACTTCTTTTAATGATTTTCACTTTGACCTAGAACGTATGAAAATTCAAACGGAATTTAACTTAACTCATGCATGTTCTTACGTAATTTGTTTACACATGTCGACCCATAATTACTCAGAATTACACATTACACCCTTAACATCTTTAAGTATATGACCTAACCTTATATTATCAGATTTTACACTTTTAGCCCAAAGGTTTTAGAATTTACAAAACATACCCTTTAAGTTAAATACCATTCAAATGGCCTCTAAATATCCAAAATTACACGTTTAACCCCATACTTATTTTTATCGTTTATTACCTTTATTTTACTGTTTACAAAATAACCTTTAAGTTTCATAATTTACAAAACCAACCCAAACCTTATATGTAGAACCGAATATTGCATAATTCAAGTACAAGCCCTAAACCTAGATGTAACTCATCATTAATCCATCATTACCACTGCATTAATGAACCTTAATGATAACAAGAAAACCCTAGTTTTCATAAACCCTAATCGTCCCTTTTAAATACTTTCCTTTTCATACGCGATCAAGTAATAAAACCCCAAACAAATTATACAAGCTTGAATCCATGGACATGTATTTTATTCAGGTTGTATATCATATAAGAACTCCCAGAAAAATCAGATCATGGTCCCAAAGTTTATCATATGCTCGTTCGCTATTTTATACGTTTTCTAGGGTTTTAGTTCCAATTAATTCCATACGACTTATTTAACATGCATGGCCAATTTTTATGTGTTCCCTATGACTTATAGGACTGAAAATAACATTAGGAACTTACCCTTGATGAGCTTAAATCGTTAGAACAAAAGAAGCACAAAACACCTCTCGCCGAAACCCTAATCCACTCAAAAACTCACCACGCTTAAACCAGCAGCTCTGGAACTCGATCACTATTTTTCCCACCTTGTTTACCTTCAAACTTGTCCAAGAAAATTGGTCTCAAGCTCTGGAAACTGGAAATCGATTTGTTGAGGGTTTTGGAGTCGGTTTAAGGTTAATCGGCAATAAGGGATTATTATGAACCGAATATATGTATATATACTTGAGTTACTATTTTTATTGTGGGCTTTATAATATATTGAACTTAAAATAACTTGACTCTTAGTTTTATAAATTTATATTGGGCTCTTATTAATTAAATTCTTTTAATAAACTATATAATATATATTCGGCCAATTATGAAAATACATAATTGATTTTATAAAATTTATAATCTATAAAAATTAACTTTACAAAGTCATTCAAGATTTATTTGGATCATATGTGATTTTCTTATAAGTTTTCTGAATTTACATATCTCATTTGGTATTGTGTTTATTTAATTATTCTTGCTTTTGATCATAAGGGTATTTTGGTCTTTTTTGTGAATTTTAGAAATTCAGGTATTACAGTATAACTGGTGTTGGGCTTGTTTGTTTAGAACATATATGTTTATGGTTTTCAACATAGAGGCCAAGAAGAATCTAACTGATAACGTGTGGCTGTTATGGTTCAGACATATATGTTTTTGTTTAAGTTTTATTTGATCAACTTGTTTTACAATTAATTTAACATAGCATAATTAATTTTAGCTAGCTTTATTTTTGTTTTTATATATTTGTTTCAGTGGGGATGTTCAATCATAGGAAAGACGACGTGTGATGAAGATGATCAATGAATACACTTTGTTTTTAGAAGTCGTGCATATATGTTATCAGGCATGCACATATAATCTAATGAATTTGACGAGAAAGCACAACGTGCACATATGTTCTTGCAAGGGTACTCATATCTTCTAATGAATTTGAAGATAGAGTGCAGCGTGCACGTATGTTTTTGGAAGAGTGCTCACATGTTTTCTAATGACGTCGACAACTTTATGTAACAAGTTGCATTTGTAGTTGAAATGTATTCATTTGTAATTAAATTTTGGGTATAGTATTCATATTTTTGTTTTGTTTTAAATTTAGAGGTTTTATATGTATGTTTATGTTTTTGGTTATAAATTTAGAAGATTAAAGAATGCAGACTAGAAACATATGTGTAATTCTGAAATGTACGTTAAAACATATGAAATTTACAATATTTAAAAAAACACATATGCACTTGTCTTTTTAAAACATGTATCTTGAAAAATATACAAAATTTAAAAAATGTGTATATTTTATTCGAAAATTGAGTGGTGGCTAAAAAACACATATATTTTAAAAAAACATATATGCACTTGAGATTTTTTGAAAACATGCATCTTTGTAAAATAAAAACGATAAATAAATTTAAAAAAAAAAAAAAAAAAAAAAAAAAAAAAAGATTAATTCGAAAATGAAGGGTTAAAAAACGTTTTAAATAAAAATTTAAAAGAAAGTAAATATAAGTTTTACTATTATACCCTTTTCATTTAAATAAAAATATTTAATGATACTAAATTCTTATTGGTCCAAACCTGTTCACAAGTTACATAAAATAAATTCTGCGTTGAGCGAATGGTCGGAGTTGACTATGTTTAAATTTTAAGTGGTTATAGATAAACATCTTTACATATATAGATTCAGAAAAAAATGCACAGATAACAAACATACTATAGAAATAATAGCTTAAGATAAAATGCACAATCCACACAAACATTGTTGTCTACTTCAATAATCTTCAATGAGATAATTTGGTTTTATAATTAGCTTTTTAAAAACTTAATTCGGTTAAAATTGTTACCTTTAAGCCTTGCACAAGGATTGTGTCTCCAGGTTCATGAGTCTTTACTCTTTAGTCATTATGATGCAATATTGTCATTACCATCCTCACTTGGACCTTTAGTGCCACCTTCAAAACTTCGTGAAACATTTCAAACATGAACCAAATTGTAATTCATAGCATGGACAAATTAGTGACTCTAACTATAAAGCATTTAGGACACTAATTACTATAGACCAAAGGTAGTATTTAAAAATGACAAACATACCTAACTAAATCAATGACCAGCAAGCAAGAAGAAGTAACAAATAGAACATACATAATCTAGAAATTTTGGCTAGTTGTATATTTTTTAAAAGGGCTTCACACCTGATACAATAATATCATATTTTACATTGTTAATATATGAAGAAAAAAAAATCAGTCCAATCATACTTTATTAAGTACTTTGTAATATAAATTCACGCGTACTACAAATATCCAAACAAAACACCAACTGCACTTAAATAACCCTTTTTAGTAAGTGGTGCTCAACCGCTTCTATACATAATTGGCTCTTTTTCCCGATGATTGGCTTCACGACTTTGTTCACAAACCACACCATTTCCATATGTAAGAGGAGCCACTGCAACTGTAATGAAATATCACAATGAACGCAAAAACCTCCATTCGACCAATCTGATCATTATACACACCACACATGGAAGGTCTCATAATCCACTTTTCCCACTAAAGTAGTGTATACTTTTTTTGATCTTCTACAACAACACTCAAACGATCTAAATTGCATTTTTTAAATAAACTTCATATGCTACGTTTACCTTACGTGGTATAAGACTGTTCCATAATGTTTGAACGGTAATCATATATACCGCCATTGTACTTCAAATCTGCCACTCTCTTTGTGAGCAACTTAATCGGAAACTCTCCTTTTGTATCTATATCCTACGTCCAACCATCGCTATAGATTTGCCTTAATGATACATTTGAAAATAGTGATTCCAAATCGGCTAGATCACCTAATGCCTTATCCCTTGGATCTTTGACCCACCCCCACTTCCATTCCCATACCCCGTTCACCCACGAACCTGTGTTACCTACCATTACCCCCTTATCAGCCTCTAACTGATTTAATTTTGTAAAACAGTCAAAAAATCTCTCATCCCTAACACATTTATCTAACCAAAATGAAGTGTTTAAACCTTTACCTATCACCTTACTGAAGTGATTTGTGAACAGCTTCCCATCCAAGACATCTAACTCTTATAGACATTAAAAAGTTGTAAAATCCCCCATTAAAAAGGCGAATATAAGTTTTACCACCACAGTATGAAATAAAAATTTTAATTTAAGACACAATTTTATTTATTTTATTTTATTATTATTATTTTCTTGACGTGTACACGGTTTGCGCAAATCTACTAAAATCATCTCAATTCCTGGGATCATCTTTCACGTCGCGTTAGTAAAGTCTCCTACAAATCTGAAACTTTGACAAAGGCCATGATTACCTAATTCGATTCATCAAATGTTGGAGCACAAATTATATCAATGTTTTACTAAAATATATTGGTTAACAGGTGATGTGATTCAATTATTTAAAAGAAGATAAGCAATAAGAATAAACCAAACGTTAACATGTTTACAACTCCATTTTAGTTACCTGTCGCAAATTAAATGCTAAGCTTTGTTTATTTCATTATACTCTATCACCATACTAATTGCTTTGTTTATTTCATTAACTTTACTAACTATTAGCAATTCAACTCAGCACATAGTCCTGCTATAATTCATTAACAGTTAACACTGTGATGTTAAATTTATATGCAGTGGTGGTTAGATTCTTATTACATCATCGGATAAAACATACACATAAAATTCATGAACCTTAATATACTTCTTCAACTTGTGCTAGGATCGCTGCTCACTCTTGTTGGTCTAATGTTCTACTCGAGCTAATGAGTAGTTCAAAAGTCACGAGCTTAATATGCAGTCCAAAGATCCGAGCAGATGGAAGACAAAACAGATTCCAAGCATGTGGAAGTTTACAATTCTAGTCTAATTAGGACTCCTTATTTGTTAAGGACTATCTTGCTTTATTAGAATTGTAGTAGGATTAGGAAAGCATGTTCTATTCCCTATATATACAAACCGAGCTGTGGTTTGTCATTAATGTATTCAATATCAGTTTTTGTAAGCAAATAATTTTCTGATTAATTGGAGAGCTTATTCCAAGAAACATTGTGTGTGATTGTTTGTGTTTGTTCTTGTGAACTACGATCAGATTGGGTCTTGAATTCACTCTTCTCTCAATCTTGCTCTAGGGTGCATAATATGGCAATTGCAATATTTTTTATATATGCAACCTACATAAACTCAAACTTTATAACCAAGATGATTAATCATGTGGGTCACAATAATACCTGATCGGAAGCATGTTGGATAGTGAGCCCCAACAGAAGATGGTCATTCATACGACGATAACGGCAGTAGTGTTGGTGGAGCAGTGACATAGGTGGTGGCAGAATTTGTTAAATTTTCAGAAAACCTTAATGTTGATCACATGCATTTTTATACACTAAGCAAAGAATCTGTTGGAAATCTACATTCATTCAGGTTATATGACAGTCATACCCCAGTCCCCAGGTATTCCATTCCGCTGCAAAACAGGTAATTTGGGGGTGTGACACATCTCGACTCATCCGTTTAACATATCATGTATAACAATATCATCTCGACTCATCCGTTAAACATCTCATGTATAATGATATCACATCGACTCATCGGATACTATATCGCCTCATCCGTTTAACATGTCTTATATAACAATGCCATTATATCTTTTATAACGATATTATATCGACTCGTCCATTTAACGTCTCATTTATAACGATCTCATCTCGTCTCGTCCGTTTAACATCTCATGTATAACAATACCATTATAACGAATTCACCCTATGGCCGGCCACCTTAGCCCCCCTCTTAGTCACCATATGTTATCAAATTGAACTTTGCATCTAAAATATACACCTACACATTTGCATGACTATATACTTTCATTTTATTAGATATTATACACTTAAACACATAGTTCACATAATCAAAAGGTGAAAGGTTGCAAAACTCCCTCATTTCCCTTTCTATATTTCGGCCAAGAAGAAAAACCAAGAATAAATCAAAGGATTTTCAAGATCAATTGATAATATTAACACTAGATTACTTCTTTTAAGGTTTTGCAATAAAAACCTAAGAGTAATTAGGAAAACCTTGTTCCATAAACCTCATCATCATACTAGTAAGCATTTCATGATCATTTTTAATCTTTCATATTCATACTTAAGTTATTTTTATCATGCTTGAAAGAAAACATGCAAGTTTCATGTGTATCTATACCACTTTTATTGTTTTTAGTAATTATAATTAGTATATATCATCCTATAATTAATCACTTGAAACATATCATGGTTGATGATGTTTAGGAACCCATGACACCCTAAGAAGGTGTATGGTAGGTTTAGAATAGATTTGATGTTGATTTGAAGTGATTGAAATAAGTATTACGCAAGGAAAATCATTTTCGACAACATTAAATAGTGGTCTGTTAGTTTTTGTAAAATATGGAAAATTCGACAGGTTATAAAATATTTTGGGCTAGATATTCAGAAAATATACTTTAAAAGCGAAACCGTGGTCGCTGAGCGGGTTGAAACGGATTTATAACGAAGAAGTTCTGATATTTTCAAGTTTAACGACTAAAACTATATTTTCGTGAAAATGCATGCTGTTAAGAGTTATTTTATGGGCAAAAATGAGTTTTAGCGTTATCTAAATGAGTCGATTTATAAAAATATATTAGTATACATTAACACGAAGCTAAGGATATATAAAGCGAGAAAACGGACTTATAACGACTAAATTACACGCGTTTAAATAAGGTTAACGTAACTATTTTATATAAGTATAAACACTTATATATTTTCTATTAGCCAAACTAGTAGTCGCTAGTGACCATGTTTGGAGTCGTTTTTCACATCGATAGAATACTTTTTAGAAAACGATGTCTTCTAGTAAAAGTGAGTTAATCTAGCCTATTTTCCAAAATGTTCAACCGTTTGTCAAACGGAATTGTAACGAATAAAATACGGTCACTCAAACTTTGCCGGAAACTAACCTTAAACAATATTGTTAGTCCAGGTACCCTACTTCACCTATATTTTTCTCTATGATCGAGACCTCTATGGTGAAAATTTAAAAGCTAAGACTTTGAGATAATGTGGCAAGCTTTCCAAAACCATTGAGTTTGTTTCCTCGCACTCGATATTCACTATTTTACGACTAGCTTTTCGAGGCCATTTAACCATTTTCATGAATTGTTAAAGTGTATTGTTTTGCGACGAAAAGCTATAATTTCTTGATAAATCATTAAACGACTATCGTAGGATGTTGTTTCAACGTAAATACTTGTAAAGTATTTTATAACATGACGAGATGTCATAAACATATATTTCGACGATAAACTTCATTTTCAAAAATGTACAAGTGGTATGGATATCATGTGAATTTGCATGTACGACATTGTTTCATGACTTATATTAGATCATATCATTCATAATAGGTTGCAGTTAGAGAATTGCACCTCATTTCAGTGTATCCACTTTTGTCATCATAATCATTGCATCAGGTGAGTTCGTATCCTCACTTTTACTCGTTTAATTGTTTTATAAACTCTTTGGGGGAGATACATGCTCAACTACTTACTTTTACTTTACACTTATATGAACTTAAATAACGGTTGTTTCACTACTTATGCTAGTAAGTAGATTATGCCCAAACTAAATTGATATTGTGTTATGAACACTATTATTTGAACCACTTTCCTTAATTTTGAGCCCTTCGACATATATATTTGAACTCTTTTAACTTGATAGGAACCTTTTGGCATAGATTTGAACACTTTAACTTGATTTAATTCTTTTGACATATAATTAATCTCCTTTAACTTGATTTAATTCTTTTGACATATAATTAATCTCTTTTAACTTGATTTAAAACATTTTGACATATAATTAATCTCTTTTAACTTGATTTAAAACATTTTGAAATATAATTAATCTCTTTTAACTTTATATTGAACCTTTTAACTATTTTGAACTTGTTTGACATAATATTGAACCCTTTGACTATTTTGAACCTTTTGATATGTTTTGAGCTCTTTAACTGTTTTGAACTTTTGAACTCGACTTAAACTCTTGAACTTAATTACGAACTTTTGAATGGAACACTTGAACTTAATTACGAACTTTTGAATGGAACCCTTGAACTTAAATACCAACTTATGACTTGTTTGAACTTATTGAACCGTACGTGCTATGACCTTTACCTAAAGTCTCCCATGATCGGAGCATCACTATAAAGTCTCTCATGTTGAGCATCACTATAAAGTCTCCCTATGTGAACAGAGCAATACTAAGTCTCCCTTGTATGGGCGGTGCAAATTCTCCCATGTTCGAGTGTTCTTAATTGTATATAATAGTTGTATGATGTATTGTTCAGACGTTCGCATTGTTAGTCTCCTATTAGTAGGTAGTATGGATAGCGCTATTAGAGGTCGGCCAACCTCTCGCTCACTATGTTACGGACGCATATTATTTATTCAGGGGCTTTGCCGCATACATTATTATATACGTGGTGCTATATTGTGAACTATTATGACAGATACTTGACCACTAGACACACTATATTTTGTGCAATGGGTTGTGAACACACAGTTGCAAGTTTTGTATGGCGGAACTTGGGCGGAGTGGATTTACAATGCCTTTGCTTTGTGAACTATTATGATAACATGTACTTGACTTCTAGACATACTACTTTTGGCAGTGGGTTGTGAACACACAGGTTGCAAGTTTTGTATGGGCGGAACTTGGAACTGAGTGGATTTACAATGCCTTTGCTTTGTGGACTATTATAAATGACCAAGAACTTTGCCTTTGCTGCATGAACGTTCTTTAAAAGTTTTACATGTTAAACAAACTCTATGAACTCACTCAACCATTGTATTGACACTTTTTAGCATGTTTTATCTCAGGTATATAAGGCATTCACTTCATGGCATGTATGTGGACTTATCATAGAGTCGCGATGTCGACGCGTCTCACATATATTTTATGCACTTAACTATCGTTTGATTGTAACAAACTCATTTTGGTACATTGGAAATCTTTTGGGACCTATGTTTTGTAAACTCTGATTATTTTACTTAACCAAACGATATTTTCAAAATGACACTTTAGGTTTCGATATAACTGTAACTTTGATGCTATGACAGTCATACCCCAAGTATTCCATTCCGCTGCAAAACAGGTAATTTGGGGGTGTGACACATCTCGACTCATCCGTTTAACATATCATGTATAACAATATCATCTCGACTCATCCGTTAAACATCTCATGTATAATGATATCACATCGACTCATCGGATACTATATCGCCTCATCTGTTTAACATGTCTTATATAACAATACCAATATATCTTTTATAACAATATTATAACGACTCATCCATTTAACGTCTCATTTATAACGATATCATCTCGTCTCGTCCGTTTAACATCTCATGTATAACAATACCATTATATCATGTATAACGATTTCATCTCGACCATCCGTTTAAGATCATGTATAAGGATACTATATCGACTCAAATCGTTTAACATATCTTGTATAACGATACCATCATATCATGTATAACGATCTTATATCGACTCGTCCATTTAACATCTCATGTATAACGATATCATCTTGACTCTTCTGTTTAACATCTCATGTATAACGATACCATCATATCATGTATAACGATATCATCTAGATTCATCCGTTTAACATCTTATGTATAACGACATCTTCTCGACTCATCCGTTTAACATCGCATGTATAAATGATACCATCATATCATGTCTAACGATATCATCTCGACTCATCCGTTTAACATCTCATATATAACGACACTATCTTGACTCATACGTTTAACATATCATGTCTTTTTCGAGTATTTGCTTTACGAAATACGTAGGACGGTGTTTCTAATCGTTAATACATTTTAACCTTTACAGCTTATACATATTTTAACTACAAAAATAACTTTAAATGAATCAATTCATAAAAAATATATAATTAATTTTAACACTAATATATAAATTTTAAAAATCATTATTTATACATTCTAAAACCTTCATATAGTAAAATAGAAAACAATTAAGTCATATCATGTGTAACGATATCACTCGACTCATCCTTTTAACATCTCATGTATAACGACATCATCTCAACTCATCCGTTTAACATCTCATGTATAACGACATTATCTCGACTCATCCGTTTAACATCTCATGTATAACGATACTATATCAACTCATCTGTTTAACAACTCATGTACACCATCATATCATGTATATTGATATTTTATCGACTCATTGTTTAACATCTCATGTATAACGATATCATCTCGACTCGCCCGTTTAACATATCATGTATATTGATACCATCATATCATGTATAATGATATCATCTCGACTCATCTGTTTAACATCTTATGTATAACGACATCATCTCGACTCATACGTTTAACATCTCATGTATAAACGACACCATCGTATCATGTTTAACGATATTGTCTCGACTCATCCGTTTAGCATCTCATGTATATCAACACTATCTTGACTTATATGTTTAACATACCAAGTCTTTTTCGAGTATTTATTTTACGAAATATGAAAGTAGGACAATATTTCTCATCGTTAATACATTTTAACCTTTACAACTTATACATATTTTAACTACAAAAATAATTTTAAATAAATTAATTTATATAAAATATTAAAATTTATAATTAATTTTAACACTAACATGAAATTTTTAAAAATCATTATTTACACTTTTTATAACATTTTTATAATAAAATAGAAAACAATATAGTTATAATAAACTCATAGTGACGACATTGTTGTCACTAAATATAAAATTAAATTAGTAAAAAATTTGGTGATGACATTGTCGTCACCAAGTGAATGGCGGGGTTTGGTGGGTTATTAAAATTTTACCAAAATAGTATTCATACGTTTTAAAACATTATTATTGAATTTTTGGTGACGACTTTGTTGTCACTAAGTAATTTACCATGAAAACTTAAAAAAAAGAAATAATTATTTAAATTTCTTAGTGTTTTTATTATAAACAAGAAAGTAATTTAAATATAAAAAAAAGAATTTGTGACAACAATGTCGTCGCAACCTATTTTACCAAAAAAAACTTTTTAGAAAAATCATCACTTATAATTTTAAGAACTTTTTATAAAAAAATAAAATAATTTAGTTATAAAGGATCTAAAGGACGGTTTAATGGTCCTAGGGTTTTGAATAGGAGAATTGAAGGATGACATGGTAATGGTGATAGGTAAAGATACCGGGTTAAGGTTGAGATTCCTAATTTTTTTGGGAATCTTGATCTTGAAGCTGTGTTGGATTAATTATATGAGGTTGATAAATTTTTGACATCATGGATGTTCCTGAAGAAGAACAAGTCAAGATTGTAGCTTACAAATTACGTGTAGGAGCCGGAGCTTGGTGGTAAAACGAGCAAGACAATTATATGAGACAAGGCAAGTATCCAATAAACACTTGGCCAAGAACGAAGAGGATGATCAAAGGTAGGTTTTTACCCCCGAACATTGAACAAATTTCATATCAACAATATAATAGTTGTGTTAAAGGAAAAAGAACCTTGGTCTAGTACACGAGTGAGTTCTTGAGGTTACAAGCAGGTGTAACTTGAAGGAATCTAATAACCAAATTGCCGTTAAGTATATTAGTGGGTTGAATCAATCAATTTAAAAGGAGTTAAGTATGTTGTCAATTTAGACCGTTGATCAAGCTCAAACTTTAGCTATGAAGGTAGAGAGGTCAATGTCCAAACGATTTTTAAAGTTTGGAGAAACATTGGAAGAGAATTCATATTTAAATTATAATCATGTAAACCAATCTGATCAAACTCAATTAACTATTGGAAATAATATACCTTCTAGTTTGACTTCTATAGTTTTAGCTAGTAGTAATTGACATGATAAAAACGGTTATTGCTAAAAAGACGGGTTCCAATCCGTATGAAAAACCTATACCACCTAAGTGTTTTAGGTATAGTTTATCAGGTTATAAGTCGAATACATGCCCTAATAGGAAGTTGACTGCCTATGTTGGGGAAACTCCTAAAGGTGATATGTGAATTGATTTTGGCGATGATTTGGAACATATTGATGAATTTGCTCAAGCAGAAGGTAATGTTGTAAATTTGATAGTGTAATATACTTTGTGTTCAACAAAGTTTGAAGATTTTTTACAAAGTAACAAGATTTTTGAAATAAGTTTTTAATTGAAAACAATGTTTGTTCATTGATCATTGATGAAGGAAGTTGTGAAAATCTAGTTTCCAAAGAGTTGGTGAAGGCTTTAAAGTTACCAACCGAACAATTTCCTAATTCCTATAAATTAGGTTGGCTAAAGAAAGGTCACGAGGTGAAAGTGAATGAGATTCGCAAAATTCCAATTGATATTGGAAGTTCTTATCGTGATGTGGGGTCTTGTTGTGACACACGGTAATTTTCCAACTATTATTAAATAATAAATGATGATTTATTATTACTAAGCATTTTTAATTAAGCATACACTATCTTACATGACCATTTTGAGTTGATGACTCGCACACTATAGTTGCAGTAAAGCAATCTGCATTTCATAATTTAATCAGAAATTATAACTTTATCATCGCCTGACATTTACTAATAACCAAAAATGTAAAACGAGAAGTTATCTCGTCTTTACTAAAACCCGACACCGCACGCGTACCGACATCACAATAGTAAATAAATAAAACAAATAAAAACCTTATCCTACTACCCTTGATATAACCGCCCTCCCCTATTTTTTTTAATCGTTTTCTGCTTGACTTCTCTTCCCCATGCCTCTCCCTACAAACATAGTTTTTAGCTATGAAGCTATTAACCTTCCTAAGGTTATGTCGCTCTCCAATCCCTATTTCCCAAGGTCAACGAGCATGAATAAGAGGCGGCCAAAAAAGAAAGTGATTTTTGATGAGAAAGGGGTTATCTCCAATTTCCATACCCGAAAGTATGTCAAAAATTTTCTATCTTTTCCCTTCTTATGATCGACCGGTTTCAGGGAGATCCAAACAACAAGATTCATACTCAAAAATTAGTCCCAAGATCTAAGTATCAAAAGAAGTACAAAGTGGTGATGTGTGGGTTAGCTTGGAACCGGGTTCGAATCGGAGAAGGATTGGATCTTTTGTATTCTAAGCTTGGTTTGTTTTCCGTGTCTCAAATCACTTGTAAGAATGCTTGTTCTTCTTAATTGTTTTATTTTGTTAATTATATCGAAATAAAGATTACCGAATTGAGGGTTTGATATCGATTTAAGTTGTGTCTTTTCTGATTCTTATTGATTGTATTATAGAAGTTGTAATGGGGTTGGGGCAGAGGGCTACGATGCTCTGCAGTCGAGAGGATGGTAATGAGGTCGTATGGAGAGATGTTGATTGTCTGATGAGTACTATACCATACATTGCGAGTCCGAAGTACACTCCATCGTCTCCATTATTTGTACCATCTACTTTGGACATGGAGCGTCTTGGTCACTCTACTGGTCAGGTTGAGACTCTTGTGACAGCAGCACCGGGTGATGGACAGCCCGTGCCAGATCCACCAGTGTCCTCAGATGGTGAGGAATTGACTTTCACTGAGAGGGTGCTCATCCAGCTGGACTCCCATGAGAACTTACTTGGATTCCATACAGATCAGCTGGAACAGATTGAGCCAGCATGCCTACAGACCTATGAGCAGCACGTTGAGACACTTAATCGTAATACAGATGTTTTATTTGAGAGCATTGAGATGGAGAGACGAGAGCGGATTCGGTTGAGTTTTGGGTTTGAGTCTCACTGTGAGGAGATTCGGGAGCTAGATAGTAGGGTGCGGGTGTTTGGTAGAGGACGAGGCGGATTGCATGGCGATTAGAAGAGTTGGAGAGACCGGTGGATAGCAGGGAGGATTGCTATGGCCGAGTGGCGAGAGGACCTCGGTTGTAGAGTCTATGTTAGCCGCCCAAATGAGGCGTATTGAGAGCTTGGAGGCTACCCAGCGGGAGCTTGGGGCCAGTATTGAGCGTTTGCGCGCGGAGCGCGATCATTCTTAGATCCTTGTTGTATGTTGTAGTACACTAAACTGAGTTGTTGACAGTTAGTGTTTGATGTGACTCTTGTATTTCAGCTTGTATTTTGTGAACTCTGTAACCGAAACCTTTATCTATGACAAGCTCAATTTCTTATCAAATTGTCTTTCCCACTCATAACTAATTTATTCATGTGTTCTATCTACAATGTTTACGCTGTTACATGATACTTACCTTGTTAAAAGGTCTTATATTCATCATCTTTTCATAATGCAGAAAGCTGCCTCCAAAAAGAAGATCAACTAGAACCAACCGTGGTAGAGCTGCTAATGCTCCTATCCCAGCTAGGGTCACTCGCAACCGTACTACAAACACTGCAACCCTAGCAAGGGTCGCACATGACCAAACTGTTGATGCCCCTACTCCAGCTAGGGCTACACCAAATCAACCCACCATGAATCAAACAATGATAGACCAACTGGTCAATGAACGGGTGAATGCAGCCCTGGCTGCAGTAAATCACTCATCCACCGAAGCTGGAACCTCAAGACCAGCCACACAAAATCGCGGTTGTACCTACAAAGATTTCCGAAAAACCATGACTGGAAGTTTTAGTGGGACTGAAGGAGCTGTTGGTTTAACTAGGTGTATTGAAAAGCTTGAGACTGTGTTTCGAATTTGTAACTGTGAAGAATAAGCCATGGTTAAGTACGCATCCTTTACTTTCACGGATGCTGCTCTAACCTGGTGGAACAACTACTTGAAGTCCACACGCATTGATGTTGCTTACGTCATGCCTTGGGAAAACTTCAAAGAAACGGTGCTTCGAAAGTATTGCCCTCGCAACGAGATAAAGAAGTTGGAACATGAGTTTTGGAACCTCAAGGTTCAGGGCACTAACATGGCTGCCTACAACTACGTTTTCAGGAATTGTATTTACTGTGTCTCGAGATGGTTCTGACTGAAACTTGGTTACTGGAAAGGTACATAAGGGGATTGCCCCTATCCATCAAAGGAAATGTCACCACTTCTAAGGCTGCTGATCTCCATGAGACTATTGAAGTGGCCAACAAACTTATGGATTAAGTGATCGAGGATGCCTTGGAAAAAGTGGTCGACAACAAGAGAAAATGGGATGATCACTCCCGAAGCAACAACAACAATGGGAATCACATCAACAACAGTGGAAGCCACAACAACAACTAGAACAAAATGAAAACTGTTGCTAAAGCTTATGCAGCTGGAACTGGAGAAAGGAAACCATATGCAGGTACTACACCATTATGCAATCGATGCAAACTGCACCACAAGGGTCAGTGCACGGTCAAATGCCACAATTGCCAGAAGATCAGACACTTGACCAGGGACTGCAGGTCCAAATTCTTGGCAACGGTTCAGACAGCACCAGCTCAAAACCCTAAGGCTGCTATAACTTGCTTTGGATGTGGTGTGAAAGGGCATTATAAGAATGAATGCCGAAAACCTAGAATCCAAGGCAACGGAGGGAATCAAGGTAATCAAGGTAACCAAGGCAACTAGGGAGGCCAGGGAAATTGCAGAATTCAAGGGAATGCTGGACAACAAGGTACTCAGGGAAATGGTGGAGGTGTTACACCCGTACCCCATCAAGGTATTATTAAATGTTAGTATTGACCCCTTATGTTATGTTGGTATGACTATATTCCTTAAAGGTTTCAACTAATAAATAGAATTAGAAACTATTGTGGCCAAAGTATAAAATCTTAGAATAGGGGGACTTATGTTGCCATTTGAGCTAAGTGGAATAAATATAAAAGAGAAAATTAGTTTCATTTGAGACTTATCCAGGATTTTGAGGAGGTTACCTTAAGGTGAAGAAAGGTATTTGGTGAAGAAGAAGGCATATCAAGAACATCTTAAATTGAGCTAATTCTGGACTTGTGTTGGTGATTATTAAGGTTAAGAGACCTTTAATTTCATATCTCTAATCAAGTAAGCAATTTCCCCAATTCTTGTGTTTAGGGTCTTGAATTTAGAAGTTTAAAGTAGTAATAGAAGATGTCCAATTCCTAGAAATTACTAGTTATAGTCTCTAATTAAGATTAATTGTTGTTTAGGAAGCTTAAGGAAGTGGTGACTCTAATTGGTAGAAACCTATTGATCAATTTGAGGTAAGTATAGTGGGTTAATGTTGTTTCATGTTAAATATGAATTATTGATTATTGTTATAGTTGTTGGAGCTTGTTATAGTAGCTTGGATCCATAGCTTTTATATTGTCAAGTAGTATAAATACCTAATTAAAGGTATGTACTTATGTTATAGATGCTCCATGAATCCTTTCTTGTTGTTAAAGCTTTACTTGAACTTAACACATTTACTTACTAAGCAATTCGCTTACGTTAGAGTTAATGTCGTTTTGTAGGTCCTAGCAAGGAAGATAAAGGTAAGAAACAAGTGTAGAATGGACTTTGCTTGAGCTCCTAGTTGAGCTAGTCTTTTGGAACCAAGGTGTTGAAGTTGGAAGCCCTAAAGAGTCGAGTCACGTTTTGGTATACTTTTTGGGTCATATGGTCTACTTTTTACTAATGGTTGTAATTACATTTTATGTTGTCTAAAAGACTTAAATCAATAGTGTTAAGTTTTTTTTTTAGTTATGGGTTAAATCATTGGTAAATGATGTTTGGCGCAATGTTAATTGCTTATCTTGAAGTTTAGAGTGTCAAAATATTCAATGGTAATAGTGTTTATAAGTGTTGTGAAGTTTACTTGTGGTCTTATTAATATTGTTGAAGTGAAGAGCGAAATAGTTGGGTCCAGTGTGAAATCTGCACTATTTGTCTGGTCACGAGTTCGAACGTCGCCAATAAGGTGACCCCGTCCGGTTAAAATAGTTCGAGCCGTCGGGTTATATCACATCTCGGCGTCCCAAATTAAGGGTGACGGCGTCACCTAGAAGGCCGACGCCGCGAGTTTAAATTGTTACGAGTCGGGTTTAATTGTTGGTTCTCTTGACCTGACATCTCTTTAAAGGCGGACGGCGTCACGTAATGTGGGTGATGGCGTCTGCACGAATGAATGAACTAAATGAGTCCTTTCTTACAAATCAAATTATAAAGTAAAAACTTCCCGAGTCTTCCTTACTTAGTAGTTCATACTTAAAGTTATTTAGTAAGAATGTCATGTGAGTCGTTTAGTTCACGTTATTTAAAAAGTTTTAAAATTTCCGTTTTGGGGGCGTAACAGGAGGAGCTCGTGGAAGGGTCTATGCAGTGACCAAAGTAGAAACACAGGAGGACTCGAATGTCATGACAGGTACGTTCCTCATAAATAACTATTATGTATCCATATTGTTTGATACGGGGGCGGATAAGAGTTTTGTTTCTAATGCATTTAGTCCACTACTCGATATTGCCCCGACTACCTTAGACAATGCATACAATGTGGAACTAGCTAACGGTAACATAGAAAGGGTAGATACCATCATAAGAGGTTGCACACTAAATCTGTTGAACCATCCATTCAACATCGATCTCATGCTGGTAGAACTGGGTAGTTTTGATGTTATCATCGGGATGGATTGGCTGTCAAAATACCATGCCGCCATCATTTGTGACGAGAAGCTTGTCCGACTACCCTATGGAAATGAAGTCCTAACCATAGAAGGAGACATAAGTGACAGAAGAAGCGCGTCAAGGTTAAACATCATTTCCTGCACTAAGGCTTTGAAGTGCATCGAGAAAGGATGTCACCTCTTCCTAGCACAAGTTACTGAGAAGGAAGATAAGGAACCGGAAGAAAAACGCCTGAAGGATGTGCCAATAGTGAGGGAATTTCCAGAAGTCTTTCCTGAAGACTTGCCAGGACTTCCGCCAGCCCGACAGGTTGAATTCCAAATCGATTTAGTACCTGGTGCCGCACCGGTGGCACGAGCACCTTATCGATTAGCTCCAACCAATTGTCGGAACTTTCAAAAAAAGGGTTCATCAGACCGAGTTCTTCGCCATGGGGAGCACCGGTTCTGTTTGTCAAGAAGAAGGATGGAACTTTCAGAATGTACATCGACTACCGCGAGTTGAATGAACTGACTATTAAGAACCGTTACCCTCTTCTAAGAATCGACGATTTGTTCGATCAACTTCAAGGTTCAAGTGTTTATTCAAAAATAGACCTAAGGTCCGGATACCATCAACTTAGAGTTCGAGAAGAGGACATCCCCAAAACCACCTTTAGAACTCGTTATGGACATTACAAATTCCAATACATGCCTTTTGGATTGACCAACGCACCAGCTGTATTCATGGACCTTATGAATCGGGTGTGCAAGCCGTACCTAGACAAATTCGTAATTGTCTTCATTGACGACATCTTGATTTATTCCAAGAGCGTGAAGGAGCACAAGGAACACCTTAGATTGATCTTGGAATTGCTAAAGAAGGAAGAACTGTATGCTAAGTTCTCGAAGTGTGAATTTTGGATATCAACTGTGCAATTTTTGGGCCATGTAATCGACAGTCAGGGTATACATGTAGATCCCGCGAAGATCGAGTCCATAAAGGATTGGGCGACACCCACAAAACCTACTGAAATACGCCAATTCTTATGACTCGCTAGATACTACAGAAGGTTTATCGAAGGCTTCTCAAATATAGCGAAGTCTTTGACCTAACTGACCCAGAAGAACGTCAAGTTCGACTGGGGAGAAAAGGAAGAAGAAGCTTTTCAACTCCTTAAAGAAAAGCTATGTAGTGCACCTATATTAGCCCTACCGGAGGGTAGTGAAGATTTTGTCGTTTATTGCGACGCCTCACACAAGGGTCTAGGAGCTGTGTTAATGCAAAGAGAGAAGGTAATAGCATACGCTTCTCGGTGGTTAAAGACCCATGAGAAGAACTACACAACACACGACTTGGAATTAGGATCGGTCGTGTTCGCACTCAGAATTAGTAGACATTATTTGTATGGCACAAAGTGTACTGTGTACACTGACCACAAAAGCCTACAACACATTTTGGACCAAAAAGAACTAAACATGAGACAACACCGATGGTTGGAATTACTCAGCGACTACGACTGTGGAATTCGCTACCACCTGGGTAAAGCAAATGTAGTTGCTGATGCTCTCAGTAGGAAAGAGCGACCAGACCCCCTTAGAGTCAGATCTTTGGGTATGACAATCAGTTCACCTCTTCCGTCCAAAATCCATGAGGCACAATCAGAAGTACTCAAAGAAGAGAATCGCCCAAATGAGAACCTTTATGGAATGCCAGAGAGTGAAAATGGATTCGTAAAGAGGTCATATGGAATCTTATGCTTTAAGGACCGAAGTTGGATTCCACGTTATGGAGGAATTCGTGATATCATCATGCACGAATCCCACAAGTCTAAGTATTCCATACACCCGGGATCAGACAAGATGTACTTAGATTTGAAGAAATTGTACCGGTGGCCGAACATGAAGGCGACATTACAACATATGTTAGTCGGTGTTTAACCCGCCGAAAGTCGGTGAACACGAGAGACCCTCGTGTCATTGGTGCAACTCGAAATTCGAATGGAAATGGGAATACATAACGATGGACTTTATTACCAAGCTACCAAAGACCTCTAGTGGTTACGACACTATTTGGGTAATAGTTGATCATCTCACAAAATCCGCTCATTTTCTACCAATAAAAGAAAATGACAGCATGGAAAAAATTGCACGATTGTATTTAAAAGAAATCGTTGCACGTCATGGCGTCCCAATTTCCATCATCTTAGATAGAGATAGTCGTTTCACGTCAAACTTTTGGAAATCACTCCAAGACGCTTTGGGATCTAATCTTGACATGAGTACTGCATACCATCCCCAAACTGATGGACAAAGTGAGAGAACCATTCAAACCCTGGAGGATATGCTAAGAGCATGTGTGATAGATTTTGGAAATGGCTGGGATAGACACTTGCCATTAGCCGAATTCTCTTACAACAATAGCTATCACACAAGCATCAAGCGTCGCACCATATGAAGCACTCTACGACGAAGTGCGGATCGCGGGTGTGTTGGGCCGAGGTGGGAGAAAGTCAACTTCTTCGCCCGAGCTAATTCAAGAGAATCTTGAGAAAATAGTGCTAATCAAGAACCGACTACAAGCAGCTCGTGATCGTCAAAAGAGCTATGCAGACAAATGACGAAAGCCACTTGAGTTTCAAGTGGGAGATAAAGTCATGCTAAAAGTCTCGCTATGGAAGGGCGTAATTAGTTTTGGTAAACGTGAAAAGTTAAATCCTCGTTACATAGGACCTTTCAAAATTCTCGCAAGAGTAGGGCCGGTAGCCTACCGACTCGAGTTACCACAAGAACTCAACTCAGTGCATACAAAGTGTTTCATGAATGAAACTTGAAGAAATGTCTTTCTGACGAAACTCTTGCTATTCCATTGGAAGAAATCCAAATCGACGAAAGGTTGAACTTTGTCGAGGAACCCATTGAGATCATGGATCGAGAAATCAAATGGCTCAATCAAAGCCGCATCCCTATTTTCAAGGTCCGTTGGAACTCTCAAAGAGGTCCAGAATACACGTGGGAACGTGAAGATGAGTTCAAGCGTAAATACCCACATCTTTTCCCAATTTTAGCAAGTAACTCTAACTAAAAACCGAGGACGGTTTTCCTTTTAAGACGGGGAGGCTGTGACACACGGTAATTTTCCAACTATTATTGAATAATAAATGATGATTTATTATTACTAAGCATATTTAATTAAGCATACACTAGCTTACATGATCATTTTGAGTTGATGACTCGCACACTATAGTTACAGTAAAGCAATCTACATTTCATAATTTAATCAGGAATTACAAATTTATCATCGACTAACATTTACTAATAACCAAACATGTAAAATGAGAGGTTATCTCGTCTTTACTAAAACCCGACACCGCACGCGTACTGACATCACAACAGTAAAAATTTGGATATTAAAAATTACTTCCGAAGTCAATAAAAATTTATTTTATAAAATTTTCATAAAACGTCTCCCAGATCCTTATTTTGGCGTGTATACCAGACCGGGGTACCGTGATCTTATCTCAGCTCAGCGGGAGATGGTACGCACAATATACACTCTAAACAAATAAAACAAATAAAAACCTTATCCTACTACCCTTGATATAACCGCCCTCCCCTATTTTTTTAATCGTTTTCTGCTTGACTTCTCTTCCCCACGCCTCTCCCTACAAACATATGTCGCTCTCAATCCCTATTTCCCAAGGTCAACGAGCATGAATAAGAGGAGGCCAAAAAAGAAAGTGATTTTTGATGAGAAAGGGGTTATCTCCAATTTCCATACCCGAAAGTATGTCGAAATTTTTCTATCTTTTCCCTTCTTATACTCAAAAATTAGTCCCAAGATCTAAGTATCAAAAGAAGTACAAAGTGGTGATGTGTGGGTTCGAATCGGAGAAGGATTGGATCTTTTGTATTCTAAGCTTGGTTTGTTTTCCGTGTCTCAAATCACTTGTAAGAATGCTTGTTCTTCTTAATTGTTTTATTTTGTTAATTATATCGAAATAAAGTTGACCGAATTGAGGGTTTGATATCGATTTAAGTTGTGTCTTTTCTGATTCTTATTGATTGTATTATAGAAGTTGTAATGGGTAAATTCCTTTCCTTTATCCTTGTCGAATTTTTGATCAAAACGGGGTGATAAGGGTTTGAGAAATTATTAATATTATGGTTGGAAATGTGCTTAAGTTAGTAAAATCAGTAACCTAAAAACAAGTGTGGTCATATGTTGTGAATAATGGTTGGCCGATGCTAATGTGATTCCAGGATAGGTTGTGTTAATCAAGTCGTGTTCGGGTAGTTTCTCTCTTGGTTACTTCCTTTTCCTGCCAAACGAATGATTTCCACAGCCTACCTTCATTTAGACGTGTCCTTGGAACCTCAATAGGAGGGTCTAGAATCCAGATGATGTGTATCGGTCTAAGTTGAAACCCAATGGGGATCTACCATAGTGGTAAATTTTGGTTAATGGAGTCAAGGGAAATCTGGTTTAGCATGGTCTTGAACTGGGTCGAGGCGGCAACAAAAATTTTCTTGGCCTTGTCATCTCTTTTGAGTTTGCAACTTTGCAGATTCTAAATGGGATAGTTTGATTTTTGTAAGTATCGAAACCTAAATCAAGCGTCAAAAACTCATCCTTGGCTTGATCATCATCACCCACGAAGGGTGTCATGATATGTTTTGTGTCGAAGGCATGACAGTGTCGAGTTAGGTTACGAGTTTGGGGCACTTGGATTATTGTCCTTGCGTCTAAAAACTGTCCAAATGCTAACATTACAAATTTTCCTCCCAATATCATAGCAACAAAGCTACTATTCTGTGACAAATGGGCCACAGCCCATGCCCTAGTGAAAGGAGTATTCATTTGGCTTATGGGCCTAAGCCCAATCTTGTACTCACACCACCGGGCCACAGCCCACGGGCGCAATAAAAATTTCCGTTTAGGTGTGATGCGAGCCAACAAGTAAATCTCGCGAGTGTGTTTTCGTGAGTCAAGTAAAACTCAATCCGTTTCCATATATACTCATAACCTTTCTTTTCCATGCGTGTCTTCATGTAGGCTAGAAATCTTAGAACAAGTAAATCTAAATAAGGAAGAAGAGTTTAAAAGCGTGATTCACTTAATAAGTTTCATACCAAAGTTAACTCCAATGCGTTCGGTACATTTATTCAAGTAAGATTATTAGTCGCTAATTTTAATGATAAAAACCAACCTTGGGCAAATAAAGACTACATATTAATCAAACCGGTTTTTTGGCAAAATATATTTTGACACAATGAAGACAACATTATAACTTTCACTTTTAAATTTCCTAAGCACAAGAATATTTACAAATTACAAACATGTTTATTTTTACTAGTAAAACGTTATGAACATTTTAAAAACAAATTTTGGTCTTAACGCCAATACACAAGTGATACTAAGTTAAAAAAGAATGTTTAAGAAAATATGACAACAATATTATACAAGTAGTCAAGTAAGAACATGTAGCATGAATTAACTTAAGTATTGCCCAACTAACATTAGTTTTGAAAGGAATGGGTCGAATGAAAAAAAATAATTAAAATGAGAAGTAATTTTAGCCATACATTTCAAATTAAAAGGGAAAATTTGAAAGAAGATGCATCTATTTTTGTAGATGCATCTGAAATATGTAGTTGTGATTACTTCTTATCCTTCTAATTTCAATTATTCTTTTTATTTGATCATAACTCTAGTTTTCAAATATTACTAGTGGTCATAATCCATCAAGTGATTGAATAGGACAAGAAAAACAATATTCTCATTATTTTGTACTGACCAAATATGTAATTAACTAATTATACCAATCTAGCTAGTTTTGACAAATATAACCACTTTAAAACCCTGAAAGTAAGTATGCTTCACTAAGTCTTAACTAGAAAAGGAACTACTCCCTCCGGTCGTATTAAATTATTGTCATTCCGCTACATCACGATAAAGTTTTAGAAAATTCCACTAACTATCTATCCACCAATCAAATATCATTTTTACTCACTAAAATCCATCTCATTGGTTGAAATAAAATATGGACACTTAATATGGGACATCCAAAGATTCCATTATGGACACTTAAATTGGGACGGGGGGAGTAAAATTTTGTCCTACTTACTTAGGTCGCGTGTCGGTGTAGTTTCACAACACACATTGAAATCCACTTTCGGACTACATTTTCTGAGGTGAGTTTATAGCCCCACTTTAAATTGACAAATTGTTTTATACACTTTGGGTGAGAAAATATGCAAATCTTTTATGGACCTAAATTATTGCATGATTAGTATTACGTGGTTTAGCCTAAGCCCTTAAGTCCTTAGAAATGCCCCATTCATGAACCGTCGGTTCCCATTGGAAAGCCTTGAATGTTATAAATAGATCTATGAGGTGATTTCACTCGTTCGGTTAGCCATACTTAGCCAAGGCTAAACGTATACCATGTCGGAATTGAGTGTAGAGGACAAACACTGCATTGGGCCCCATAAATTGTATGACTTCATTTAGCATCTGAAGCGTCAGTAGTTTCGGTTCGTGAACTTAATCTTAGCGTAATAGACTTTCATTCACATGTCATTATATTCGTTGTAATGATTATATGCCTTTGCTTTTGGTCCATACTTAATGTTTTAATTATAAACCTATGAACTCACCAGCTTTTGCTGACTATTTAGCATATTTTTCTCAGGTGTTTGATTTGATATCTTGGTACAAGGCTAGGCGTGGCAATGGTCGTAGTTTTCTTAAAAGAAGTGTTTTAACACATATCAATGTTTTATTATTGGGACCACAAACTTATGGGCCGTGCTTTTTATTTGAACAATGATTGTAAAACAATGTTTTAAGACAATTTTATGAATTTAAATGGAGTATGTATTCCGTTCTTTATCACTTGTTTTATGATCTCCGATTTAGTATCACCTCATGACCCGAATGCTTCCGCTAAATCAAATTTGGGGGTGTTACACTTGTGTTGTCATAGACTTGGGAGTTAGTCATGTTTTGTTAGAAAGACTATGCTAACATGATG
This sequence comes from Chrysanthemum lavandulifolium, assembly GCA_022545495.1. NCBI lineage: Eukaryota > Viridiplantae > Streptophyta > Magnoliopsida > Asterales > Asteraceae > Chrysanthemum > Chrysanthemum lavandulifolium. Next base: position 31,824,514 of record CM040242.1, read on the forward strand.
TGGATGCAATACATAGAAGTAAGAAGAATTTTTATGTTTAATTGATATGAAAAGAACATAGCTATTCCAATAGTACACGACCACCGAATTTGAAGACTTGTTCGTTCGCCCGTTGGTTGAAGGTGGTGAGAACTCTAGGGTGAGTACTTTTCAAGTAAGGGGTGATGAGGGGAACAAGATTATTAGAGATCAAAAGATGTATAGGCTTGGAATGCGTGATTTGCACTTTTATTTTTAAGGTCTGATTTGCAATTTTAATTTTAGGTCTCATTTGCACTTTTATTCTTAAGACGTTTTATACTTTATTTTGATGACTTTTTCTCCAAGTTTGATTTCTTTATAAATATAAGGTTTTGAAAGTTTGTATAAGGTATTCAATTATTAATTAAACTTTGACTTTAAGTTCTAAATTTTTTATAAATTCGTTTAGCATAATTTTTATTCACGCTTTCGTTCTACGTCATTCATCGTCTAAGTCCATATTTAACAACAAAATTTGAAGTTATGTGTAGTAATTTAGAGAGCCCTTAGTATTGTTTGGGAGACTTTACACCATGTCACCATGCATGCTTTTTAGCTCGTAAATTCCTTTGGCGTTACTAACTTCCCTTTTATGTACGTAAAATGTGTTGGAAAATTTTAGTTGCCAAAAGTGACTTTTACGGAATTCCTTTGACGTTATAACAAAACTAAGAAATTTAATTCTTAACAATATAAGATTTTGTCAAATTATTCGAGATAAGAAAGGTGACTGATGATGTTGTATGCATGGTTCATATAAGTTGATCGAGTGGGTGGTCTAGAAGTCGAAGAATCGGTTGTACCTTTATAACATTTCATCTATTATTAGTCGTGATGATGTGTATATATAGAAAGTGACATATTACTCCACAAAGAAAAAGCAAGAAGCCATTTATATCAATGTTGGTTGACTTATGACTTTGACAAATTAATTACTAGCTACGACTTTTTCATGCATACCCACCCAAATGAGATCTACATTATTCTTTTCTTTGGACATGCTTATAATTGTAACGATTCTACAAAATTTGAGTCACGTTATTAGGTTCGAATCGAGTCAAAGGCTAGATCTACAGAATAACATCAAGTGTGTAGCGTAAGGCTGGTTTTTATGAGGGTGATGGATCACTCTTATAGTAACGATCACACGTGATCCTTATAAAAGAGCTTTTCATCACCTCTATTTTTTTGCACATAGTGGTGACCACCATCATTTTATTTTAGTTTTTAATTTATGAGTGTGTGTGGGGTATATTGTATAACAATGTTTAGCCCCGGCGTTGAGTGTTTCGATGGATTTGTTTCGAAATGCGGTATGTGTTTAAACCTGTGGTACTTTGTAATTTTATGTATAAGCCACCTGTTTGACGTAGTGTCGAAAAAGAATGCAAACATTTTTTGCTGAAAATGCTAAATATTTATGGCTCTATCGCAAAGCAAAAATTCAAAGGACAACTGAAAATTGCATAACCACATTCACATACATGATAATCATCGCTATTTGAAAGGTTACATAAAGCATTTGGATATTGTTTTGACAAAAAAAAAAACGAAAAGCATACGATCCTGAATAACGGTAGGTACAGTATTTTAAACATACACACGTCGTAAATAAACAGTCTTGATGTCTTAAAACCTGAGAAGCCATGGTCTGCTTACTCAGTGCCTTCGCTTAGATGCCGGCTTGATTGAAACGTTGAAGCTGGAAAGTAGAGTCGTCACCATTGGCTACATCTGCAATCCAAAGCTTCGTACGACCTAGTTGAACATCATAAGCAGGCCATTGGTTACTGCCACTGCCTTGTCATTCTTGTCATCAGCTTGAGCTAATTTGCTATATCATATCCGTATGTCCTGAGCTGGTAGTAAAGGTTCTTCATGGCTGCAGTAAATGAAAGGCGTGTAAGTTTGTGAAAAAGGTAGACCCTAGAATCAGTAAAAAATACATAACTGAATTAGCTGATGACGCTAACAATAAAGATGATTGTCACAGTATGAGGCAAGGCGCAAATGGTATCTTGCTCTAAATGGAAAAAAACATATGGATATTTATAACGCAAGACTTTTATTGTGATCCATTGTATCAATTACCGTCGACCTAGTGAAAGAATCTGCCTTTGTTCGCGATGCTTATACCCCGAATACGCGATGTTCAAAATAGTGAGACTCGTCTAATCGCCCCCTCGAATTCCTTTTGATGCGTCGAGAGTCTTTGTGCAAAGGTATGCAACAGACGCATTGCTAGACCATTGTCACAACGAAAGTGATGCGAGGGGAAGATGAGAACCGGACAACATCTTAAACATCCCATATCAATATTAGCAAATGAAAATTGCACCATTCTGTCGAGTGGAAAGATTCAAATCGATGACACGACTATTTAGTTTCGTAAGATGTAACTTATTCCGACCGTGTACATATGGGCAATAGTTACAAATATGCAGCTATACATGATTATGAAAGATGTTGTCAAATTATCATAGTATTAGAATTATAACGTACTCATAGAGGAAGACATACATAATAGTTGTGTGCAATAAATGCAGCAAGAACACAAACCTTCTGCGCACGAATCATAACTTATGTGCATCAATTATAACTACTGCGCATACAACATTACACCTGAATATTGTTGCGTCACTGAGTGGAGTCTTTCCACTCAGGAGTACATTGCAAGCGTCAGTCGCCAATGCTGAGACGTGATGTTTAAGATAGTAAGACCTGTCTACTCGCCCCATTGAATTCCTTTTGCTATTTCAACGGTTGTTGTGCAAAGGTCTGCACCAGACGTATTGCTACACCGTTGTGAGAACAAAAGGGTTTCGAGTGGTGAATTAGAACAGGGAAATATTTTAAAAATCTCGTACCAATATTAGCAAATAAAACTTGCAATATTCTACCGGGAGGAAAGATCCCAATCAGTGACACTACAATTCAGTTGGAAAAATAACACCATTTTAAAGGCTTAAATTATCAGCAAGCGCACAAATAAAACAAACATTTTGTGCGTCAATTATAGCTTGTGTGCACACGATACCGCTAACTTGTTGTATAGATTTTGCATCCGCTTACGAAACCTGTTCAAAACTTTTGCATCAGCACGATCTAAAAACAAAATTTCGTAACTAGTTTCGCTACTAAAGAAGGCAAGATGCTACATAAACAGATTATAATATACCATCGTTTATTTTACATTTTTTTTTAAAAAAAAAAAACCGTTATAATACCTAATATGAACGATACCGTAAAATTTTCACATAAGCTATTAACAATACTAAGTAATGCTATTCCATTAAAATATAAAAAAATTAATATAATTGTTAGGTATCTACCATTTCAGGTGAGAGCCACTCGCAAAGTCTGTGTTTGCCAAGATATACATATTAGGAAATCGAGAAAACTCAAGGTAATACTATTCAGTCAAATTCGTAAAATCTGAATTGGATCTTAATACCTGTATCCGTAAAGATAGAAACCTTGTATGAAAAACGAAACCTTGTGGTGGACGCATTATGGAAATCACATTCTCAGTCAAATACCTGATGACGCTGAGGACCGTCAGCTGACATTTTCGTGTAGGCCCACAAAATGCACCTCTGCCACTCCATTTATACCTTAAATAACAGTAAAGATGGTTGTGTCAGCAAGAGGTTGCTCGCAAGTGATATGTTGCTCTAAATGGAAAAAAAATATGGATATTTATAATGCGATACTTTTATCATGATCCATTGTATAGACCCACCTTTCACTGTTCGCGAAGTTTGCACCCACATAAGTTGTACTCTGTGAAGGATCCTTTTGTTCAATACTTGAATACCGTTGTGTCATCGAGTTGAATTTTCCCACTCGAAAGTATATCTCAATCGTCAGTCGATGATGATGACGCACACTGTTCAGGATAGTGACATCCGTCTAATCGCCCCCTCCAATTCCTTTTGCTGTGTCAAGAGCCTTTGTGCAAAGGTCTGCAGCAGACGCATTGCTAGACCACTGTCACAACGAAAGTAATTCGAGTGGAAGATGAGAAGCGTTCAATATCCTAAACATCACTGTTTGTCCAGGTGCAATCCAGGTTTGTTGCTCGAATGGCTTGCCAGATATATGATGATCTATAAACTGCACAAATGATCCTAGGTTTGACGTGCCATTCAATCAACAAAGCTGGATTGCAAGTAAACAGATGATCTGCGGCAGTCGTTAGTCGATGATGTAGACACGCGATGTTCAGGATAGTTAGACGCATGTAATCGCACCCTCGAATTCTTTTTGCTGTGACATTCGTCTGATCGCCCTTTCAAATTCCTTTTGCTATTTCAAAAGTCTTTTTGCAACAGTCTGCACCAGACGTATTGCTAGACCGTTGTGACAACGAAAGGAATTTGAAGGGAAAATCAGAACAGGCCAATATCCTAAACATCCCGTATCACTATTAGCAAATGAAGATCGCAATACTCCACCCGGTGGAAAATTTCCAATCGATGACATCACTTACCTGGATAAGATTCAACTCATGAGTGGTGAATAGATACAGACAATTTCAAACAACCGTTAGAGCAAAAAATGCAGCTACCCATGACTCTATAGTGGCATTCGAAACAACATCATTTAACTATTAGAATTACGGTGTATTGATACAGACACAAATAGGTGGTAGTTGGTAGCTAACATGATTTGCGCACGTACCATTTATATGCAACATTTGCAGGTCCTGATCTAGGAAATAGCAAAAGTAACACAAACGTAATAAATACGCACAAAAAAATAGTACATAGACGTACATGTATTTATCATTTAACCTACAGTTTCATTAACACGTCAAAACCAGCAGGAAAACATAAATAATGAGGAACGAATGAGGCTCAGATATATGTATACAATAGCGATACCAGGCAATCAAAAATGGCTGCAACCACACGTTCAATGTGGCTGCCCTGCCACGATGTCGGCCAAGGAAATGTATACGCGTTGGTGAGAATACTATCATCATTGCCTATAGACTGATTGAAGGCTGATCAGTATTCAACCAAGAAAAAGCAATCCGAGTACGTCAGTAGCAGGATTCGTTTTCCTTGGCTGGATACTGACCGCAACATCAATTTGCCCAAGTTATACAGCTAAAAAGGCTCAGTACTGCAATTTTTGAATTGGTACTCAAAACCCCTGGCTGCAACCTTGAGATCGCCATGCCAAGACATAGGTTTTGATAAACAACACTTACAGAAACAACAACCGTTTTCACGTTTCATCATCGCTTGCAGTGTAATCAAACGTCGTCAACAAACAGTCCTACACAACAGTAGATACCTTCGCAATAAAAATATTTAACAAACAACCTAGAGTCAACATGCAGCAACTAACCAAGGTCAAAAGAAGAAAACATGCAAGAAGAATCCCAACCTACCTACACAAATAACGCAACCAAAGAAACAATGAGAAAACCTTCGCCCAAAGTTAGCGAACGGTCAGACATATAACGGCTTCAAAAGGCAAAATTTTTTTGCAAATACGGGTCATAATCAACAGCCCAACAAACAACCTCGAATGAACATGCAGGAACTATTCACAACCAAAAGAACATAAAATGCATGAAGAAATCCGTCTCGCCTACTCAAATAGCGCAAAGAGATAAACAATGAGAAAACCTTCTTCTAAAGTAAACGAATAGCCATACATATAACATCTTAAAAAGGGCCAAAACTGCAGGAACACGGGCCACAAGCAACATCACACGCTCTAGCCCAAAGTGCACAATATCCCGCTTGCCAGTAACGAAATTAATGGTTTTTTAAGTAAGCGACGTTTTGTTTCATATGTATAATGCTCAGGTCAGAAATTAATGAAGCGGTATCCAAAACCCCATGGCTGCAACCGTGAGGTTACCACGCCAAGATACGGGTTCTGGTAAACAACACTTACACAAACACCGAACGCTAACAGTGCTCTAGCCCAAAGCGCACAACACCGCTTGCCAGTAACGAAAATAATAGTTTTTTAAGTAACCGACGTTTTGTTTCATATGTATAAGGCTCAGGTCAGCAATTAATGAAGTGGTATTCAAAACCCCATGGCTGCAACCGTGAGGTTACCACGCCAAGATACGGGTTCTGGTAAACAGCACTTACACAAACACCGAATACTGACACCGAATAAAGTGTAATCGAAACCCCATGATTGCAACAATGTGCGAATACGGGTCATAAGCAACAACCCACGGCTTGGCTCAAAACCCACCATACCCCACCTACAAAAAACCTCACGGAACCCACGATAACCGTGAGATTACCACGCCAACATATGGGCCTTAGTAAAAATCACTTACACAACCACCAAACGCCGGCGGCTCTCATCGCCAGTTCTGCATGTAATCGAACCCCATGGTCGCAACCATGGTAGTGCGCCAAGACACATGTTCTGTTACATGTAATCGAGAATATCACAACTGTTTGTAATGTAACTTTTTTCTCCACACTAAAAAAAAACTGCTTCACAATTGAATAAACCTATTTCAAAAATTCTTTTATACATATAAAACAGAACGTCGGTTGACAGGTCTCCCTATAAGGTAGAATCTTGCAAGAGACAGGTTTTGTTACATGTAACCCAACCACTTGGTAACGCGCCATAGGTCGCCACGCCAAGACACGGGTTATGTTACATGCAACCCCACAAAACCCAAAACCAATCATCTTTTTTACTAAGTCACAAAAACAAACACTTGCTACCGCGCTTTACTCCATCATATAAGCTGCAAAACCAAAAACCAACATCACCAATCACAACTTACAACAACCCCAAATTACGGAACTTAGTAGAATCAAACACAAATTAAGCAACAATAAAAAAACTGAATTTTAGCCCGTACCCTTTTTTTACGCGTGTACGGAAAAAAAAAGCCCAATGCAACCGTGAGGTCGCCACGGCAAGACACGCGTTCTGTCACATGCAACCCTATCAAAACCAAAACCAATCATCTTTTTCGGTAAGTCACAAAAACAAACACTTGGTACCGTATAAACTACAAAACCAAAAACCCACATTACCAATCACAATTTACAACAACCCCAAATCATGGGACTCAGTAGAATCAAACAAAAATCAAGCAACAATAAAAAACCTGAATTTTAGTCACCTACCTACCAAATGGGTTTGATTAGTTGCCAACACGCGTATATAACAATCCCTTCAAGGCATTTCACATATCCAGAACACCACTTGCAAGGCGGTGGACGCTAAAGACACGTACCCCTTTTTTATGCGTGTACGAAGCGGTGATGCTAGCCGTGTACTTAAACTAATCATCTTTTTTACTAAGTCACAAAAACAAACACTTGCTACCGCGCTTTACTCCATCATATAAGCTGCAAAACCAAAACCCCACATCACTAATCACAACTTACAACAACCCCAAATCACGGAACTTAGTAGAATCAAACACAAATTAAGCAACAATAAAAAAACTGAATTTCAGCCAGTACCCTTTTTTTACGCGTGTAAGGAAAAAAATCCCAATGCAACCGTGAGGTCGCCACGGCAAGACACGGGTTCTGTCACATGCAACCCTATCAAAACCAAAACCAATCATCTTTTTCGGTAAGTCACAAAAACAAACACTTGGTACCGTATAAACTACAAAACCAAAAACCCACATTACCAATCACAATTTACAACAATCCCAAATCATCGGGACTCAGTAGAATCAAACAAAAATTAAGCAACAATAAAAAACCTGAATTTTAGTCACCTACCTACCAAATGGGTTTGATTAGTTGTCAATACGCGTATATAACAATCCCTTCAAGGCATTTCATAGATCCAGAACACCACTTGCAAGGAGGTGGACACTAAAGACACGTACCCCTTTTTTATGCGTGTACGGAGCGGTGATGCTAACCGTGTACTTAAACTAACCGACTAAAAAGGCCAAAAGTATACTAGCCAACGGCCCGACCCAAAGCCCACCAAAGCCCGCTTCCACTAACGAAGATAATAGTTTTTTAAAGTCACCGACGTTCTGTTTTATATGTATAAGAGAATGGTGGTGACCATAAAAGATAAAAAGTGACGGGTTTTGTGATGTGACGCTGCCGTGAATGTGATGATAATGGTCGCTATAAAAACTAGCTAGTGTAATGGTGGAGACTTTTTATCCGATAAAAATTCAAGTTCAAACCTTAAGGTTGTAACATTTGGGAGAACTTCCATATGAGCAGCTTAGATGGTTTTGAAGAAGAGAAATTTGCAAGAAGATAGTCAAGTTTTTCAAATTGGGCATACAATTAGTCTTCAACAATTAAGAGTTAAGCTTGACGATTTTTTACTTGCAATTATTATAAAGAAGCATTGAAGGAAGGAAGAACATGCAAATGTCATTACTCTTGATGTCAACTTTTCCATATATGTATTTATTTATTTATTTATGATATCTACTTCAACGTCGAGTTGAATTGAACTAGTCCTAAATTGGAATTAACTTCTATTTCCAGTCCACAAACCGATCGCCTTTGATGTCAATTTTAAGATTCAATGTCACATCAAGTTTATAAATTACTAGCAGGGTATCCGTGCATTGCGGCGACGAATACCCTATATTTAAAATTTTTAGTGAGCTAATGTTTTTGATTATACGAATAACGATAATATCAAGTTGAAATAAATTTAAGAGATAAACGATTTTCTATAAATAACAAAATCATTTATAAAAAAGCTTACTTTACACATGATATAAGTCTAAATGAAATATTTATTGTGAGTGCTTTCATATGGTCCTTTATAAATTGTAACACACTAAAATTGTATTTGGTTAAAAAAAATATATACTTAAAGGGCCAGATAATTGAAATTCAAAAAAAATATATACTTATTGGACTAAGAATAACGAAGAACTAACATAAAATTGAACTATTTTCTATATAAAATATCGTTCTCTATCTTAGATTTTTAGCATCAATGTAAGTCCTCAACGCCACTTTTTTTATGTTTCTTTCTTATAGCCATGACCACTTTACATGATTTTTGAGGCAAGTAAATATATCGATGGCACTTTTGTTATTTTTTCATGTTTCCTTTTTTGTGTTTTCTAACTGTAGGTCCATACATGCTTTTCTATTTTCAAGTTTCGAAGCCTTGCAAATGCAAATAATCACTTTGTAAGGAAATTGCCAAACACCAAAAACTAAATTAGTGCACTTTAGAATCATGTTAACCAGAAAATCGAGCGCAAACAGAACCCCAAACACCCCTTTGTATCAAAAGTTTTTACGATTTGCAATAAAAAGGAGCTATTGATTTAGAGGGTTTTAAAAGAGGTGTATTATTATGGATGTGAAAATTTTGTAACCCTCAAATTTGTGTTGTAGATGTTGCACATTTTGTTTTATGACATGTATTTGCTTAATATTTAATTTTAATTTTTTTTTAAAAGTTGTGGAAAAAGAGTGCAATCTTACTATAGATTCCTTTGTCGATAGTTACAGCTATACATTGTTTACGAATTGGTAAAGACAAATATTCTAAGTTTGAAACTGTCGGAAAAAGTTGATATCGAAGACCAGGATATGATGTAGGAAGTTAAGCTTGATGGCTCATTATGTAGGTAACTAGGTATTCCATCATATTTAGCCGGCCCATCGCGATCGAGCTCTTAATTTGCTAGCTGATATGTGGCGAGCACCATAACTCATTAACTCCTCAACATCTAAACCCTATTTGGGAATGTTTCCTACATTTATAGTATTATGACGATGATATGACGAAAGTTAAGCTTTATGCATGCCTAATATTGAGTCCAAAGTTACTAGTCAAAAATTGCATACTTCAATTCTTCTAGAAGTTCTTCTTTTCAAAGATGCAATCACCTTCCTTAATTTATTCATAAATTTGTTTATCCAATTATAGAGTACAAAAATAAGTTACATATATCTTATATTTGGATTTGATGAACCTAAATGTTTTTCGTTAGCATCTATGTCCTGTTTGTAACCGAAGTCCGGAGCTCATAGATGATGTTTTCTGGAATTGCATGTTAGCTTCTCAGATTTGGCATAAAGTACGTCTTTGTGTGGCTGGATCTCTCCTTTCTTGTTATCAATTCGTTTGCTGCTAGTTTTGAATGGGTAGAAGATCTCCGAATTAATCCTCACGCTAAGCATATAGTACGGTCAATTTTAGGTGACGCGACATAGTCTATCTAGAAGTTTCGCAATGGCTTCATTTTCGGTCATAAGCGTCCTATTCGGCAAGACATTTTCGATAGTATAGTTGATCTTTCTTATGTTTGGTTCTCAAGTAGATATAGAAAGTTAAACATTTCTTGGACCAACTAGATTCAAAATCCATTGTTAGCTCCTTATTTGTAATTCTTTTTCTAGCTCATTGCTAGTTTTTAATAAATTTTGCCATTCAAGAAAAAAATCGTTATAACTAAGCATAGTGACGGATCCAGCCCCAAAATTATGACATATATATATATATATATATATATATATATATATATACTTATATAATGTGTTTAGGACATTCTAAATAAAAAGTCTTACAATTTTTAAGACAAAAAACATTTCTAATAAAAGTAACCCGCTAAACTTATTACTAAAAGTACAATTAGTATAGCACTTGATACAAAAAAATAATGCATAAATCATCTAATTTGTAACATTCGTGTATATTAATGTCAGAATTAATAATATCATTAAAATACTCCCACTAACAAGTACAATTAATATAACATTTGGTACAAAACAATTATGCATAAATCATATAGCTTTCCATTTAGGTTTTACCACTTAAATTAAGGGCCTAACCACCACATCGACATCGTGTCTCATGGCACAATGTATGGCTCGGTGTCGGCGAGGAAACCGTACCGCCTCCAAAGTTTCCTTCTTTAGAGTAACGTCAGGATGAAAACCCGACCTTGCTCTGGATTCGAACCCCGTGACTTAGTCTAAGAGGCTCAAATCCTCATTGCAAATATCAGCGAGCATGTTAAGGACTTCCGGTGGGGAATGTGGCTAGAAATTCCGTGATCATAAATCATCTAATTTTTCTTTTCATTAAAACACTCACTAAATGAAATTTACTAATTATTAATAATATAATTAAAATACCCTAGCACTCAAAAATATAATTAATATATCAAATGGTACAAAAAAATAATGCATAGATCATTTTATCATTTATGTTAGGAATTAGAAATTCGGTATTAGTCGGTCATCAGTAATCGTTAGAAAGCTCGTAGTCGTAGTAGTTCTTTTAAGTTAAGTAGTAATTTAGTTAAGTAACACCGTGGAGGACAGACGGGTCTTTACCATTGTATGCACGATCCACCCGTAGTGTGGCGTTTTATGTAAGACTATAAATACTCTCTACCTTCCAAGGTAGAGTTGGAACTCATAATAATATCTTTCACTTTCTCTCACTAAGTTCCCTAAACCTCTAACTTTCTCTCTAGAATTCCATCTTATTCGCCACCTTGTGTTATGGTTTGATGTGTATGTGAAAAGTTATATCTTACAATTGGTATCAAGAGCCATGGTTAGATCATATCTTGCATCTTTGGATTTATAGTGGTTTTAGGTGGTTTTGAGTTTGAAAAAGTTTAGTGGTTTTGCATCATTTGGTTGATTTCTTGTGTTAAAGTTTGAATTTTGTTGGTACTTTTATGTTTAGAATCATCAAAAGTGTTTAGGTTTTCATTTGGTAGCTTGAATCATCTTGGTTGGGTTGTTTTGGATTGAAAAGTGAAGGTTATTTGGTTTTCAAGTTAGCGACTTAGCTCTCGGACTTGTTTTCTTGGTAGCGACTTACTTCATAGTTTTGTAGCGACTTACAGTTATAAAAGCTAGCGAGTTAGAGCTAGCGAGTTAAAGTACATGTAGTGGAATCTCCACTACGGTTAGCGACTTGTGGTAGCGAATTAGTGCATGTGAGTTGCTCTTTAGCGACTTGCATATCTAGCGACTTGTGTGGCAATTCTTGCACAAATTTGGCTAGCGACTTAGTGCATAGCGAGTTACTACTTAGCGACTTGCTCTTACATTGGCGACTTGGGATTCTAGCGACTTAGGCGTGTAGCGAGTTAAGGGTTAGCGACTTAGTGCACTAATTTCTAGCGACTTAGTGCATTATTTGGTAATGAGTTAGCACTTTATCATCTAGCAACTTGAGTGATTGTTTACGGTTTTCTCTTGATTTAGTAAAATCCGTGAAAGAATCTATTTCCGGTTTAATCATAGAGTTATAAAATCCGTATAATCATTAACATGTCTACCAACATTCCCACTGTTCCCCTTTGTCATCTCCATTTTCAGGGATGTTCAAGCGGTGGCTCGGATACTCGTCCACCAATGCTTGCCAGGCGACTACGATTCTTGGGCTCAGCGAATCAGATTGTATTGCCTTGGAAAGGAAAATGGTGTCAACATTCTCAAATCCATTGATGAAGGACCATATCGGGTTGAGGCGACTAGAGACATACTTGATACTAATGAAGATGGTACTCTGTCTACGGAATGGGCGGACCTAAGATGTACAATGAGCTTGATAATGAGGAGAAAAGAGATTCGATCACGGATATCGGGCTTCAAACATTGTCCTTCAAGGTCTTCCTAAAGACATCTACAAGGCGATCAATCATAACAACGATGCAAAGGCGGTTTGGGATAACGTTAAGATGCTTCTCTCGGGTTGAATTAACTATGGAAGGCAGAGAATCAACTCTATGATGAATTTGAGCACTTCAAGATGAAACCGGATGAGAGTGTCTATGAGTACTATGTGAGATTTCATAAGTTAGTGAATGACATGAGGAACATCAAGATGACTATGCCTAACATTGGTTGAACTCAAAGTTTGTGAACAACATGAATCCCGAATGGCACAAGTTTGTCACATCTGTGAAACTCACTAAAGGATTGAAGCATACAAACTATGAGCAACTCTATGCCTTCCTCCTTGAGAATGAGAGACATGCTATGTTTGAAAAGTTGATTCTCAATCGGTTCAAAACCAACGAGGGTGAGACAAGTTAGTCTAATGACTCAGCGACTTTCTACTCAAACATTGGAATCACAACCAAAGCATCACAAGTCATACCCTTGGGTAATGGTAATCACAAACTCATCCACGATCCTCGGTTCAAACAAGGCGATCTTGATGCAGCGTGGATAACATCGTTAATCAACTAGCTCTACTCATTAGTCAAAACATGAACTCTCCCACAAACCAACAACAACCTCTGACGCATCTAACCCACATAATCAAGCCTTTGTTAAAGATGGAAGGATCGTGGTGCAACGATTCGGGAAAGAGCGATATGATCGGGGAGAGTGTGGGTGGGAGAGGTTATGTTGGAAACGAATCGAGGAAGAAATGGTAACCAAGGTCAAGCTAAGCCAATCAAATGCTTTAAGCGTGGTGGTGAGGACACTTTGCAAGGCGCACATCTCAAGCGTCCACAAAATGCGAATACTTGAGAGATAAGATGTTCTTGGCTCAAGCTCGGGACAATGGTGCTACTTTGAATGAAGAGGCTAGCATTTCTTCTTTGAAGGCAATGCCAAGACCTATGATGCGAGATGTAGATGAGCGGCCCATTCGGAGATAGGTCACAATCATCAAAATGCCTTTCAAGTCGGTGCTGCGATGCTTACGACTACGATGTGGATGATGGACCTCTGCACACACAATATTTATGGCTAGCATCTCTCCATGGTGTCTCCCAAGGTCACTTCTTCACCACAAGTGGCCCATCAAAGGACAAACTCATCTACGAGGTATTAAAGCTATATGATGATCTTGATGTGCAGCAGATGCATGACAAAGTACAACCAACGAAACTTTTGAATCAAATATTGAAAATACGGGTAATATCAATATTGTCCCATATGATCAATACGTGAAACAAAGTGAAAGTGAAGTTGTACCTAGTGATGCATCTTCTGCGATCAACAATGACTATGTCTTTGATGAATACACTGCATGTGCTCTGATGATTCCATTATCTACGAACTAAATGCCTATAAGGGCGTGTTGCCATTTATGAACAACGTGCAAAATTTGAGTTGACCACTCGTGAGCGAGGAAATGGATGACCAAGTGCGTCGATAATTAGAAAAAGTAATTTTAGAAGAAGTATTGAAACAAGAATTAAATTCTTTGCAAGAAAAACTTTCTAAAGCATTAAGCAAAACAAGAACTTCAAGAAAAGCGTGAAAATGCTTAAGCAAGAATTTAAAGTAAAAGAATCAAAGCTCTTGAGAGATTTTCTAATCTAAAACTTTGAAAAACAAACTTGAAAACAAGTTGTACATACAAGGAAACACCATTGATTGCTCACATGGTCACCAAACATCGAGTCTTAAGCGATAAGCATAGCATTCCCCTTGTTGAGGAACCAAATCCGAGGTAATCAAAAGGCTAGAAATGCTCATAAGGTGATTTATGATGGTAATGAAATTCTTAAGCCTGGCGGAAACCTAGTTGCGTTGAGTGCGAGGAAGATAAGAAATCGATGAAGTCACTAGGAAAGGATGAACAAAAACTAGATGACCCCAAATGCAAAGAGAAGAACATAAATATCACTCCTCATGATTATAAGAAGGAAAAGCTGGATTGCATTAAACAAGTTTAAGCCTCGGACTTTGTTGACTCCCGAACAAGTCTTACGGAAAATGGATTTAGATAAGCGAAAGTCGAAAATATTGTAGAAACAAATCCTCCCTTTGGAAAATGCCTAAAACTCTGTGTATCCTCTAACACACCAATGCACCTTGTTCCTAGAACAATTGCCACTAAAAGCAATATCTTAATTAGCCAATACGTTATTTTTCAACTATTTGTTGATTTTGAGAAAACTTGCAAGAAAAGGATCACACCCATTGGCATCTTGAAGGAGAAAGGGTTTTGAACAAATGAAAGAATGTTATTTAAGCGAGGTCATGCCCTTCTTTAAACTTTTAAAGGATCACTTTGAGAGTCTTAAAAGGGATAGAAAGCAGACATTAAGGGAATGGAAAAGGAATTTGATGCAATAATAGTTGAAATTAGTGATTATGGCGTGCATTAAAATATAATGAGATCGAGAGGAAGAACACGCATACATTGAATGAGAATCTTATTCTTGAATGTGTTGCTCAAGATGTCTTTTCAACGCTTCAAATTGCTCTATTAATGCTTCCAAATTTCATGAACTAACTGGTACGAAAGTCTCCCATGATCGTGTCATTGAGCTTGAAAAACTAATTCTAAACTTAATGAGAAAATTGAGCTGGATGATCATGACAATTTGGTTAAACATTTTCTAAACTAGAAGTTGAGTATTTTAATCTACAACTAAAATATCAACATCTCAAAGAAAATGTCAAAACTTCAAATTTCAAGACATCTTGGATGTTCGAGTTTGATGCGAGTTTTCAAATAAACAAGCGAGATGAGCAGATTCATGCTCGATGTAACACGATCGAAAGTTGAAAGTCCAAATCTCTCAATTAAAGGGTCAAGCGAACAATATGACGGGATCCCAATGCCTCCTTCTTTAGATTCTCGAATTCTCAAGCGTTTCATCTTCAAAACCTAGTAAATGCTTTACAAAAGGAAAGCGAAAGTTTCCTTGAAGAGAATGAAAAGGTTAAACGTCATTTCAATGAGTTGTTTGAATCAATTAAAGTCACTCGTAACAAAACAACGAACAAATAACTTCATTGCAAAGGAAATTGAGAATCGAAGAGTCGGGTAAAAGGGAAAATGCCAATGATCAATGCGGAGAATGTTGTATCTAAGGTTCACTCGGTAATAAATCTACTTTATCATGACATATGTCCCCTCACCTAAGGAACAACAAACTTGCCATTCAAACATATTTCTCATCCCTTAAGGATTGCTTAGAATGCTGCGTGAGATTGTTGAAGAGGATAAGCTAGAAACCTCATGATAATGCAATTGGACATGCATGCTTATATGCCAAACGATCTCAAGAAATCTTAGAATGTTTGATCACTATATGCCCAAAGACATTAGGTGAGAGAGTTAACCCTTGATTCCATGCTCAATGCCTAAGGCCAAACATGACATGCACTCGATTCCCAATAGTTTGAATGTGAGGAGTAGTGCACCGGTGAGTAGTTCAGATTTTAGATCATCAATACTAGGAAAGTGAACTCAAATGTGCCTTCTAGGAGTACTAATCTCAATTACCTCTAATGTTAAGAAAGTGAACACGAGTGCACTGCATGTAGTTCGGATCAGCACATCTAAGCAGGTGGTGCAAAGAGTAGTAAAACAAACTAATGTTCCCATTCCTCTACAGAGTGTCGGTGACATTAAAGGGAGCGGTCAAAGTCTCAAGACAATACAAGGAATGATAGGACCTCTCAAGCTAAGAATGTGCCTTTGGAAGAAAGTAGAAGAACAATCTAGGAACCTTAAGTTTGAATCGAATAAAGCGAATCGTGTTGATTCTAGTATTAGCCATAAGCGTCTTGTAATTAATTGAATTCGATGCTATTTGCAAACCTTGTCTTGATGATTGCTTGAATTACATTTCTAATCATGAATGTGATGTTAATGTTTTGCCTAATGATGTTAATTGTCCGATTAATGTTGTTAATGCTAAAATTCATGCTAAAAAGGCTAAAAGGCAAAAGCGAAGAGAGTTAGAAAACAATGGAAACCCGGGAAGAACATTATTGAGAATAGGCTTTTATTGGATACACATTGGTCATAAGACTAATCGAGATAATGCCCACTAGAAAATGGATGCCTCTTGGTAGAACTATTCCCTTAAGAAGTGGTCACTGCTTGTAAATAGGGCTATCTGAGACACTAGTATTGCATCTATTCACAATGATTCCATTACTTCACCATCGATATGAATGCTTCTAGTTACGATGTGGGTGGTCCAACTGTTGCTACTAACCAAATGGAACCCATTCTTGCATGGGGATCCCAAATATCCGATTATCCATTCTTATGCGTGTTCAGCTGCGGATCGTTCAAATCGATTACGTGGTACACGGACTCATTTGTTCCAAGCATATATTTGGAGACCGGTCACGGCTCATGAACCGTGAGCAAATTCATCGGGGCTATTAGATTTGGTAATGATCATTTCGGTGCTATTATGGGTTATGGAGATTATGTTGTTGGTGATAGTGTCATCTCAGTGTATTATGTGGAAGGTTTATGTCATAATCATTCTCTGTTGGTCAATTCGTGATTACGATCTAGAAGTGGCCTTGAAAACTATACTGCTTTGTTAGAGATCTTAATGGTAAGGCTGTTGAAAGGAACTCGTGGCTCAAACCTTTACACTATCTCTATCGATGACATGATGAGAGCTTCACCAATATGCTTGTTATCAAAGGCTTCAAAAACAAAGTCATGGTTATGGCATCGTCGTCTCAATCACTTGAACTTGGCACCATCAACGATCTTTCGAGAAAGGACTTAGTTGTAGGTTTACCTAGACTAAAGTATGAAAAGGATCATCTTTGTTCGGCATGTCAATTGGGAAAAAGCAAGAAGTATGCCCATAAACCCAAACCTACTAACTCTGTCACGAAGTTCTTCATATGATTCATATGGATTTATGTGGACCAATGAGGGTGCGAGAATATCTTTGGGAAGAAATATGTGTTAGTTGTGGTTGATGATTATTCTAGATTCACACGGGTCAAGTTCTTAAGGACAAAGGATGAAACTCGATATCATCATCAAACTCATCAAGCATTGCGAGTTAGACTAAACAAAGCTGTCGAATTATCGAGCAGACAATGGGCCGGGTTTGTCAACAAACAACTTAGTGAATTCTATGAAAGCGTTGGAATCGACCATCAAAGAAGTGTTCCACGAACCCCTCAGCGAGCGGTGTAGTTGAAAGGCGAAATCGTACTCTTGTTGAAGTGCTAGAACAATCTTGATCTACTCAAAGGTTCCAATGTTTCTACGGGTGAAGCAATTGCCCTTGCATGCTACACAAAATCGTTCCACGATTCACACCATTCATGGAAAAACTCCATCTGAACTTGTCCACAACGAAACCTAATCTATCTTTCCTTCGTGTGTTTGGTGCCTTGTGCTATCCAACTAATGAGGGTCAAGACTTGGGTAAACTTAGAGCTAAAGGCGACATTGGAGTATTTGTAGGATATGCACCCAACAAAAGGGATACCGAATCTACAACAAAAGAACCCGAAATATCATGGAAACAATTCACGTTCGTTTGATGGTGACGGTCAAATGGCTCTGGACACTCCACTCGGGACCCGCACTTCATATGACCCTATTGGTTCATCCCTTGTTCCAAACTCCTCTCAAGAAACACCATATGTACCTCCATCCGAAGATGATGTAAAGAAATTGTTTGATCAATGTTTGATGAACTGTATGAGTCCACTACTAATGAAGTCTTGATCCCTACAACGAGAGGATGCTCGATTCCGATGAATGAAGTCAATCCATCGGTTTCAATATCGTAAGTCAAGAAGCACTGCTGCGATCCTTGATCTCATCAACAAATCATCATTCTTCAAATGTACATCATGGAAATGTTTACGGCATCAATGATGAAGTTAATCCCTTTGCGACTCACGAAGATGCTCCATTTGAAAACATATTTGCTACTCACGAATCATCATCAGAACCATCTTCTTGAGGAGACATCGACTCGACTACCTCGGTTCCTCGAAAATGCCACATGAACACCTCGGAAAATGGACTCACGATCATCCATTAGACAACATCATTGGTAATCCCTCTCGTCTGTATCAACTTGGAAGCAACTCGCAACCGATGCCTTATGGTGCTTCTTCAACTCCGTACTATCTAAGATTGAACCAAAAGGCGTTAAAGCGCCATGAATGAAGATAATGGTTCAATGCTATGCAAGATGAAATTCATGAGTTTGATCGTCTTGATGTATGGGAGTTAGTACTGCTCGAGGCGTGCTATGATTATAGCTTTAAAATGGATCTTCAAAGTAAAACTTGATGAGCATGGTGATGTGTTGAAAAACAAGGCTCGATTGGTTGCTAAAGGATATCGTCAAGAGGAGGTATAGACTTTGAAGAATCGTTTGCTCGAGTTGCTCGAATCGAGGCAATCGAATCTTTTGGCTAATCTTGCAAGTAAGAACATGGTGGTATATCGGATGGATGTAAAGGCGGCATTTACGAGCGGAGATCTTAAAGAAGTCGTCTCGTCGGTAACTGAAGGATTTGTGAATCAAGAGCATCCTACTCACGTTTATCGTTTGAAGAAGGCTCTTTACGGTTTAAAGCAAGCTCGAGGGCTTGGTATGATACACTCTCAAAGTTTCTTCTTTCAACCGGATTTGACAAAGGCGATTGATCCTACATTGTTCACCGAAGTCGAGCAAACATTTAACTCATGTTCAAATTTATGTTGATGATATTATTTTGCCTCGTGACCCAATGGAATGTGATCGTTTTCTAATGAAATGAGTTCAAAGTTTCAAATGTCAATGATGGGACAAATGTCATTTTCTTGGGATTACAAATTTCTCAAAGTCCGGAGGCATTTTCATAAATCAATCTAAATATGCAAGCGAGATTTTAAAGAAATTTGGATTTGATTCAAGTGACCTGTTGACACCCCATGATTGACCGAACCAAACTAGATGAGGACCTCTCGGGGATCATGATTGACCAAGCGAAATATAGGAGTATGATTGGATCCACGATGTACCTCACTTGCTAGTAGACGGACATCTTGTTCTCTGTGTGCATGTGTGCGAGATACCGAGCTAAGCCTACTAAAAGCACCTTGAAGCGATTAAGCGGGTCTTCGGTATCTCAAGGAACCATCAATATGGGACTATGGTACCGAAGGACACCGGTATGTCACTAACGGCCTATGCGAGATGCCGATCATGCAGTTGTCAAGATACACGTCGAAATACGTCGGAGGTGCTCGGTTTTGGGTGATAAGCTTGTGAGTGGTCTTCAAAGAAGCAAATGAGTACTTCTATTTCCTCTCTGAGGTGAATACATAGCCATGTCATCTTGTTGTGCTCAAATCTTATGGATGAGATCTCGATTATCGACTATGGCTTTGAATTCAACAAAATCCCTACATCTTGTGATAATAAAGTGCTATTGCTCTCTCATGCAACAACGTTCAACACTCAAGAGCAAAGCATATCGACATTCGACATCATTTCATCGAGGAACAAGTGGAAAAAGGTGTGGTGGAACTATATTTTGTGAGGTGCGAATATCGGTTAGCGAGACATCTTCACCAAAGCTCTTCAAGAGAGCGTTTTGAGTTTATCCTTCCCGTCTTGGTTTGAAAAGCCTTCAACGAAACTCTCAAACGTCTTGAGGAGGAAGGCGAGGAGTAAAGGTCTTTCTTCATCTATCTCTTGTAAATAGTTATTCGAAAAACAAAATAGAAAATTATAAAACTTTCAAAATCCATAAAAATCAAATCTTCAAAAAAAAAAAAAAAAAAAAAAAAAAAAAAAAAATTTGTCATTTTGTCATGTTTTCTCGGTTCGATAATATCTACGGTCTTTGTGATGTCATTCAAAGAATGACACGGGACTTTAGATGTTGGTGAATTCTAAAAAAAAAAAAAAAAAAAAAAAAAAAAAAATCAAAAATTATTTTGGGAGAAAGAGAAATGGTTTATTGTCATCTTGAGCAATAACCCGGTTTTAAAGAAAAACGAGCCATGTTTTACCAAGTTTTCAAATCTTATGCTCGATTCTATAAACATTTATCTCTTTGAAAACCAAATGCTTTGAAAAATAACTCAAACTCTATTTTGATAATCATCGGGACTTATTTGTCAAAATCTCTATCTCGATCAACAACCTCGTCATTGATTGAGGGGAGAATGATTTCAATTAAATTAAAAAGTTATTTGGCATTAAAATTGTTTTCAAAAATATACATGCATGTTTTATAAATAGGGTTTAAAGTCTCAAAATCCGATCCGTATCGGTTTAAACACTTTCACAATCAAGTCACAATTCTCCTTAAAGCTTTCAAAATCAATTTAAATCTATCGAGATCACAAATTTCAAATGATTTGATAATTGTGATCGGGGAGAATGTGTGATTTAAATTGGATTTAAAGCGATAATTAGGTAAATGGTTATAATAGGATGTACATGCTATCCGCCCCATGTGACAAACGATTTCAATTTTTCAATGCACATGTTGAGGGAGCATCTATCTTAAAACCTTTGATTTAAAACGTGATCATTTATCCCGATATGCGGGTTCCTCAGTATGTGCAAAACTCTTTTCAAACCTCGAGGCACATATTGAGGGGAGCAAATTTATGGAAACCTCATCCTTCCGGAATTGCTATATCTACTTGATTTGTTGAGGAAGTGATGTTGATATCTTTAGAAAATGGTAATCAAAAGAAGTTAATTCTTTCTCACGCCTCCGTGTGCAAAACATTTTCAATACTTGATGCACATGTTGAGGGGAGTTCTCGTTCTAAAATATCAAAAACAATTCGGTACAAAAGCTTTGATAATATATCACAAGTATCCGAATTGATTTTCAAATGGTTTTCAATTGGATCCATTGGCGGATGAACAATACCAAATAGACCGACCAACTTTACTTCATATGCGGTGATATAAGGATGATAAGGTTAGGTATGTGTTCCCATGATCCGCGAACCGGAGGGATCTACCGAGGGACAATCCACTAGTTAGTGTAGAAGTCCTTAGGTATGATGATAAAAGGAGAAAAATGAGATATGGGAAGAGTGCGGACTAAGGCCGAGCTAGTCTTGGAATAAACCCAACAAGGTTCTAGCTATGAAGTCTCGGTAAGCTTGAAGGGTTGAAGAATTAAAAGAATTGAATGAAAATAGGGTGAAAACAAATAGCCCTTCATTTATTCAACCTTAGAGGCGAAACCGGGTTCACTTCATATACTCTTGATGGTAACATCGGTATTGAAGACAAGGCGTCATGGACCCGGTGGCCGCTTGCACTTCAACTTTCCAAACCACTCAAGTTCCTCTTAAAGGGCTTGTTTCATTCTCACGGGAACCGACATTATCTATCGACCTTCTCTTAGAGATGGTTGATATTGAAGAAGGAGACCCTCTCCCTAGTCTCCGTTATAGGATCCAAATATGCACAAATTGAGTCTAGAGCCACGAGATCATCAATAAATCTCATTAGGACACTTTCAATGAAGACTCTGTTTCACACAATGTGGAAGAGAGATTATATCTTGAGTCCCACGCATTATCCTTGTGGTATTGCGGAACATCGAGTGATGTGTTTACACATTCACAATGAAGATGGAAAGCCTTGGAGCCAACATCAAACAAGCTCTGGTAGGTGGCATGTGAGATCTATTATATGGATCAACCATGTGACAACTGACGAGAAACAATGGGGCGATTCAATTTCTTGAATCAATCACAGTTCGAGTTAGGGATTAGCGGATACCTTTGAAAAACCGGTCTTTGTGCTTATAAACTCTTTTCTTTAGCACATCAACCGTGTACTCATTTTCAAACCAAAAGGTATTTTTATGATTGATAATTGATTTTCAATAAAACCTTCGTTGTATTGCAAAACAATTTCTATTGAGCAATACGATTGTTTTTCAAATCTCTTTTCATCAATCGGTGGACTTAAAATTATTTGGTTCACTCACTCCGTGTTGTCTTCTTTGAGGCGTTCGGTTTGAGAACGGCTAAAACATTGCGAAACCTGTCAAGGAGATTCTTAGGAATCCTACGATCACAGAGCGGTGCTTGTCTTGATCAGCGAGGAACCGTGGGCGTGTACCTCAATTCATCGAAAGTGATCAAAGACACTTCGTGCGATTTGTTGCTAAGCTGTTGTATGCGAGTGCGCCCGGCGTTTGCGGTGATCGAATGAAGCGGTCAATCCACGACCGCATGCTCACTTAACACATTCATCTCAAAAGAAATCATGATTAGTGCATCAATGACTCGATATTTTCACACCAAGCTTACGCTACGCTGCGCCAATATCATGATTCAACAAATGCTTCCGCTACTCGATGAGAAGAAATCATGATCAAAAATGTGAGCATGTCGGTCCCAAAGTCACAACACCACAATGGATGTCTCGAGAGATTTTTGATAGCCGATGATCTCCAAAGATGGCTCAAACTCATCATCACATGGATCGATAAAGACCTCCACTTGAAGTAACCAAACATGCAATGTGAAGAATCAATGACTACGAGCTTGGAGCAAGGACTACATCAAGAATGCAAGATCAATTATTCTTGTATTATCTATTTGTATTCTATGTAATTTTGGTGCATTATTGAGGTGTCCTCCCTTGGGGAGATTGTTAGGAATTAGAAATTCCGGTATTAAAGAGTCGGTCACCTCAGTATATGTAATCGTTAGAAGCTCGTAGTCGTAGTTCTTTTAAGTTAAGTAGTAATTTAGTTAAGTAACACCGTGGAGGACGGACGGGTCTTTACCCCTGTATGCACGATCCACGACCCGTAGTGTGGCGTTTATGTAAGACTATAAATACTCTCTACCTTCCAAGGTAGAGTTGGAGCTCATAATAATATCTTTCACTTTCTCTCACTAAGTTCCTAAACCTCTAACTTTCTCTCAGAATTCCATCTTATTCGCCACCTTGTGTTATGGTTTGATGTGTATGTGAAAAGTTATATCTTACAATTTATATCTTTAAAACACAACTAAATAAATTTTAAAATTTATTAATGATATTATTAAAATAATTCTTCAATCAAAAGTACATTTAAGTATAATACATGGTACAAAACAATAGTGCATAACTCATCTTATATTTTCTTTCTTCTTTGAAACACATACTAAATAAAATTTAAAATCATTAAGCGGATCATAGAAACCAATCTTTTATGTAGTCAGACATTTTGACACCACATTTTTCGACCACGCAACGGACCACCATTTACCACCACAACTTATCAATATAGACACCACTAGATGGTGCTACAATGGCTATTTTAAATGACCATTTATGTTTAAACAATATATAATATTACATGTCCAAAACGACTACCAATACCATTGACCATCGTTTTCGTATCGTCGTTGCATCGTGATGTATGTCTGCCATTAAAGCAATATTGTGCGGTAAAGTTGTTTCATTAAGTTATCGCTATTTGTTAAGTTAGCATCATGAAAAACATATAATCGGGTAGACACCCTGACATAAAAGTTTTTTATTTCATTACTAAATGCGTAAGTAAGAAAACAAACTAAATTTCATTTAATAACCTCTGTTGGACATTCTTTTTTTTCCTTCTTTAAAAGCAATGCATCTAAAAAACCTTGCTATCGCCAAAAAAATAATCACACGAGTATCCGCCGCCGCAACGCACGAGTACCCGGCTAGTTTATTTATATTAAAGAATACTTTTTGAGATTTGTGACAACATTTTAAACTTTTAAAAAAAAGCTTTTGTAGTTTGGAAACTCTTTTCGGTCCGCCCTGACTTATCAATAGTCCATTAAACACATATCAACGAAATCGTATAAGTATAGTCACAAGCTAATGTGCACCAACACACCTGAAAATGTTTATCTAATTCTCATAGTAAAAGTAAAAGGCTTGTTTTCTGATGGTACAACGTGAATCCTTTTTGGTTAAGTGAACTGTGGATTTATGTCATGAATCTCATAATTGTATGATATATTTTAAAATATTGCTAGACTGACAAATCTTTCGGCTAATTGTTATTGTCATTAAATCCACCACCTTCACAAAAGCGTCACATGATCATTCAGCATACAATCAAACTCACCACAAAACCGACCCATTTTCTTTTCTTTTTCTAAATTTTAACAAAAACTAAAATAAACTTTCATTCATAATTAAAACATTACATTATAAACCAATTTAAAATGTCACACATAAAAATAATAAAAATAATAAAGTTAAATTAAGATCATCACCGATCGGCATTAAGGTTTTGAAGCTGATAAAGTTTTTACACATCAGTGTAAGTAGGTTTTCGTAAATATTCTACTCCATATATTTTCATAACAGACTTACAAAAATACTTAATAGAATCACGCGAGAAGTTTTTGTACCGATTTGCTAATATTCATTTAGGGCGTCAAGAACGATGCCATATGCCAATTGAGAATTGCATATGTGAGCTTCATCAATGTCGAAATGCCTTCTTTTCTGGTACAGTCAACGTTTCTATAAAAGAATTCACAATGATTATTTACGTCTTCAACTATGCTTATGAATAGTTCTCGATTTATTCGAAACCTTTTTTGAAACGTATATGCGTCATACATCGGTTGTTCACTAAAATAAGCGACGATTAAACGATCATGAACACAATAACGATCTCCACTTACGACGTTTCTTGTATATCACGGACTTTCACCCTTTCGTCTATCTATATCTATACTATATTATAATGCATGTATAATCCAAGCTTAATTCCAAACCTAACTTCTAACAAAAAATTAAAATAAGGAGCTACAATTATGAAATAACATGTGTCACTTCTTAATAAATTCCAAGGTTGTAAAAATCGCTAGGCGCTAGTGAGGCAGTCGGGTAGGGCCTAGCGATTAATCGGTTAGGCGGGGATTAGTCGGGGATTAATCGGATTAGAATTTTTATGCACAAACTTTAATTTTAGATATTGTATTATATTATATGTATGAGATAAACATAGTGCATCAAAGTTCAAATATTTCAAGTGTTCAAATATAAACATAATACATAATTATCCAAAATTCAAAGTCAAACATAGATATTACTCGGTTTGTTGATCATTTTTAAGTGAGTGTTGACCAATTTTGTTCGATTAATCGGTTTATTGACCAATTTTTAGGCGGTTTTGTCTGATTTCAAGGGATTTTGTTGATTGAGTTTTAAGATATTTTATCCGATTAGACCGATTTTGTTCGATTAATCGGTTTGTTGACCTATTTTAGCGATCTTTGACCAAACCGATTAAATAGGCGATTATGATAAATCAAGGCGCTTCTTGGCGATCGTGATTATCGCGAGGATTAATCGGCCGCTGGGCGATTTTACAACAGAGATAAATTCAAGTCTAACTACTAACCACTAAAAATTAAGATAAAGAGCTCAATTATAAAGTGATATGTGTCACTTCTCAACTAAAATTCATCTATATTTTTAAATTGAAAAAATATATATATATATATATATATATATATATATATATATATATATAAATATTTTAATTTTAAAATAAATATATAAAAATATTTCAATTAGATTATATATATATATATATATATATATATATATATAGGTTTGGGTTATTATGAAAAGTTTCTTAGAATGAAAAGAATGAGAACGCGTGTGGAGGTTACATGTTTCACCTTCTACATCATCATGCCACATCACCACCCACCCACCCATCCACCCACCCCCCGCCCCGGAAAAAAAAAAATTTCCAAAAAAAAAAATTTTTTTGGGCAAAATTTTTTCCTCCAAAAATTTCCGCCAAAATTTTTCTTGCATCACGATTATAAAGTTCTTGCATCACAAATCATAATTTTAGTGCATTAAGGTTATAAATTACGCATCACGGTTATAAAGTTCTTGCATCACGTTATAAAATTCTTTGCATCACAATCATGATTTTAGTGCATTAATGTTATAACATTGATTTTAGTCATCATAGTTGATGCACTTAACTATTAACTATGATGCGGTAACTTATAATAAAGATGCACCAAGACTTATTAGTGCATTAAGGTTATAAGTTCTTGCGTCACAATTATGATTTTAGTGCATTAAGGTTATAAATTTCGCATCACGGTTATAAAGTTATTGCATCACAATCATGATTTTAGTGCATTTAAGGTTATAACTTGATTTTAGTGCATCATAGTTGATGCTTTGAACTATTAACTTATAATAAAGATGCACCAAAACTTATTAGTGCATTAAGGTTATAAATTCTGCATCACGGTTATAAATTCTTGCATCATAATCATGATTTTAGTGCATCATAGTTGATGCCTTTGAACTATTAACTTATAATAAAGATGCACTAATAAGTTTTGGTTTAGGGGTGGGGTGACACGTGTCGCATGACGTGGCGTGGTGATGTGGCAAGGTGACACATGTCGCATCGCATGCCTTCTCATTCTTTTCATTATAAACTTTTCATTTATCTACCATATATATATATATATATATATATATATATATATATATATATATATATATATATATATATATATATATATATATATATATAATCTAATTGAAATATTTTTATATTATTTTCAAATTAAAATATTTATATATATATAAATATTTTAATTTGAAAATAAATATATAAAATATTTCAATTAGATTATATATATATATATAATCTAATTTTACCATTTTCTAAAATTTTGTGCTCTTTAATTTAACATCCATTTTGATATATTTTTATGAGTTTTTGTTTTATATTTTTAATGGATATATTTTATTTTAATTCAAAATTTTACAACTTTAACCTTTATTTCAATTAATACAATCTTGATTCGTCAAAATCATATACTTTTGGGGGGAGTGTTTGACGGGTAAGAGATTATGAGAGTATCTTTATATGCGGGAATAATAATGTCACGGGAAAGCTATGGGTAACCCAAACAAACACATACAACTAACAATATACATTCAGAGTATTGTGAAACGAATTCACTAAACGGGTAAGCAAACACATATAACTATACTTATCGCCGCCGCTGTACGCGGTTATCCAACTAGTTCTTATAAACAACACCACATTTTTAAAAATCACAAATTCATACCATTAACTTCTTATTCTTGAGAATGTGAACATGAATGATTCGGAGTGCATTTGAAAATGTGGAAAATCTTTTAAAAGCAAGAAGATTGAAGTTTCTTTTAGGACTTAGTTGGTTCTTCTTTATTGTGTATCTGATGATGAAGTAAAAATAAGGGATTGTAATCTTTTGTGTCTTTTAGGTTTTAGTACTAATGATGATGATGTGAAATTAGCTAATCTTTTGTTATCAATGAAGTGTGTTTTGTTTTTTCATTTCAATTGTTTGTTTTTTTGTTATCTTTTGTTATGAATGGTTAAAATGGGCTGAATATGGTTGATTTTCAGGCATGGGTTGAATGGGTTAAAATGGGTGAAAATTGGTTGAATGTAGTTGAAATGGGTTGAATGTGGTTGAATGTTGTTGATTTCCAAGCTAGGGTTGAATGGGTTGAATGGGTTAAAATGGGTTGAATGTGGGTTGATGTGGTTGACTGTGATCAACCTTTTGTTATCAATGGGCTAAAGTGGGTTAATTTCCAGGCATGATTGGAATGACCTACTTAAAAACCTGAAGTTGATTGTGATCAACCTTTGTGATCAACCTTTTTTTATCAACTTGTAGCATACCACAACTTAAAAACCTGCTTGACCTACTTAAATTAACATAACACACAAATGACCATAACACACAAATTAATATAACACACAAATTAACAAAACTTAGCATAACCTGCTTGACCAAAACATGTGATCATCCAGTACATAACATAACATAAGTTAACAAGTTTCCATAAGACCTAACAGAAGTTAACAAGTTTCCATAATACCTAACAGAACTTAACAAGTTTCCAAAAGCCCTAAATTACTACATGTTTCCAAATTCATAACAGAATTTAAACAAACACTGAAATCACTTCCTGGTTTTCCCCTTGTTCATATTTACAGCTGCACTTTGACTTGCCTTTTTTCCCTTTAGCACTTGACGGTAATCTACCAACTCTTGAAGACTGTGATCCCACACCAGAAGGCTCTTTACATGTCCTTTTGTTGTGACCTGTTTGGTTGCACTTAGACATATGTGATTTACTGATCCTTGAGAGTTTACCATTTGC
Organism: Chrysanthemum lavandulifolium; assembly: GCA_022545495.1. NCBI lineage: Eukaryota > Viridiplantae > Streptophyta > Magnoliopsida > Asterales > Asteraceae > Chrysanthemum > Chrysanthemum lavandulifolium. Next base: position 31,853,408 of record CM040242.1, read on the forward strand.
AGTCATTTTTTGAATTGAAATCTCTACTGCTGACTTCCTCCTTTTCTTTGGTGGCCTTCCAATTTGTGGCTGAATCTTTGGTGGAATGATAGTGTAAGGGCTAGGGTGTTTCTTCCAAAAGCTTGGTCCATTGCATGGGTCAATGGTGTAACGTGTAACTATATTGCTTCTCCAAAGTTACTAGCCAATAACAAGCATGCACCCATGTTTCAGGAAACCCAACATCATCCTGTTTAGAGCCATGTCATTTAACACTATTATTTCATGCTTGCAGGGCATTCCAGCTAATTCCCATTTCTTGCAACTGCAAATCTTCTCTTGTATATCCACTACACATATATCATCCCATGGACCACTTGCTTGATACATGGTTCCACCATTCCACATTACCTTCATATACATAACAGGTATTACACATATAACATCACAAATACCAATTTGAACAATGTATTAGTTTAACACTTTACCAAATAAGAGCTAGCTTCAGTCTTGATTGCATTAAACAGCAGAGTAGCAGCTGGTGTTAAAGGCCCTTGACTCTTTGCAATTACTTTTTTAACATTGGCAATCTTTTTAGTCAAATAATCCTTAATATACTCTAGACATGTAATAATAGGAACATCTCTTCCATCCAACAACCTTCTATTAAATACTCACATATTGTTAAGTAAAACATCACAGTGTGGCCTACCTACAATTTTTAAATTGGATAATAATTTAAGTAACAGAACTACAATATAAGTGACAATAATACAACTATAATGATTTTGTTCAGTAAAACATACCACTAAAATGGGCTCTTGACCAATGCTGTGGTGGTATCTTCTTCAGATACTCATAAGCTCATTCATTCAAACTCTTCATCTGCTCCATTGCCCTATCAAATTGTGTCACAGTAGTAGCTGATGCACATCTCCAAAGCAAGTCCTTGTATAACTTACCTCTCCACTGTAGCTTCATATTCTTATGTATATGTTTTAAGCAAAACCTATGCTCAGCACAATGGGAATATTTTTGATATTCTGGTATGATGCCCTAAAACAAATTAGAAAGTTAGAATTTAACAAGCCTGATGAGTAAAGACAAGTTAAAATTAAGGATTACATTACATCTATCGAAACAAAGGTAAAATTGGACATGGGGTCAAATCGGATCATCCCTAAACATGTTAAAACCATGACCATGAGCTTGTTGTTTCCGCTTCACGACAACATATGCAAGTGGATATGTCCCATGGTTTGCATCAATCTCCACTGCTGTAAGTAGTTGACCAGGGTATTGTCCTTTCATAAAACACCCATCCACTCCAAGCAGATCCTTTAAGCCAGCTTTAAACCCTTTCTTCAAAGCACCAATACATACATAGATCCTTCTGAACTTTCTTGTTGTTTCATTTGGATCAAAATCTCTTTCAAGATCTACTTTCACAGTTGTATCTTCATTGGTTCTTTGCAGCTCTAGCACATAATCCCTTAACCTTGAATACTGTTATATGAAATCACCCTTCAGTTTCATCTGTGATTTAGCCTTAGCCCCTAGTTACCTTATTTGTAGTGATACCTAATTGATAATTCTGTTGCAGTTGATCTTTCAGGGCTCTAATAGGGATGTGGATTTAATTTGATTCTTTCTTCAATATCTTTGGTAAGATAAGTATTGGTGAGCAGATTGACTTCTCTGGATGTATAGTACGAAAAAGGGTAAACCACATAGATGTATTTTGGAGTTTATTCTATCTTATATTTTGGATTTGATGAACCTAAATGTTTTCGTTAACCCATGTCCTGTTTTAATGAAGTCCAGACTCATAGATCATGTTTTATGGAATTGCACGTTAGCTTCTCGGATTTTGCATAAAGTCTTTGTGTGGTTGGATCTCTCCTTTCCATTATCAATTCGTTTCTTTGCTAGTTTTGAATGGGTAGAAGATCTCGAATTAATCCTCGCTAAGCATATAGTACGGCCAATTTTAGGTGTGTGACTTAGTCTATCTGGAAGTTTCGCAATGGCTTCATTTTCGGTCATAAGCGTCCTACTCGGCAAGACATTTTCGATAGTATAGTTGATCTTTCTTATATTTGGTTCTCAAGTAGATATAGAAAGTTGAACATTTCTTGGACCAACTAGATTCAAGATCCATTGTTAGCTCCTTATTTGTAATTCTTTTTCTAGCTCCTTGCTAGTTTTTAATAAATTCTACCATTCAAGAAAAGAAAACGTTATAACTAAGCATAGTGACGGATCCAGCCCCAAAAATTATGACATATATTTATTTATATTAAAGAATACTTTTTGAGATTTGGGGACAACATTTTAAACTTTGAAGAAAAAAGCTTTTGCAGTTTGGAAACTCTTCTCGGTCCGCCCTGACTTAGCAATAGTCCATTAAACACATATCAACGAAATCGTATTAGCATAGTCACAAGCTAATGTGCACCAACACAGCTGAAAATGTTTATCTAATTCTCATAGTAAAAGTAAAAGGGTTGTTTTTTAATGGTACAACGTGAATCCTTTTCTGTTAAGTGAACTGTGGATTTATGTCATGAATGTGATAATCGTGTGATATATTTTAAAATATTGCTAGACTGACAAATCTTTCGGCTAATTGTTATGGTCATCAAATCCACCACCTTCACATAAGCGTCACATGATCATTCAGCATACAATCAAACCCACCACAAAACCCATTTTCTTTTCTTTTTCTAAAGATTAATCAAAAACCTAAAATAAACTTTCATTCATAATTAAAACATTATATTATAAACCAATTTAAAATGTCACACATAAAAAAAATAAATAAATAAAGTTAAATTAAGATCATCACCAAATTGGCATTAAGGTTTTGAAGCTGATAAAGTTTTTACACATCAGCGTAAGTAAGTTTTCGTAAATATTCTACTCCATATATTTTCATAACAAACCAACAAATTAAAAATGCTTGATAGAATCACGCAGGAAGTTTTTGTACCCATTTGCTAATATTCATTTAGGGCGTCAAGAACGATGCTATATGCCAATTGAGAATTGCATATGTGAACTTCATCAATTCCGAAATGTCTTCTTTTTTGGTACAGTCAACGTTTCTATAAAAGAATTCACAATGATTATTTACGTCTTCAACTATGCTTATGAATAGTTCTCGACTTATTCGAAACCTTTTCGAAATTTATATGCGCCATACATCGGTTGTTCACTAAAATAAGCGACGATTAAACGATCATGAACACAATAAAGATCTCTACTTACAATGTTTTTTGTATATCGCGAACTTTCTCCTTTTCGTCTATTCTTATAAACAACACCACATTTTTAAAAATGACAAATTCATACTATTAACTTCTTATTCTTGAGTATGTGAACATGAATGATTTAGAGTGCATTTGGGAATGAGAAATATTTTGTTTGAGTTGTGTAGATATTGAGAAAAATGATACTTGAAGTTGTAAATAAAAATGATTGGGTATGAGGATATTTATATGTAAATAAAATGATAAAACTAACTATTATCTCTTTACAAAACCCAAAATAGCCGTTGGTTGGGGGGGGGGGTGCATTTGGTTCGGAGGTGATGACCACCAAATATTGGCCGGACTAAACAGACTACGCGCGGTTGTTGTTGAAGTGTTATGGTGACTACGCCTGATGTTTGCCACCACCTTCATAACACCCTGCCTTAGTTATTTAACTGCAAAAAGAAATATAATAGTCGAAAAATACAAAAAAGAATCTGATAGATTAAAAACATTCATGGATTATAAGACAATATTTTTTAGACGATTCTCATGCAGAAACAATTTTCGATCTTCTAGATTGAGTTTGTCTTCAAACTTGAGATATTGTTTGTCGTTATTGTTATTTGTTCTTTGGAAAGTATTATCTTAAATGGTAAGTTGCTAAATTTTGTTTTTTACAACATTAAAAAAAACATAATTGTTGTATACAAGGTAAATTGGTGAGTGATATTATATTATTGTAGTTGGTTGTTAACACTCATTATCACTGCTAAATGCCAAAGATTAATTCTAACGAATTTTCAAATGTAATACTATATCATACATTAGTTTTAATTCAAAAGAACCAAAATCATGTTTTTTTCTAACAAAATGTAATCTTCTTTATCTTGTATTTTATTTAATAGAGACTATTAAAATAAAAAGTTTGTTTCTTTTTTCCATTTTTGAAGTGTGTACGTAACTACAATAGCATAGAGAGTGACAGACTAGTATTAATATTAATATATAATTAATTGACTTTAAGAAGAAGGTTTAACTTTTTATGATTTTATCGGTGCTTTCAAGCATCTTTGAGAAAAAAAAACATCTTTCATAAAAAGTAAACAGGAGAAGTTGATCGGTTCAAACATCCATTCTTTGAAAAATAATATGATTAAATATTATTAATATCAATATTTTTTCACAAAGTTTCAATGATACATTAGCTTTAGGTCCAAAAAGACAGCATCCATCCAGAAATAAATAATGAAACTTTACTGGTTTTTTATTTTCTTAAGACGAGTAGGTTAAAACGAGAACGGTTAGGTTAACATTAATAAGCCTTAGAGATTATAATATGAACATAAATTAATTAAATGATGTGTAATAATATATTTTCAACTTTAATTTTAACAATGCAAAATAATGATATGTCTCATCCCCAATATGTATCTACGTATCGCTTCTATTGATTTTATCGTCTACAAGTAAGATGAGATAGAAATGTAGAATGACACTTGTTTCGCACTACAAAGGATAATGACAATGTGCAGCTGTCACTAGTGGAAAAAGGATTATTAGGTTCGGTTAAAAGGATTTTTAAGAACGGTTTTTGAACCGTCTTAACAAATGGCGTTCCAAAAGATTAATTGTTTTTTAATTCAGTCTTTTAACCGTTCCTAAAACTGATTTTAGGAACAAAGATGTCGCCACACCAAGGTATATGCGATGGTGTTGTCACACAAAGGTTGTCCCAGAATGCTCGAACCTTTTGGCGATGATGGAATTAACTTTTGCGACGACGCTTACGACGACAACTTTTCAGCACTTTTTGCGACGACATCAACGACTTCCGATTAGGGTTTGCAATTGTTAGAAAAACACTGCAACTTAAAGCGATTTACACAAATTCATAGTTGATGTAATTGTTGTTTGATCATCTTCGTTCACACGCAAAACTGCAAAAGATACCGGACATGTTTTATGTTTTACAAATAATGGCCTTAATGGTGACAAAAATCGGGAAGTATATGGATCAACACGAAATAATGTTCTTAATGGCGACAAAAATCGAGAAGTATATGAATCAACACGAGCACAACAAGAAAGTCAAGAGGTCTGACTCCCAAAAGCTTCGCCCTTCTCGCGTCGCATTTAAAGTGGCTAAAATGCTTCACACCTTGCTTGCATTTTAAGTGGCTAAAATGCTTCGCACTTTGCTTCGCATTTGTCAACAAAGAGCAATTTGGAATTTGAAGTTTTATTTATTTAGAAAAGTGCAAGGGTGCGTTCATGACCTTTTTTTTTTTCTTTTTTTTTTCTTTTTAATTTTAATTAGGTTTCTATTGCCCAAGATCACTTTTCCTAAAAATGTGGGGTTTAAGGTTTCATCTTTTGATCTTGAAATTTATTAATAAAATTGTGTTTAAAGGTTATTCTCTTGTTATGGGATTATTCTCCGGAGGTTTTATCTTCATTATCAACATTTAAATTACGGTTTACAAAATTCGCTTTTGTGTCCTGTGTGAGTTGGCATCTAGAGCTTGTTAGTGTCTTGTATAGTAAATGGAGTAGAAATATTTAAAAATTCATATAGTTGGTGGGATATGGTGTAGAGAACGCATGGATTATGAAATTATCAAAATCATATCCAAATTTGACAGAAATTCCATTATATATAAAAAACTACGTGTTGTGTCGTAGGTGAAGGTAATAACCACGTAAATCACGAGGATAACAAACACGAACTAACCAATCCACATTCAACAATAGGAGGGTAGATGAATGAGAGGAAGAATGAAGATGGAGATTTGACTACCAACAATCAAATGGTTTCATTCAAAAGTTTTGATCAATAATAAGGTATTTTCATTAGTTATTGACAATTATAGTGCTAGGAATTTAGTGTAAAAAAAATTGGTTAATTATTTTAATTTACCGATAGAGATATGTTCAACTAGAGTAACACAAGTTTGTTATATTTCAATATCTATTGGTGGGTCTTATAAACATGAAGTGTTTTGTGAATTAGATGACATGAAAGATTGTCAAATTTGGTTAGGAAAATCAAGGCAACAAGAAGATCAAGATTTTTATGATTTAAAGCGTAATCTCTACCTTTTCTTTTAGGAAGGAAAGAGAATTGCGATGATTTCATCCGAAGATCAAGTACATGTACCAAAGCCTGAGGTTAAGATTGAGGAAAGGTTGTTGAAACCCAAAATCATTGTTGAAGTTAATACTCAATGTGATGTTGTTTTATCTGGCTTGCAAATTTAGAGGAAAAAATTGTATTAGTTGGACTGATTGGCTTAAATCGCCTTTGTATTGCTGGCTCCTTGCTAGTTATCTTTTTTAATAATATGCCGCCGTTCAAAAAAAAACTCAATGTGTGTTGTTGATACGACTAATATAGAAGCATTGACTGAAGTACCGGAGAGGACAAAGGATTCTAGGGTTTTGAAGAATCTTGAAGATGACGCTACCAAGTTTGAAGTTATTAAAGGTACAAAGGTTTGTTATTTTGATTGTGGGTTGATTGTGAAATTTGAACTGAAGAAACCAATAAATATTTTAATGGGGAACACAGAAACTATTTGTGTTGCAATTTAAGATTTTGTGATCGTTGATAAGGGGTACATAATACGACGTTTAAGGTCCTGGATTGGTCGTTGGGAGTGTGGTAGGCGTATTAAAAAAATATGAAGAGGGCACTCGAGTTAATGTGGAGTTCAAGGGTACGACTGACAAGCGTCGATGAATAAAGCTTTATGAGATAGATGAAGCAACTACACTTGATACTCGGGGTTGAGTTCTTTTCAAGTGAGAGAGAATGACGGGGACAAGAATCGAGAAGCATATTGAGCAACACGAGTACAACAAGAAATTCAAGAAGTTAGAATCCAAAATGATTCGCTTTTTTCGCGTTGCATTTTGAGCGGCTAAAATGCTTCGCATTTTGTCAACAGAGAGCAATTCAAAATTTTAAGTTTTGTTTATTTAGGAATGCGTAATGGTGTTTAGTACGTTTTTTTTATTTTAATCAGGTTTCTTTTTTCACGATGTTACTTTCTTTATAAATATAAGGTTTAGGGTTCATCTAAATCATCTTTTGATCTTGAAAATTATTATAAAATCGTGTTTAAGAGTTATTCTTTTGTTAGGGTTTTATTCTCTAAAAGTTGCTTTCTCGTTATCAAATCTTAGATTAGGGTTTACTAAATTCGTTTTCGCGCCTTGCACCAATTCTATATGTAAAATCATTGCACTTGAATATACTCGCTCTTTAAATTACCACCGTACATTGCATAACAATAATACAATGCTATATGACTAAACGATGAAATATGATACATGCATCTAACGTTAACTCTATATCTAAAGTGAATGGAACCATGACGTATTGTGTGTGCTCATTGGCCTGTGTGGAAGTGGCGAAAGAAGCTTGTTCATGCAACCCGTCTGAGTTCTGAGGTCGCCTCTCCTTTGTATTTCAAGCGGCTTCACTAAAAATGGGTTAAACTGGAGCAACTGGGTGTTATAGCACTGGAACCGAGCTGAGCTTGAGCCTACATAGCTCGAGCTCGGCTCATTTATTATCATAAAGCCGAGGCTCCTGCTCGGGTTCGATTAAGGCTTGCCTCATTTTTATACCTAGCTAAATGAAGTAACACTAGAATTAAACTTGGTTTGTTAACGGCGTTAAGCGCGAACTTGTATATTTATTTTAAGCTTGTTCATAAGTAGTTATACATGTACGCAATATATATACATGTATATATTTCTAAAGCTCGTTTAAGCTCAGAAGCCTAGTCGATTTTTATATAAAAAGTTCAAGTTCGAGCTCGATTATTAAATGAGCTACGGTTTAGGATACACGGCGAGGTCATTAGACTCAGCTCACTTCAAGCTTTTACTGATATGATACCAAGCTTTTTACATGCGACCTGGCGTGTTTAATTACCCCCCGTAATTGTAATGCGTTACGTACGTATCTTTAGATAATTATTATTTTCTAGAAGCTTTTAATACATGTCTCTTGCATGCATGCTAAAGTTAGCAATGGTATTGGTTCAAAAATAGTATTATGGTCAGGTGTACTTGTTCTATGTGATTTTATGTTGGCATATTTGAAAATGTCCTCAATAATTATTAGATTATTAATTATTAATTTTGACACTCAATTATAACTTGTGGACTAGAGACTTTTTCATTGATTAGGGTCCTACCAAGCTTGACACCCACTCAGTCAATGCTCATGACTTTGACCAAGTAACTTGCATATTTGATCCTTTGAGCGCAAACCCTTCACACTACATATAGCTACCTAACCATAAGTGCACCATAACCACACTTGATCAATATATAGACACACAATTGATAGTTTAACAATTAAGTATATTATACCTTAAGAAGAAAACAAAATCCATCTATGGATACTGAGAAGATGAAGGTGATTAGTAAAAGACAAGTTGATGAAGACGAAAACATACCACTTCAGGGTTTCGTTTTCATCCCACAAACGAAGAACTCGTTGGATTTTATCTTCGTCGTAAGGTTGACAAAAAGCCACCCAATTTCGATCTTATCAAACAGATTGATATCTACAAATATGATCCATGGGATCTTCCAAGTATGTTCTCTTCTTGTTTTAGTATGGTATCTTTGTCCATCAATTTACTATCTCATCGTTTACATGTACATATATACAATCGTTTTGAGATATACAAAAATTTTGTAGTCAAGAAATTAAGATGTATAACCAAATAGTATTAAACTTACGATTTAGGGTATTCATGCGTTATATCTAAATTAAAAAAAAAAAAAAAATGTAAGATATGCTAACTAGGGTTTCACTTCGATCATACAAATGAATTTTTATATAAAATTCGCTAGGAGTAATTTTCTGAAAGGCAGCTGATCGATTAACTATATAGTTGTAATGGTTTAATCAATTGGTATCAATGAGGCCCTTCTTGTGAATACACTGAAATTCCAAACAAACTCGTCCTACACGCTCTTGAACCAATCAATAACCTAACAAAACCCTATTGAATTATTGTCAAACAAATGATCATGAAACATTTATCAATACTAATATATGAAGATGGTGAACCATGGTTTTTGTCTCTTGATCGAAGTTTGTATTTCTTGAAACAAAAGAAACCATTGATTATGGACTCGTTATTTGGTTCAAATCTTTCACTTCTATTGATTTGCTCATGAGTAGGTCTATAGCTTAAATTTTTTCCGTATTGACCATCCAAAAGAAAAGTTTACCTGTTTTGTGAGTTTAACTTATCAGTTATATGTTGCAGAAACGAGTGATATGAGGATAACGAGCGATATTTCTTTTGCAAAGAGGAGGAAGTACAGAAATAGCATAAGGCCCAACAGAGTGACCGATTCTGGTTTCTGAAAGCTACTGGCATTGATCGTCCGTTTATTCTTCTACTAGATCAGTCTGCATTGGCCTCAAGAAGTCTCTTGTTTACTACCGTGGCAGTGCTGGTAAAGGCACCAAAACCGAGTGGATGATGCATGAGTTTCGTCTCCCTCCATCGTCTCCCAAAACATCAACCACTTGGACGATGTTTCCATCTCTCTAGAAGCTGTAAGTAAGCACAACACCTGTATGTCTACACACATACTATTCAGCTAAACTAATTTTAGATTGGGCTAGTTGTATAGATTAGCAATGTACTTTCACATTTATAACGAGCAAGATAACATACTTCCAAAATGATTCAAAATAGCAGCCTACTTTCGTGTTAATAGTATAATCTTTTCATAAGATAGTAACATAGGACTTAACCAATGTTGCTATATGATTGGTAGCACAATGAAAACCGGTAGGCTTTTCTTTTTCTGAAACAGCACAATGAAAATTGTTGTTAGATTGCTTAATATTATATATGTATGGTCTTGATCGGTTAAAATGTGAAACTATGTTGAAAAGAAGGGATAATTGCACGAAAATGTAGCTTACTGTACCTTTTATAGTTCTGTGTAGCCATCTATTTTTTTCTTGATCTATGTAGCATGCTTTTGATTATTGTCTTTTTGGTGTATCGTGTGAACAATTGTGTATTACCTGACCAATTTACCCCTCCGCCGGTTAACAGGAGTGTGTAAATTGAAGGGTAAATTTGTCAAATAGTACACACAACTAGTCTACGATACACCAAAAGACCGAGTCAGTGTGCTACATACATAAAAAGAAAATAGATGGCTACACAATATATAAAGTGACAAGTAAGATACATTTTCGTGCAAATTAGCCCTTTAAAGATCTGGCCCTTACCTACCAATAAGACTTGCCAAAAGAGCAATCTATATACTTTCATCTTTACTAATAGCTTGTTGGGATCATTGCATGATGCAGGAAGTTTGGACATTATGTAGAATACTCAAGAGAAATGTGAGCAACAGAAAAGTTGTACCAGATTGGAGAGAGTTATCTGTTAAACGAAATCCTGTGGTCGATACAGGTTCAAAAACATGTAGTGAAGACTCCGATCACGAAATGAAAAGTTACATTAGCTTCCAAAATCCTAGTATTCAGCTAAACCATGAGAAGAATCTCTATAATCATACGAATGGGATGAACCACTTGACCGCAATAAGTAGGTTCACTGATCAAGCTCCATCCATGGACCTAGAAGTGAGCAATTTATTGAACACGGAGACTGGGATGATCTAAGATCGGTTGTGGAGTTTGCAGCTGCTGATCGCCGGTTTTCTTCATGTAATGCAAGTTTGCCTGTATTCGCTTTGAAAACCTTATGAAATATCGATTTCAGGTTATATTGTATGACGAAGATGACACTTTCGTTGTAAAATTAATTAGTCGATACACCTGTGTATAAACTAGTTTATGAATAAGGCACTCACATCGATCTAGCATGACCGCCCATCTCACCATCTTTGTTTACATAAAATGTCAGGATATGAGGATTTTGTTAAACCACTCAATTTTTGTTAGCTTTTAGCTAGATTAATGTATTAAAGACTTTTTATTTTGTATCATATCATGTTATATCTACATAAACATATATATATAATTGTTTAATTGTCTGTTACATTGACAAATGGCAGCATATAAAGATCCATTTGAAATGTTTGGCCTGCTGCAAACACAAGGAATGTGGCCAATATTAGCTAGTATACTTTTGAGCAGGAACATAACTTAGAAGCTAGGGTTTCATGTTGGAGTGTATTATATTTTGAGAATTAAATATTAAAATAGTACTATGAAAGTGTTCCTGATAAAACTCAGGTGGTTAAGGATGTGAAAAGGTAGAATTGATATGATTTTATTGAAGTTACAATGCAGAATCAACAAAGGACTCCAATGAAATCAACTAGTCCCTATGGAGAGGACTCAAATTGAAATACAAAATGATTGATGATTATTTTCTACCTTATGCCCTTATTTTATAGCTAAGAAAAGTAAATGCAAATACTAAAATATGGCAAGTAAATGCGGAGATCAGAATAGACAACTGAAAATCAGGGATTGATTTTCAGTCAAATCAATAGTTGATTTCTCTTCAGATTCTCTCTCTTTCCATTTGATTTCTTCCTTCTAGAATATGTATGCATCAGCTGTTGTCCCAATCTCTAGATCAAAATATATAGATTGCAAAGTGTATTGAAAATGAATAAGTTATTTTGTCTATTAATTTCTAATCGATACAAACAATCTAATCGGTATGATCTACCATTGTGATGGTTCGGTTTGTAACCGCTTGTAACCGCCATCTAGTAACCGCTATATGGTTACAAAGTTCCTACTTAACATGTTTGGTCATTCGTCTAATAATGTTTACATAAGAAGCATAAAAGTTAGGATTATTTGGTTCACATTCTTCTCCTTAATCTTGATCGTTCCTTCGTCCTAAATCTTGAACTCCGAGCATTTGTCGCATAGTCACGAACTTCAATCTTGGTAGAGCCTTCGTTAGAATATCTGCTCTTTGTAGTTCTCCGCTGACATGTTCCACATTGATGTGCCCATTCTCTAAACTTTCATGAATGAAATGGTAGCGAATATCGATGTGCTTGCTTCTTCCATTAAAAATTGGGTTCCTGACGAGTGCTATTGCTGAAACGTTGTCGACCTTCAGCGTTACTCTTTTCTCTTCCCATCCAGTTAATTCACTAAGCAATCGATTTAACCATAAGGCTTGACATGGTGCTGCAGTAGCCGCCATGAATTTTGATTCACATGATGATAGCGCTACTGTTGGTTGTTTCTGAGTACACCAGGTAATAGGTGACTCTCGAAATAAAATACTATCGAGAGTTCCTTTTCCTTGATCGATGTTGATTCCATAACTCACGATCACAGAACACATATTCTTGCGACCACCTTCTTGCTTATATATTATGCCATGCTCCTTTGTTCCTTTGATGTATCGGATTACTTGCTTTACCACCTTCGGTGATGATCCTTGGTCTTGCATGAATCTGCGAGTAGTCCGTGAGTAACTAAGATACGGTCTTGTATGCGATAGTACACGAGACTTCAATTAAGCTTACGTAATAAGTTGCGTCACCGAGTTTCCATCTTCGCCTTGACCAACTTAGTACCCGGTATCCATTGGTATCTTCGTATCATTACTATTTGCCATACTTGTTTCCTTCAAGATCTTGTTAATATAACATATCCGCTTGATTGTAATCTCTCCTCCCGCCGTGTAACTTCTATCCCAAGATAATAAGCTAATAGTCCTAAGTCGCTCATTTCAAATTTATCCTTCATACAGGATTTGAATTCTTATTTCCTTCCTTGGAGTGCTGTGATTATCAAATCATCTACGTAGACTCCAACTATAAGTGTATAATTCTTGTTTCTCTTCGTATCAATGTTGCAAAATCGTGAATCGGTGAGTGGGCGGTCGACCACCACGCAGCAGTGTCGGTCAAATCGGGATAATCGGTGATTAATCGGATTGGCATTTCCTACAATTTTTGGTATTTCTAGAGACCAAACTAAAAATCTTACCGATTCCAAGCTGCTATGGTTCCAAACCTCAATAAAGGCTCCAATTTCGATTATGATGCCCATTATGCGATATAAGTGAAATATCGATCCTCAAATGAAGTAGAATGCCTAAATTATTTTTTTTTAAATGACCGATTTGCCCGATTCGCCGATTTTTGACCGCTATCATCAATTTTTTCCTAGGCCGATTTTCGACCGATTTTCAAAAATCGACAAGGTACTCGGCCGATTAACGATTAATCGGCGATTAATCGGCGAGTTGACCGATTTTGCAACATTGCTTCGTATAAAGCGCTTGTTCGAGATTACACTTCTTAAAGTCTAAAGACTTTAAGGTTTGATCAACTTCACATTCCAAGCTCTCGGTTCTTGTCTTAAGCCATATAAAGCTTTACGTAAGCTTATAGACTTTTCACAATTTCCTTGTTGTGTAAATCCTTGGGTTGTATAACGTAGACTTATTCCTTCAAATCTCCATGTAAAAAGCCGATTTTACATCAAGTGATGTACTTGCCATCCATGATATCTTTGCTAGTGCTAATATCAACCGAATTGTCTTTATCCGAGCAGCAGGTGCAAATACTTCATCAAAGTCTATTCCTTGTTCTTGTACATAACCTTTTGCTACTAACCGTGCTTTGTATTTGATGATATTTCCTTTTGCATCCCTCTTGGTCTTGTAAACCCATTTGAGTCCTATTGCCCTCTGGCAATGTAGTAAGAGTCCATGTATTATTTCTGTTGATTGAATCCAATTCAATCTCCATGGCCTCAATCCATTTCTCATCTGTTGATGCTTCCTTATAGTTACGGGGTTCTTCTTCCGTAAATAATAAACTTTGTGGTTCAACCCTTCGTGCATATTTGTATATTTCCGTCATATCTCTATATTCACGTACGGGTGTATCATCAAATCTACCTCTTGAGTTCTCTACAGAACTAGTAGTAGCCTCTTCTATGTGTGGGTCGTAATTGTATGTCGGTGGTGTGATTGGTGAAACTGGATCAGGAATCTGATCTTGCTCATGATACGTATTATCATCATTTTCTGTGTTGATTGGTGTAAGGTTTTCATTGTCAACTCCTTCTACCACAAAACTAGTCAAAAATGTGTCTTGTGTGCTCGTATCCTCTTCATTTATATCTTCTGTCTAAATTCCTTGAATGTACTAAATGCCTCATCTTTCGATGTCGGAAAGAGGCCCACATAAAGCGTGTACAATCATCTACTAACAAGAAAATGAGTTTCTTGCTGAGTGTGTTCTTGGACTTATAGGACATAAAGGTCTCCATATACCAAGTCCAATGGGTTCTTTGATCTGAATTTAGCTTGATTTGGAAATGGTGTTCTACGGTGTTTTCCTAATAAACATGCATCACAAATCTGCCCGGCATGATTTATTCTTGGAATTCCTTCTATTAGACCTTTCCTAGTCATCTTGTTAATATCGTTGATAAGGTTTTAAAAGGTACCATTTTGAGGGGTCATTTAAGTCCTTATTTGATCACTTTTGTATCCGTTATTGCTTAATATTGTTCCTTTTCACTTTTTAGGTCTCGTGAAGGCAAAATCTTTGGAATGACACTTATTTAGACGAAAAGCGCGAATATATGAAGAAAATGGCCAAAGTCGAAATCGAGACACTCACGATTCTTTGAATGTAGAAGGCGGCGGCGTCGGGAGCTATTTGTGACGCCGTCGGAGAATTATTGTGTGGTCGAAACTCAAAACTCGTGTTTTCAAGAGGCAGCGTCTAGTTGTGAAAGAGTAGGCCGTCGCTACTCGAGACGGCCTAGATGCGATCCGGACGGCGTCGGAAAGCGAAGGACGGCGTCACGGACATAAGGTGACGCCGTCGCCAAGGTTAACGTGCCAAGCGAAACCACAATGGCGGCGACACGGCGTCACTAAACATAAGGTGGCCGTCGCAATTGTAATCTTATATATAGAATCCGAATTTTTCGGTCTTTGTGTGGAGAGTCTTTGGGTAAAACCTAAAACCGAACCTAAGGTGTCTTGTCAGTATTTTAGGGTTTTTAACCCTATCTTACACCAAGATAAGTCTTTGCTTCATTAATTCAATTATGTCTTTGATTATTTGTGTATGCTTGCATGTTCTCCATGTCCGGCTAATTTATTTGTGTGTTTGCTTAGGAAGTATGAAACTTAATTATTGAATATTGATTGGTTGTTTCTTAACTTAGTTGATTAATGATCTAGTAATGCGATAGGTCATTCGTTGTGTACTTAATGCTTGATTCATCTTTGTGAACCTTAGAGTATGATTACACGAGTGATTGTAGGCTAAAACATCCGAAGAGTGCCTTAGGTAGGAGTCTATAATCTCTAAGTGGATTTGTAGACAAGACCCTTTGGTAAGTTCAAAGAGTTAGGAGAAGCATACCTACAACTTTAGAAACACAACGCATAACTAGGAATAAGGCGTGACACTCAACCATCAATAGGAGATAATTAAGGAGTAATACAAACTAAGTAAACACATCTTTAAACTATCATACGAGCACACATTAATTAGACATAGACTCCACAACCTTAGTTTAGATAATTAGATAATAGTAGAGTAATCGGTGAAATACCAACCCCCAAATCAATACCCGAGATTCGTACTTTTCCATTTTCATAAAATATAAAAGATAAAAATAATCTTCCTCAACCTTAACCTTAGCGTAGTAACTCCTACTAGCATTCCTATTCCCAGAGAGCGATATCAATACCGTGGCTTACCCTAATTACTACACTACAACGATTAGGTTCCTTTGCCTAGGGTGTTATAAAACTTGCTCGAAGAAAAGGAAGTTTCCTTGACCCCGACGGCGTGTGGCGTTATCAAGTTTTAGGCGCGTGCGGGAATAGAATAGCTAGTTAGTAGTCCACCTCGTTTAGGTTTCTTTGCTTGATTCCTATCAAGTAAACTTTTTCTCATTTTTAGATTTCTCTTAGTCTATCCCCTTCTTCGTGACCTTTGTTAGTAATTCCATCACTTTTCATCATGGAAGGTGATAACCCGCTACCATTCATCAACCCACCACCAAATGACCCGCCAAGAGCCCGTACTCTTGGTGAATACTCGAGACCAAGCCACTTAGGCTATAGGAACACCATTGAGCTTCCGACCAAGCCCAAACTACGGCCTGCGATCCGACACCATCCGGTTGGTGCAAAGCGGATGTGCATTCCATGGACTTCGTTAGAAGATCCAAATCGACATCGAGGATTTCCTCAAAATCGTCGATTCCATCGACCTTGATGCTACTACTCGGGAGACCACGCGCTGCGTCTCTTCCAATTCTCTCTACGGGACCAAGCTAGTAATTGGCGGCGACTTCCATGGCTCCATCTCAAGTTGGGATGATCTTACTTCGCTTCCTTGCTCAATTTTTCCCACGGGAGAACCACTAAGCTTAGGAATGACATCTTGATGTTCAACAACGTCAAGGTGAATCTCTCTGAAGCATGGACCCGATTCAGGACTTACTTCATAAAGTCCTCATCACGGCATTGATCTTTGGCTCCAAGTCCAAATCTTTTATGATCATGTCAACTTTCCCACTAAGCGATCCATTGACCAAGCGGCGGTGGAAAACTTAGTGATCTCACCTGAAGAATCATGGGAAATAATAGAGGACCTTGCCCTCTATGACAACGAAAGTTGGGATGACCCCGTGAGCCGCCCAAAACCGTCAAGGCAATCTCCTTGCCTCCTCCCGACCGTAGGATGATCGAACTTGAAGATCAAGTTAAATTTCTCATGAGTTCCTACAAAATCCTAAGTCCTCACGACAAGTGAATCAAATCACTCTACCTTGTGAGTTATGCGGTGGTCCCATGACACTCGTGGCTGCTCAAGGCTCTCCGAACAAGCTTTGCGGACTACGCCTCCATACGTACCGGCGGGCGGGAGAGAAGTGGTACACTTTCAAACCCGAACAAAACAACTTAGGAAACTCATACAACCCTCATGGAAAAATCACCTAATCTTAAGTGGAACCAAAACTCAAGCACACCCCAAAGTTCATCTAGTTCGCCTAATAGGTTCAATTCTTCTTATCTGGGGAACCCACTAATCTTGAAGCAATTGCATCTAGATTTTGTCATCCCAAGAAACTCGATTGAATAAGCTTGAAGCCGATTTTAAGCAAAAGCAGGCGAGATGACAACCAAGCTTGATGCCCTCTTAAAGCCTTCAATGAGCGGGAAGTTGGAGCACTCCCAGTGATACCATTAAGAACCCAAAAGTGAATTCGATTGCATCGACTTCACATTCGATTCACCATGGGAAAGTGCACATCCATGTCCCTTTCACCCAACGGTTCACTCGGTAAATGCTATCAAAAGGGTTCCAAGTCATCCAAGAGATACCAAGGCCCGGCACCTTTGGTAAAGCCTACTCGAGAAACCCGTCGGCCAAGAATCCAAACCTAGTTTAGAGGAGGAGTACAAGGAACTCTATCAAGAGAAACCAATTCTTGAAGTCTTAGCTCATGCACTTATTATAATGCTTTAAAAGAAAAATATGAGTTAGAACTTAGGCTTGGGAAACATGGGTCCGCCTTTGTGCGAAACAACTTACCTAAGAAGTTAGATGATCCCGGCTATTCACTCTTCCGTGTAGACTTGGAACTTCCAAGCCACTCGATGCTTTTGCGATTTAGGATCATGCATCAATCTCGTTCCGTTGTCCCTTCATGAAGCCTCAACCTAGGTAAAATTGAACCAGCGGAAACTATCTTAGGATTAGCGGACGGTAGTATAGCACGTCCGGTTGGAATAATAAAGGACATGGTAGTACATGTAGGAGAGTTGACTCTTTTGGCCGACTTTCATGTACTCGACATGAATAAGGACCCGACATGCCCATTACTAGTTGGAAGAGGATTTTTAGCTACCGCTAGTGCCATCATCGATTGTAAGATGTCCAAAATAGTGGTAGGAGAGGGAGTGCTAGGTCCGTTTACGATGTTAAAAACATACATACTATAAGGATGAGGAAATCCCACAAGAGATAGGGTTGGATAGAGAGCCTTCTCGATATGGACATTGGTTTAGAAGAACATGATAGGCCCCAAAGACCTTTTTACCTAGATAAGGCCTTTGCTAGTGCAACAACTTTCCAAGAACAAGAATTGGCTAGGGATAGAAGTGAACCCGTTCGAGGACGCCTTAGTATTTAGGAAGATGACCGAGTTCCTAGGAAGCTTGCCGTTAACCTTGTCATGAATAAGTGGATGGTTGAAATCCGAACACATGTGGAATTGGAATAGACCGCTAGTGATGGTAATGGAAGGTGGCACATTAGGATACAAATCTATGATCCCGATGGTGAGATGTTTGAAAAGGCATATTTAACCGAGCGTATTTCACGGGAACTTGAATGATAAGTTTGATCCTTACGATATTGTTGAGGATAGACTTACGTATATCGATGCGTAGGAGCACGACTATGAGTCTAGCTACAAGACTCTTAAATAAAGAAAAGCGCTTGTGGGAGGCAACCCATGCTTAATTGTTTGCTTGTTAGTGTCATATATCTTTTATTAATTGTTTATCCTCATGTTTAAATTTGTAAAATGCTTTATTTTGTTTTTAACCGTCTTAATTACATATAAAGGTATTTTACATAAGGGATAAGTGTAGGGAGGATTACACACGTTTTCAAAAGCGTAAACATGAGAATAGCAATTAATTAAAAGATATATATGTTTGTTTGTTCGAGTCAAATGCTTGTATCGAGTCATAATGAATGTTTTGCGAAATTTTTCCAGATTCTAAAGATGTAAATTTTCCGAAATTTTTCCGAAAATCGCAGAGCAGTTTTGTCAGGATAACTGGCGTCGAGATTGCAACTGACGGCGTCGGGAAGGAGTAAAACATCAGATTATTTTTCTCGTTTTACGAGCTACTTATAAATTTTGGAATTTTTCGGTCTTAATTTTCTTAGAAATTCAGTAAACATCCATTCCACAAGCATTATATCCTAGTTTAAATCGAGTCTTATATATATTATTACCGCGATTTTACTGTGAAGGTTTCGTTTGTTTTCTTCAAGTGTGCGAGTTTAGTTTGTCAAGAAGAAGTTACATAAGATTGGAAGGAGCTTTTCATAATAATTCTTCTTGAAAAGAATTTAACCACCACTTTACACGGATCCTACCGAGCTAATCGGGAGTATTAGTTTCTTCGTTTTAATTACCTTCTTTTATCATAACTTTGATACTTTCGGGGAACATTGGGGACAATGTTCAGTTTAAGTGTAGGGAGGGAAAATAAAACGGGAACTTTGAAACTATGCTTATCCTTGACTATTTGCTTTGTCTAATTGTATTTGTGTAATAAACCATGAGAAATGTCGGTTAGGGTAATTTTGGCACCAAATTTAAAATTTTTCATAACATATAGGAGTGGGCCATTAGTCTTAACAAAAGCGTCTCATGGATAGGAAGTTGCATGACTAGCACAAAAACCCTTACCACCCAAATTCCACCCAAAATGTGAGGATCGCCCTTAGATTAGTAGGAATTAAAAGCATTCATCTTTAATGCTTAGAGTGTGAACCGGTAGTATATTAGATTCTAGAACTTGTTTTGTGATGCATTCCGAGATCGCAAGTGAGGCTACACTTGTGTAGTTAGGAATAACTAAATGATAAGAGGCATTAGGATAAACCCTTGTTTGATACACCGTAATATAATTACTTCTTCCACATCGGTTGAGTAATTCCCCGCACCACTGCGTTGTACTCATCTTTAGTACACGATACCCTAGTTAACCCCTCGAGCCTATCCTTTTCGCGGTTCTCGTGATATTTCGGTTTTTCCGAATATCAATGAAAACATTGTTTACACCCCACCCCAAATATACACCCAAATCGCCTTAGCCTACCCACTTATGCACTCACTTTTAGTGCAAATATTTATTATCACCCTAAACCCTTAGTTCAATTATCCGGTTGCTTGCATAAGTTGCTAAGTCGAGTCATATCCTTTGTATACGTTTTGGGATGATTGGGATTCATGGGAAAAGTTAAAGTTTATGAAATGACGGAAGGGCGTTAAATTCAAATTCCTTTTGTTTACGTAATAATGTACCCCAAGTGTTTTGATCTTGTCAAATCGGGTCAAATTAGTGTTAGAACAATAAAACTCAAGTGAAGGGATGTGCTGTAAATCCCTAGTATTTTGATGTTATCGTAGAGGATGGTAGAGTAAAGTGTATGAAAAAAAAAAAAAAAAAAAAAAAAAAAAAAAAAAAAAGAAAAGAAAGAAAAAAAATAGAGTGATTAAAAAAAAAAAAAAAAAAAAATACGGGCTACCATCCTACATCTATCCTTTAAATTTATGTTTGTTTATTTCAGATTATCTAGAGTTTAGAGTGTCGAATCTTGGCTTAGCAACGCCATTCTTCATATGCGATTAACATAAAGATTTTGACTTACCACCACTAAATAGCCTATCCCACCAAACCCTTATTTCCTACCGTAAGCCTAACATTACAACCCTTTAAAGACCTCTTTGATAGTCTTTCCTAGGTGCTTCGCCAAAGCGATGGAGGTTTGATCTATTCTCGAGCCTATGGTAATCTATGTACTAGGACCGGTTAATGAGTGTTTATCTTCCATTTCCTATATTGTTATATTTCATTTACACACCGAGAGAGATGTGAGTATCCAAACACCCCATGTGAGGTGCTAGTATGTAATTTCCGTGCTTGTTATGACTTTTCTTGGGCTTATATGTGTTGTGGACCGTTTTGAATTAATCTTTGAATGACCCCAACTTATAAATTAATTGGCTAAAAGCACATTTGCTTGAGGACAAGCAAATAACAAGTGTAGGGATATTTGATAAGGTTTTAAAAGGTACCATTTGAGGGTCATTTAAGTCCTTATTTGATCACTTTGTATCCGTTATTGCTTAATATCGTTCTTTTCACTTTTAGGTCTCGTGAAGGCAAAATCTTGGAATGACACTTATTTGGACGAAAAGGCGCGAATATATGAAGAAAATGGCCAAAGTCAAAATCGAGACACTCACGATTCTTGAATGTAGAAGGCGGCGTCGGGAGCTATTTGTGACGCCGTCGGAGAATTATTGTGTGGTCGAACTCAAAACTCGTGTTTTCAAGAGAGGCGTCTAGTTGTGAAAGAGTAGGCCGTCGCTACTCGACGGCCTAGATGCGATCCGAACGACGTCGAAGCGAAGAGGACGGCGTCGCGGACATAAGGTGACGCCGTCGCAAGGTTAACGTGGCCAAGACGAAACCCCAATGGCGGCGACACGGCGTCGTCACTAAACATAAGGTGGCGTCGCAATTGTAATCTTATATATAGAATCCGAATTTTTCGGTCTTTTGTGAAGAGTCTTTGGGTAAAACCTAAACCGAACCTAAGGTGTCTTGTATGATATTTTAGGGTTTTAACCCTATCTTACACCAAGATAAGTCTTTGCTTCATTAATTCAATTATGTCTTTGATTATTTGTGTGTATGCTTGCATGTTCTCCATGTCCGCTAATTTATTTGTGTGTTTGCTTAGGAAGTATGAAACTTAATTATTGAATATTGATTGGTTGTTTCTTAACTTAGTTGATTAATGATCTAGTAATGCGATAGGTCATTCGTTTGTACTTAATGCTTGATTCATCTTTTGAACCTTAGAGTATGATTACGAGTGATTGTAGGCTAAAACATCCGAAGAGTGCCTTAGAGTAGGAGTCTATAATCTCTAAGTGGATTTGTAGACAAGACCCTTTGGTAAGTTCAAAGAGTTAGGAGAAGCATACCCTACAACTTTAGAAACACAACGCAACTAGGAATAAGACGTGACACTCAACCATCAATAGGAGATAATTAAGGAGTAATACAAACTAAGTAAACACATCTTTAAACTATCATACGAGCACACATTAATTAGACATAGACTCCCACAACCTTAGTTTAGATAATTAGATAATAGTAGAGTAATCGGTAGAAATACCAACCCCCAAATCCAATACCGAGATTCGTACTTTTCCATTTTCATAAAATATAAAAGATAAAAATAATCTTCCTCAACCTTAACCTTAGCGTAGTAACTCCCTACTAGCATTCCTATTCCCCTAGAGAACGATATCAATACCCGTGGCTTACCCTAATTACTACACTACAACGATTAGGTTCACTGCCTAGGGTGTTATAAAACTTGCTCGAAGAAAAGGAAGTTTCCTTGACCCCGAACGACGCGTGTAGCGTTATCAATCATCAAAGTTCAGATGACCTAATCTAGCATGCCATAACCATGCTTGGTTATCTATATTTGCTAAGAGACATATAGGTGCTTCTATCTGTAATTGAATCTTATAGAGTCGATTCTTAGATCTTTCAACTTTCATCAACAACTTCTTGTTCTTATCATACAAAGTCAACTTGTTTCATTCCATAATGACCTTACAACCTATTTACGTAAGTTGTCCTAGACTAAGTAGGTTGCTCTTGAGGTTTGGTATGTAGTATACCGATACTACCTTTTGTTCTGGTTCTTACAACCTAATAATATAGACCCTCTACCCATTATCTCGTACATATGATCCATCTCCAAACGTACTCGTCTGTTACGCTTTCATCAATATCCCTAAAATGACTCTTTATTCCCGTTATATGGTTACTTGCACCATTATTTAAATACCATATGCTTGCGTCTGCTGTAGCATATTTTCCTGGTTGAATTTGTTCTTCATTCAACAACACTTCCTCGTGTTCAGTTTCGTGCCTAGTCATTAATAGTGATGGTTCATCGTCTTCTAAGATAAGGTTTGATTGTTCCTGAGTTGCTGATGTTCCTCTACAATTCCTTTTAAGATGTCCAATTTTATGACACATGTAACATTTTACCTTACTTACATCACACTCACTTTTATTCTTATCCGAACTCCCTTTGTGACTTGAGTTCCCTCCTTGTGAGTTGTTTCTATTTCCATTATTCTGCCAGTTCCATCGTGAGAAATTTGATTTCCCTCCACGTTTGTAAAAACGTTTTATGTTTCCTGAGTGTTCGCCATGTGCGAATAATAGGTTTTCCTGGCTTTCTACTTGTCCTCTTTTCCGGAGTTTTATCCTTTCCTCAAATGCCTTGAGTCTTCCAATGATCTCATCTAAAGTGATGTCATCGAGATCATTTTTCTGTTCTATGGATGCTACTATCTGAATGAACCTATCTGGTGTGGAGTCTAATAGTTTTCGAACTAAAAGTGATTCATCCAAAGTTTTCCCTAATTCTTTTGCCTTCGTGGCATAACCGTTTAGTTTAGCCGTAAATGCATCCACCATCTCATCTTCCTTCATCTGAAGTGAGTTAAACCCAATCATCAATGATTGTAACCGTGCTTTCTGCACTCTATCTTCTCCAACGTGTCTTTTCTTTAGCAAATCCTAAAATTCCTTAGCCGTCTTACAACCCGCTACTTGTAATATCACATCTTCAGTCAACGCTTGATATAGGAAGGCAGTCGTTGCCTTATCCTTCTTATCATCTACTTGCGTATCTATCTTTGGTTCTATTGCTTCCCATAAGCCATGTGCCTCTAGCATAACCTTAATTTGTATAGCCCAAACTGTGTAGTTTGTGGTTTTCAACTTAGGACATTGATATTGTGCAATAGGTGTTACGGGTTTTGTTGTAGTTGATGTGCTTGGTATATCGTCGACAGTCATCTTGAAAGTGCTTAGTATCTTCACTTTCTAATTTTAATGGGATTTATCCTTCCTAGTGTGGTCTTTCTATAAAATATGGGAATATCTAATCTTCCGGGAATCCTAATAATACAGGATCAATAAATAGTTCTCGGGATTTCCTAATAGTATGAAATAACTATTCTATACTATTCTAATATAAATGAAATCCAGAAAGTTTAACTTGTGACCTCGATGATGTGATGAACACAAGTGTATTCCCTTTGGCTCGCGTTAGTAAAAATGTTTACCAACGTCTTGTTGCTATTCCCAAGTTTGGTTCCTTTCGTCTTTGCCTTGCCTCGTTGTGACCCTTGATGTTCTTACTAGTCTCGAATTTTTACCCCTTCGAAATCACAAACACCAAATTTCTTCGAATTTCTTTCATAAAGGTTTCGGCCTCCTTTTTGCTTCGACAACAAAACTGTCTCGACCTCTTTGAATTTGTGAACTTCGAATGGCAAAACAACTTTTATGTCAAATTGATTTTTTTCAAACAAGCCCAAAAACAAAATGTTTTCTTCTCTTGTTAATCCACACTATAAAACGTCTCTTTCCCTTGTACGTTATTTGATTTCTTTCTTCGAGACCAAACTTCCCACGTACAAAACCTTGGTACCGAGATGGTAACCAATCACCGAAACAAACAAGGTTGTTTGCTTCTGATTTTCTTCCCGTTGTTGTTTTCCTTTATGTCGTCCCGAACTTGGTTTAAAATTGCTTTTTGCGATCCGATGCGCTCAAGGTCCAAAAGGCCAATGCGTAATGCGAGATGCGAATGCGAGTGCAATTTAGACGCGATGCGTTTAGTATTAAAAAAGTGAATAAAATATTTATAAATATTATATTTTTACCAAGTACCAAGTAAAAGCAACAAACTTATAAACAAATCACTAACATATTCAAAATCAGATGATGACATGATGTTAAAATATATCAAAAGTATACTTACAAGCTACAAGCTATATCAATAACAAAGAATCATAATTTACTCATAATTAAATCAATAGCAAAAGTTAGTATTATAAAGTTTAGTCAAAGTTGAACAATATGTGAGTTCTAGCATTGAATCAAATAAATTAATTCACTTTGTACCTAATAAAATAAAATATGTGATTATTATAATTAAAGAAGAACATATGAGTTTTACAACTTGAATCACACAACAGAAAGAAGAAAACTATTCGATTATGCATTAAAGTAAATTAAAGAATTTACTCACTTTGTAGAATCAGTCGCACCACCAGGAGATTAAAAGAAATAAAAATGGGGTAATTTGGATTTAGGTCAAGAACTATGGTTGTCAATGTGTATTTTTATGGACGTCATTTACTAAGGTCCTTATTAAAATAGTTAGGATTCGTAAATCAACCTAAATTTCAAATTGCACTAATTTCGACTATTGATAGCATTATACAAATGCGATAAATTGAGGTCAATTGCGAATGCAATCTGGAATGGCCTTGCATTAGGTGTCATGATGCGAAATTCCAAATGCAATGCAATGATGCGTGCAATTTGCGCAATGATGTGAGCATTTTTAAACCAAGGTCCCGACACTACTCCACACAAAAAACTTGAGCGCTCTTCTTTCCCTTTGTCACATACGTATTTCCTCCACAACAACGTTTTCCCCGAGTGTTTCCCGCGTTTTTTCTTCTAATTTGAGTTTGAATTTAACCGGTTTCTCAAAGTATTTGCCCACTTGCTCTCTATTCCGAAAAAAGTGTATGTCTTTCCTTCCTTCCCTATGTTGTCGCCAACAATGGTTTCCCCACCAATCCGTTTGGTGTAAACGTTTGCAATCCCCTACGTAAACGATCGTGGGCACTATCTTCTACGTATGCTTATTCACGTCTTGTTTCTCTTGGAAGTAGAGAGAAAACAAAACAAAGTTCCTGATGCCTATCGAAATGAAATGATCACAGCCCATTGTCCTTGGGTCTTCTCGTTGGTATTTTGGTATTCAAAACGAGTCGCGTATAACCACTGCTCTTGATGCCAATTGTTGTCCCAATCTCTAGATCAAAATATATAGATTGCAAAGTGTAATGAAAATGAATAAGTAATTTTGTTATTACTTTCTAATCGATACAAATGTGTACGTATATATACAATCTAATCGGTATGATCTACCATTGTGATGGTTCGGTTTGTAACCGCCATCTAGTAACCGCTATATGGTTACAAAGTTCCTACTTAACATGTTTGGTCCTTTGTCTAATAATGTTTACATAAGAAGCATAAGAGTTAAGATTATTTGGTTCACATCAGCTTCCTATCAGTTCTCCCCCCATGGAAACTTGCCTTGTCCTCAAGGAAAAAGGGTGGGAATTGTCCATAAAGTAAATCATAATCTTCCCAAGTGGCTTCTTCAAAGGTCGGTTTGCCATTGCACCAAAGAATTCCAAGGTATTGGACCGGGTATCCGCGGTGTGTTAGAATCTTGTCGTGCACAAGAATCGCTCCCGTCGAGAGTGATGGGCAAGGGGCAGGAGGTTAGGAAACCAACCGACCGCAAAGGGACACGAGATGAAACATGAAAAATAGGGTGAACTTTGGAGTCTTCTGGTAGGGCTAGTTCATAAGCTACACGTCCCACTCTACGAACAACAACATATGATCCAAAGTAACGTGGAGAAAGCTTCTCGAACTTTTGTTTAGATAGTGAGCGTTGGCGGAATGGTTGAATTCTTAGAAGAACGGCATCCCCAACTTCGAATGATAATTCTCGTCGCTTAGAATTGGATTGAGCTTTCATACGAGATTGTGCTTTAAGCAGGTTGGAACGTAGAAGTTGAAGTGCATCATCATGAGTAATTAACTGGTCCTCTAAGTTTGCATTCAGTGTCTTACCTTTAACATAAGGATTAAGTGCAGGCGGGTCACGACCATACAGTGTCATTTCACTAGAGGTGTGATACCCTGTGTTGAAAGAGTATTCTGCCCATGCCAAAAATTTTCTCCAAGAAGATGGTCGCTCATGAGCAAAGCATCGTAGGTAAGCTTCCAAGCAACGGTTAACCACCTCAGTTTGACCATCTGATTGTGGGTGATAAGCGGTGCCCATACGAAGGCGTGTTTGACTCAAACGGAACAACTCCTGCCAAAATTTGCTTAAAAAGATCACATCTCTATCAGAAAGGATGGAACGAGGCATACCATGCAAACGAAAAATCTCTTTACAAAAGAAAGCAGCCACTTATTTTGCCGTAAAAGGATGAGCCAAAGGTAAGAAATGGCTATATTTACTCAATCTGTCTACCACAACTAAAATCGTGTCGACACCTCCTGTTTTGGGTAGCCCAACGATGAAATCAAGGGATATATCTTCCCAAACACGATCAGGGATTGGTAGAGGTTGAAGTAAGCCGTGGAGCTAAGGTGCGTACTTGTTTTGTTGAGACACCATGCAATTTGTACATGAGTTTCACACCCTCTTCATTTGTGGCGGAAAATTTTTCTGTAAGGCGCTTAAGTGTTTTAAGATAGCCTCCATGGCCTCCTCGTTAATGAATCATGGCACTCGGACATAAGTTTCTTCGCAATGATGAGTCGTCCTAATAACAAGACATTTGTGATAAAACAACTTATTGTCATTTAAAGAGAACTCATGATGAGATGTTGGTCTTGTCTTATAGAGGTGATGATATTCTTTGTATACGGTCGTTTAACAAGGCTTCGTGGAGAATCAAAAATCCATATTAACCGAAGCACAATGACCATAAAATCAAGATGTTACGGCCTTCAGAAAGAGCATCGGCTCCTTGATTTTCTTTCGGTTATAAATAATGGTGAAGTCAAAAGGAAATAACTTCATGAGAAGGCGTTATTGCTCACTAGTCGTAACTCGTTGAGCAAGCAAGTGCCTTAGACTACAGTGATCTGTCTTCACATAAAAATGCCTTCCCAATAGATAATGTCTCCATTTTTGCAACGCCAAAACCAAAGGCAGTAGTTCCCTATCATAAGTCGATTTTAATCGACTAGAGAACGATAAACCTTTACTAAAAATTGCAATGGGGTGCCCCGACTGTAGTAAAATAGCTCATACTCCAGCCGAAGAAGTGATTCGCTCCCGAACAGTCAAGTTTTCTCACAAGCCGACCACTTGTGAATGGCCGATCAGAAGAAACTTAAAGCGGTTCGGAAAGCAAATGCAATGAAGATCGAGGAGAGTATAGTGTTTCCCATGTCGTTATGTCCCGGTGAGCTATGCTAAGAATCACCAAACGAATAGTGATCGAGAGATTTGAGCGAAAAGAGATTTTAATATTATAACTACTGTAAAAAGCAAACAAATTACGGGGCTTAAATGCAAATTAAAGGAAATTAAAAGATAAAAATATTAAATAAACGCTATCACTATTTGCAAAATGATGTTTTTGATTTTATTTTTATAAACTCGAATTAAAAACTACGCGACGCACAAATGAAAATGTGAAACTAAATCAATATTAACCCTAAAAATATGAAAATGATATTTTACAAACCTAATGATAAAAGAAAATTTTAGGAAAAGAAAATTATTTTAAAACTATTTATCTAATTATTATTAATTAAAACTATTTTAACTATTTAATAATAGCCTAAAATACAAGAAAATATGAAATAAAGCTAGAAAAATAAAATTATGACTTAGAAAAATCTAAAATAACAAAAGAGAATTTTCAAAACTATTTTTGTATTTATACGAATATTTTTATTTTCTAGGAATTAAAACTATTTAAAACTACTTAAATTGCCTAAAATACAAATTTAACTAAGAAAATCTAGAAATATTTTTTGACTTTTATATTTATCTTAACTTAAGAAAAATGAAAAATTATTTTTGAAACTTTCTTAATTGATTGTATTAAATGCTAATTAAAAAGACTTAAAACTAATTAAAATAGGAAAATAGCAAGCAATTACTAGAAAAATATGAAAATTTCAGAAAACTCTAAAATAATATTATGAATCGAGAAAATATGAAAGCAGGTGCTTGTGTGTAAGAAAATGAGGTACAGAAAGCAAAGTGCTTATAGAATAAGCACTTCAAATAAGCCAAGAACCACAAACAAGCACCAAACTGAAACAGAAGTTGTACTATGCTAAAATTACTCACAATGAACTAAAAACAACAAGCCTTAACCTCAGAATTGTAACTAGCATAGATTTGATGATTTGAATACAAGTGCTAATAACAGTTTTAAGGCACTACTATAAGCTTAAGCACAAGACATTCAATAAGCTGAAATTTAAAACTAAGAGTTGGAACCTAACCTAGACCTGACTAACTACTTATGAACCAAATACCAGACCTAGACAAGCTCTTATGAGCTCATGCAACCCACACAAGATCAGAAAACTCAAGATATAATCGAGTTTTGTGAGCGAGGATATAAGACCTAAAGAGAAGTCGCTTTTAAACTATAAAAATTTGTAAAAATCTACAAAAATAGTAATAACAAATTAGACCAGCTGAAGTTAATGAACACCAAGTTTCACTTAGATTGGCTCAGAAATGAGCTCATGAAAAATCCTTTCAGTTGGGCTCAAAACAGGTTTTTCAAGTTTTGACTTTTGAAGCAAAAATGAAATGTTGACTTTGTTGAGTTTTGAATCCCATTTGAGGACTGATTATGAAGTATTATGATGAAATAGAACTAATGAAAGCTATGTTTATGAATTTTAAACACCAAACAAGTTTTTGAATCTCCAAAATCACAACAGTTATGTAATTAAGACAGAATTGAGATGAGTTTGACTTTTATGGTTTGCAGGCACAAAATTATGACTGATATGAGTTAAAAAGAACTAAACAAGCTTAAACCAACAAAACTCAACTCTTAGCAGTCCTCAAACACAGGTCTGCTGATTAATCCAAACACCACTGTAAACACTGATTTGCAAATTAAAAGAACTAACTTATGATCTAGCTAATGCAGACACTAAAACTGGATTAAACTAACCTAAATACAACCTAATCAACAAATACAAACCAATCTAAACAATAAATGCAGATTATGCAATAACTATTGAAATTAACTTACAATAGGTCCCAAACCACTATGGCTTAAAAGCAGCAGTGAACCAATGAACACAAGTAACCACTACCCTATCTATATCAACCCAACTCGCTTCTAAATCAACCCAATCCATTTACGCATCAACCATTTCCATTTCCTTCTCAATTTTGCCCAGTTGACTTTCATTGACCAATATCCAAAGTGACTTGAAACATAAATGTGAGCTTACAGAAAGCTATAATAAGCTAGTATAAGCTTGTTGGAACTGAGAAATAAGCTGTTTGAAGCTTGAGTATATGAAATTGAAACTGAAATATTTAACAGTAACCATGAAATATGAAATCTTAACACAACTTTGAATTAATACTTAAAATGAGTTGCAATACACTGAACTAAGTTACTTTGATACAAGGAAACTTTAAAATACAACTAAGAATTCAAGTAAGACTAAGAATTTGAAAAACGACATACATTTTTGAAATAAAACTAAGTACTCCTTTTCTCTTGCCTCTTTCTTCCTTTTTATACACCAATACAGCTTATCTCTCTCCTCTGAGTGCTTCCCAGCAATAATTTGAACCATTGGATAGCTAGAATTGATCTTGGCCGTTTAATGTATTTTGGCGCCAAAAGTGTTTTAACAGTGGGGAGGTTGAGTGTTAGGTTGAAGATGCATTGAATGCATCTTGGCTTTGTGTGTTTGGAGTGATAAGGTGAGGTGGTGATGATGGGAAATGGGCGAGTTGCGAGCGGTGGGTGTGAGGATGATGATGGAGGAACCTGAGGGTTGACTATATTTGACCGTTTAATTATTAAAAGGAAGGGTCAAATGTGAAGGGTCCAAATGGGTAAAAGGCAGGGGTCACTTGGGATGGCAGGGGTCCAAGGTCAAAAAGGTTTAATAACCAAGGACCTAATGTGTTATTTCTGAAAATCAAGGGACCTAGGCTGCCAAATCTGCAAAGTTGTTCCAAGGGCTGAAAATGACAAGTTTCAATAGTACAAGGACCAAAGCTGACATTTTCAAAATTCCAAGGACTATTTTTGCCAAATTTTAAACTTGAAGGACCAATATTGTAATTTCTCAAAACTTTTGATATTTTTCACCAAAGGACTAATTTTGACAAGTTATGATTTTAAAAGGACCTTTGGTGATTTTTCTTTGAAATTAAGTGCTCAGGACTATTTCGACAATTTTTGAAACTTGGGGGACCGAACGCCAATTATGCAAACTTAGCTCATTTTTCATCGATTTTGAACATTTTGCATCCGAAACATATAAATGCAATTTTGAGATATTTTCAGATTTTGATGCATTTCGAGCATTTTAAGTGTTTTGCGATTGATTTGACCAAAATGATGAGTATTTACACACTCATCAAGAAGCATCACACTCAACCGTGAAGGGTTCATGAAAATTTGGCAACTGCAAAACTGGGACTGTTGTAAGGGCTGACTTCAATTTATTAAAAGCTGATTCGGCTTCCAAGCTCCACAAAAACCCATTCTTCTTTGTCATATCAGTCAATGGTTTTGCAATCAAGCCATACCCCTATACAAATCGACGGTAATACCCCGTCAACCCAAGAAAACCAAGCAACTCTTTTGCATCACGAGGTAACGGCCAACCCAATACATCTTGTAACTTTTCAGGATCAACATCTACCCTTTTGAGATACCACATGCCCTATAAACTGTAGTTGTTGCTGTCCAAATACACATTTTTTGAGTTGGCAAAGAAGTTATTAGCGCGCAAGAGATCCAAAGCAATTTTTAGATGTTGTACATGATCTTTTATGTTTGCACTATAAACCAAGATATCATCAAAATACCAAGATGAATTTTGAAGGTGAGGTCAAACATGTCATTCATGGTGATTGAAAGGTTGATGGGCGTTGGTTGTCGAAAGGCATGACAAGGAATTCATAGTGTCCAGTGGGTTTGAAAGGTGTTTTTGTGTATGTCGATGGGTTCATTAAAATCGGTGGTATCCAGTTGAGATCAATCTTAGAAAGAGGGTAGCCCATGAAGTTCATCAAGGAGTTCGTCTATGTTGAGGATAGGGTATTTATCAAGGATCGTTTGTTGGTTTAATTTTCTGTAATCAACACAGAATCTCCATGTCCCATCTTTTTTCTTAACCAACAAAACTGGACTAGCAAAGGGGCTAGTACTAGGTCGAATGAACCCACAATCTAATAGTGTATTGACTTGTGTTTCAATTTCTATTTTTGGTTATAAGGATAAGCGTAAGGTCCGATATTAGGTGGTGTTGAATTGGGCGCAAGGTTATTGAATGGTGTGTGCTCTATTAGGAGGAGGTGTTAACCGCAAAAACATCTTGATAAGCTGATAAAAGTGATTGAATACCTGGTATCACAACTTGTGTTTGTGGTGCTTCTAAAGTGGCGGCATGAAGGGTCGAGTAAGATTGAAGAGTGTGACAACTCGTAAATTCCTCGATGTGTCGTAATTGGTGAAACGTCGATTAGAGCGATCGTTTGATTTAATTTGAGATACGAGTCGTATTTTATATCGTTTTTATTGGAATTAATATTCTAAAAACAATGGCGTAACTCTCGAGTCACGAATCTTTCGTTCTCTAGTCAAAACGAGCCCTGAATCAAATATTTCTAAAGTTTTATAAAAGTTTCACTTAGGGTCCTTGAGTAAATTACAATTTCCGCCCTAAGTTCACTTAAATTGCACCATTGGTCCCTCCATGAGTATAAATACCCCACCTCCTCACCATTCCCTCATTTTTACCTCTTCTTTCTCTCTCTAAAAATCACACACACATCCTCTCTCTCTCTAAGATAAAATCCGGCCACCCTTCCCCTAGGGTTCCGGTGCCGTCATATTTTCCGGCCAACTTTCCGGCGACCTCTTCTACTTACACCACCCATCTCATCTTGTAGATCGAGATCCCGTGGTTATATTTTTATAAAACACTCGTCATGAAACTCCCGCACGCGCTCCAAATCTTGGTTTCAAGATTCGGATGCCTAGGGTTTCATAAGATGACGATTGATTAAGGTCGTGGTTGGTTGATACGAGTTGTACTCGTATAAGGATGCCATCACAGCCCCTTATCCTCTCTTTTCTCACGGTAAGCACGTCACCCTCATAAACCTTGTCCTTTTTGATAATTTTACTATAAAGATATTCGTATATGTTGCTTGTGTCTATAATCGTGGATAACAAAAATAAAAACAAGATTTAAAAAAAGTTTTATTGATATTCGGTGGTAAGAAAACGTAAAAGAAATGGGTGCTTGGTTTTGGGTCGATCCTGTGTGAAAACCGTCGAGTGGTTAGACCCACGAGGGTCTCGAATATCTGGTCCTTGGTACTTGGTCTTGGATTTAAATGATAGGGTGTGTCGAATTACATTTTGGTCTCATATTGATGCCATTAGACTATGAATAATTGGTATGGTGAATGGTTGTAACTGTTGTGTGTTGGCATGGAGGTACAAAACGAGTCGCATTGACTCAGTCACTGAGTCGAGTCAGTGGACTCGGTCACGGGTCGGGTCGGGTCAACCTAGGTGGGTCTCGGTTTTGACCTTAGACACGAGTTATTCTTGCAGAATTATCAAGTAATTATTAATGGGAAACCAAAGGTTTTCAATAAATTGTAAAATTAGTAAATAATGGATTGGGTTGACTTGGTTAGTAATTAGATATAACAAAGATTTGAACTAATTATAGACACAAATTGATAAGGCGCGTTAATAGTTACAAGTTGTAAGTGCGGATAACATGGAATATTGAAACAAATACTACCAGACATATTAGAACTCATAATTGTTATGATGAGATATCGCGTAGGATAATGGGATTTTCATAGTTATAATAATGTTTATGTCGTGATAATTCAATTCTTTTGTTAGTAAGTATTTATTTGGGGATTTGTCCTTTGGTTTAGGGTTTGATCCGAATAATCATTTAGTGATAATTATATCGTACGGTTAATACTTGGATATATATATATATATATATATATATATATATATATATATATATATAAAATATGAGTAAAATGGATTGCAGTAATACTCGACCTAGATTCGATAATTGAGTACAAGTTGAAAATAGTTATTAGCATGATATACAAAACTAGTAAATGGTATAGACGATAAAAGAATGGGTAACATTAATATAACCAACATTGATATATTTGTCGGATTTTGCTAATGGATTTATGCGGATTACTTGTTACTTGTAAATGTTGAAAAGTTTTGATAAACGATTAAGACTTGGTAAACTACGGAAAATAGTGCTGGAATTGTGAATTGGTTTTTGGAAAACATGACATATTATCAGAGACACTACATAAAAACTATTTTCTTATAAACCTTTATGAGTTAAGATATTAATTTATATTTTATGAGTTAGCTTTTATAAAGTATCGGAAAAAGGGTATTTTGATAAGATAACTTATTAAGGTCATAATGGTTTGGAAACATTGGATAAACAAGCGTGTCATTTATAATATACTACGATAATATAATTTATAGGAGGTACTTTCATATAAAATTTTATAATCATGAGTACTTGATTTTGAAACCTTTATTAATAAGCGATATAGAAACTTATCTTTTATTATAAGCGTATGCGTTTGGGGATTATTGGGTAAATTGCCGAAACTTATCAATTAACCTATTTATGTTACATAAATAGTTGTCGTCGTTTCCTAGTCTTTGACTAGCCTGAGTATTGTCGGTATTTCTCAACTTGGTCAATGTCTATTCCCATTTTGGCGTGAGTTATGGTCTGTATGTCTCGATTTTGCTGATGATTGCTCTTCTTTCGCGTGAGTTGTACGTCGCGTCTATGTTTCTTACCACCACACGAAACGTTAAAACTAAACTTTTGAGAGATTTATCTGTAAACTTTTGTGAACGATAATGGACTTTTGAAAGTAATAACATGAATGATCCACGAAAACTACGACACATTACTTTTATTGACTTCTGTATCGTATGAGCCGTATTCTAAGAATATCGTATACGCATTAGGTTGCGTCACAACTATTCTATTGTACTCGTCGTACATTCTTTTGGATGCCATGGAGATTAACTTTAGAAGCCAGTCGTGTCAATAGTGAATAGTGCATTGTTGTGCGTGATTACCGTTATCTTACGCTAGTGTTTATTAGGTGCTTTCTTGTGGCTAAGGTGAGTTTCATAGCCCCACTTTTATCTACGCTTTTAACTACATTGGGGTGAGAATCATACTCTGCTTTTGGACCGTGAAAAATATTTGGATTTGCTTATATGCTTGATCGTTTAGATAGATATCACGGTAGTTGTTGCCTTAGACTAGGGTAGCAATCCTAATTGCTATAAGCATTGCCTAGCTAAGAATAGACTTCTACCTCGACCTAGTCCGGGGTTGGCAATTGTTCTAGATTTTGCCACGACGGTCTTTGGACTAGAGGCGTTGGGCCGAGTAATCCACGGATGCGGGATATGTTTATGGTTGGTGATCCGGTAGGATCGGTATTTATCTATCTTAGGTCTTGCATAGCAAATCAACTCCTCCGGTCCACTATGATTTTGTTGAACTTAAACCTATGAACTCACCGGCGTGGTGACCTTTTAACATGATTTCTCAGGAATTTGAGAGATGTTTGGAATACGTGATCGGTGGAAGCTTGGCAAGAAGGTGGGGTTCAAGGATCATTTCTGACTCTGATAAACTTTGGGGGCCTATTTTATTAAATCGTGTTTTGGGCCTAATATTTACACTTTTGGATTAAATGTTTTGAATAACTAAATTTGGGGATTGGTTTTGAATGTTAAATGACTATCTTTTGATATACTTGTGTGCGATACCAATCCAATAGTAACGCCCCGAAAACTTGATTAAGTCTTCCGTTGTACCGAGATTTTGGGGTGTTACAAAGAGACACATTTGTTTTAGCAACGACTGATGGCACTCCTTGCAACTTATATTTCTTCCCATTCACATAAAAAATCATGAACATTTCATTCCAATTGGCTTGTACCATGTTCAGTGATGCTAGCCATTTGATTCCCAAAACAAGATCGACTCCTCAATTGAAAATGTAAAGTAGTCTTACGTAATTTCCAACCCCGGTAACTTTACAATAAGGTAAAGACAAATTTGATTACTTTGAATTATTTGTCTGTTCCCAATCTAAACTCCGAAGGTAGGAACCGTAGTCACCCCCAAACCAAATTGTTTCACCAATGATGCTGAGATGAAATTGTGAGTTGAACCACTATCGATGAGTATCAATACCTTCTTGTTCTCAAGGGTACCCTGAACCTTCATAGTTTTGCCCGAATTCTTTCCAAGAATGGCATGAAAAGATATTTCAGCCATGTCTTGCTGGTTTATATCTTCATCATACTCATTCCTATCAACATCCGCTTCTCTTTCGGTTAGTTGTTCATTATCATACGCAATTTCCAAAGAACGAAAGTGGATGCTTTGCATCTATGTCCGGTGCGAATTTCTCATTGCACCTAAAACATAGCCCTTATCATGACGATTTTGTCGTTCGTTATACCAATTCTTATACCGCTGCGATTATGATGTATTTTGAGATGTGGCATGTGGGTTCTTGGTCACGATAAGAAGTTGAGGAAGAATTTAGTTTGTTTATGGCGAATGCCGATAAGGTTTTAAATGTACCTTTTTGAGGGTCGTTTAAGCCCTTATTTGATCACTTTTGTATCGTTATTACTTAATATCGTTCATTTCACTTTTAGGTATCTTGAAGGAAAAATCTTGTAATGACACTTATTCGGACGAAAAGGCGTGAATATCTGAAGAAAATGGCCAAAGTCGAATCAAGACACTCGGTGCTTTGGGCCGAAGGGAAGGCGCGGGTTACAAGTGTGACATGCACAACTAGTGACGCCGTCGGACAACTTTATGATACCCAGAGCCAAATTGCTCATTTACAAGTGACGGCTTCGGGTTTTAAAGAGTAGGCGTCATGACTCGACGGCCTAGATTTGATCGAGACGACGCCGAGATCGAAGGGGACGTCACAAGCATAAGGTGACGCCGTCGCAAGACTAACGTGCCAAGACGAAACCCTAATAACGGCGACCCGGCGTCACAAATCAAAGGTGGCCGCCGCATGTGTAATCTTATATATAGAATCCGAATTTTTAGTTTTCGGTGTGTAGTCTTTTGGAGTAAAAACCTAAACCGAACCAAGGCATCTTGTACATTATTTTAGGGTTCCATACCATATCTTACATCAAGATAAGTGTTTTACTTCACTAATTCAAGTATGTCTTCAATTAATTGTGTGTATGCTTGCATGTTTCCCATGTCCGGCTAATTTACTTGTGTGTTTGCTTAGGAAATATGAAACTTAATTATTGAATATTGATTGGTTGTCTCTTATCTTAATTGTTAATGATCTAGTATTGCGATAGATCATCCGTTGTGTAGTTAATGTTTGATTAATCTTTGTGAACCTTAGCTTATAGTACCTAGAGTCATTGTAGGCTAAACCATCGGAAGAGTACCTTAGTGTTAAGTTTATAAATCCTAGATATTTTGTAGGCATAACCTTTGGTAGTTTCAAAGAGTTAGGGATAACGCATACCCTACGACCTTAGACATACAACGCGATTAAGAATAAGGGCGTGACAATTCAACCATCAATAGGAGATAATTAAGGGTAATAAAACCTAAGTAAACACATCTTTAAATCATCATACGAGCACACAATAATTAGACATAGACTACATACACCTTATATTAGATAATTAGGCAGTAGAGTAATCGGTAGAAATACCAACCCCAAATCCAATACCCGAGATTCGTACCTTTCCATTTCCTAAAAACATAAAAGGATAAAAATAATCTTCCTCAACCCCAACCTTAGCGTAGTAACTTCTCACTAGCATTCCTATTCCTTAGAGAACGATATCAATTCCGTTGCCTACCCTAATGCTACACTACAACGATTAGGTTCACGCCTAGGGTGTTGAAAAACTTGCTCGACGAAAAGAAGTTCCTTTGACTCCGAGCACGCGTATAAGCGTTATCAAGTTTTGGTGCATTGCACGGGAATAGAATAGCTAGTTAGGAGTCCACCTCGTTTAGGTTTCCTTGCTTGATTCCTATCAAGTAAGTTTTTTTCCCAATTTTTAGCTTTCTCATAGTCTATCCCCCTTCTTCGTGACCTTTGTTCGTAACCCCATCACTTTTCATCATGGAAGGTGATAACCAACCACCATTCATCAATCTACCACCAAATGACCCGCCAAGAGGCCGTACTCTTGGTGAATACTCGATACCAAGCCACCTAGGCTATAGGAACACCATTGAGCTTCCCGACCAAGCCCAAACTATGGCCATGCGATTCGACACCATCCGGTTGGTGCAAAATGAATGTGCATTCCATGGACTTCGTTAGAAGATCTAATCGACATCTTAAGGTTTCCTTAAATTGTCGATTCCATCGACCTCGATGCTACTACTCGAGAGACCACGATCTGCGTCTCTTCCAATTCTCTCTACGGGACCAAGCTAGTAATTGGCTTGAGCGACTTCCACGGCTCCATCTCAAGTTGGGATGATCTCACCTCTCATTTTCTTGCTCAATTTTCCCAGGGGAGAACCACTAAGCTTAGGAATGATATCTTGATGTTCCAACAACGTCAAGGTGAATCTCTCTATGAAGCATGGACTCGATTCAAGGACTTACTCCATAAAGTCCCTCATCACGGCATTGATCTTTGGCTTCAAGTCCAACTCTTCTATGATCATGTCAACTTACCCACCAAGCGATCCATTGACCAAGCGGCCGGTGGAAAACTTAGTGATCTCACCGTGGAAGAATCATGGGGTATAATATGGATGATATGGATGATTGAGAACACATTCTACGAATTGATTGATAAGAGGATTGATGAGATTTTTAGGGCTTATTTGATGAACGGTTTGATTGAACACTTGATTGAGCATGTGCCCTGTTAGTAGATGATTTAAGTCTGCCTATCTTAGTAGTTCACTATAAGCATTTCACATGCTTATACACACACAGTAAGCATGTCCTCATGCTTACGCATACCCCATAAGCATTTCTATATGCTTATGCACGCTCTATAAGCATGTCCTCATGCTTATACATGTACAGAAAGTAGGTCCTCATGTTTTCGAACGCACTATACCTATCACAGAGTGTGGAGTCCCAAACTTTAAAGCTATAACACTTAACTTATATTAAGTAGTTGCCTTGGGTATATCCCAAAACATTAAAGAGAAAACTTTGTATGAATATACACCAATACGTGGGATCTATTGGAATGTATTTGGAAGATTAAAGTGAACAAACGAACACAGAATGTGATAACCAATAATTCAACATTATTTATCAAATAATGCAGATACTCTCAAAGTATCAGGGTTACGCAATTTCCTGGCGTAATCTCACCACTTGATTTAAAACTTGCACATTAGTAGTGATCGTGGAAATGATTTGGGAATATAAAGGAAATGGTACTATTATAACTAAGTCATGGAGTCACAAACGAGGCCTTTTGTCTCGTGAACGTGAGTTCCACAGCTAAATTTTGATGAAGACGAGTCTAAAAGGCGTTTAAAACTAATACAACGTGTAAACTGGTGTGTTGGTATCGTGTATTGTGTCATGTTCACGTGTTTTGAATCTTATCATGTTTATGTGCCCTTGGTCATAACTAGATGATGGATTATGATGATTTTGATGATGTCGATTGGTGTATGGTCCCGTGTCACGATTTTGAGTCGAAACCTTCGTAAACCGTTGTTTTATTCTTTAAAATTTGTCAAACAAGTGGTAATCGGTTTTGATTACTAATAATGAATTCATGTCCATTAATGTTATAATGATATGTGAAACCAGTAAGTGTTTTCAGATGATAAATTGGACTAACGTGTGATTATTTGGTTAACGTTGAATCATTGGTATGAATCGGATTTTTGGAATCGAGTGACATTTCAATTAACAACCTTAATTAAATAACAAATTAATTGTGGTGTTTTGGGTAATTGGCAAGTTATTGACAAACATTAGATTTGATACCCGTTAATCGGTTGTGTTTGGGAAATTGAAAGGGTCGATTGGAAGTGTTTAATGGTGTCGGGTATGTTTGATTGTCTGTCTAGATGGCGAGATTGGTATGAGATTGCTTGGGAGATTAATTAGAATTGTGAAAATTGTTATTTTGGATTCAATGGTATATACGTCAACTTTGCGCTACGTCAGGTGTTATCGTGACTTTCTAGTCTCGACTACCCTGGCAACGCCGTAACGTGGTCTTTAGTATTTATTTGGGCAATATGATTGTGTAAAAGCCGAGAGTCATGACTCGGGCTTGGGAACTCGAAACGAATAATGACTCAAAATTTATATCAAAATTTCGTATCGAGATTTATATCGAAATTTATATCGAAATTTTATATAGCAATTTTATATCGAAATTTTATATTGGAATTTACATTAAAAATTATATTGAAATTTATATTGAAACGAATAAATTTATATTGAAATTTATCTCGAATTTATATATATATATATATATATATATATATATATATATATATATATATATATATATATATATATATATATATATATACATACTAGTAAATAGTCTTTGGAAGATATAGATGATAAATGATTTTGTACTAAGCATTCGATAACAAGGCTCACCTTGTTATTCGACATTTAAAGAGGAACCAACGTTTAAAAATATAAATGTTTTGTAATAAATGAGTCATTAAATGTTTCGAGGTCA
Organism: Chrysanthemum lavandulifolium; assembly: GCA_022545495.1. Taxonomy (NCBI): domain Eukaryota; kingdom Viridiplantae; phylum Streptophyta; class Magnoliopsida; order Asterales; family Asteraceae; genus Chrysanthemum; species Chrysanthemum lavandulifolium. The sequence continues at coordinate 31,894,145 of CM040242.1, forward strand.
CGTTTACCGAAGGGTGTCATTTATAAATATTTAATGTTATTTATGTGTTGTGCGTGGGTTACGGATGACCAAACATTAATAGCGTCGATCCACATGGATGACGGACTTATTAGGTTGACGAACCTAATAGGCGCCCGCTATGTACGTAGGATAACGTTATTAATGGTCAAATTATCCTTATGACTCGTTAGGATGTGTTTAGTTTTGGGATAATAAGCGACATGAACAAATGGTTGAGTTTATCGAGTTGACGAATTCGATAAGGTCTAACTATTTATTCCGAGACTTATTAAACTATAAAGTTTATCATTTAGACGTCTCATTGTGTCATTATGAGTCGCATTGTGGTGATTTGAGTGCATTCATGATGTTTGTCGAGTCGATACCACACACACACACACATGATGATACCTAACGCTAATAACTAAATGGAACAACGAGATATTTTTGAGATGAAGAAATGAATACATTTTGGGCATATAACATTGAAGTTGGGATTTTATATTAAGAGTTGGTTATAAACTGGTTGTGCCTTGCTTAATAAAAATTTATCGAACCTCGATTGAATATAGACTGATCACCTATATTCAGCCAGAGACAGCAGGACATGGACTGATCACCTATGTCCGTCTCAGAGGTGAATTTTACAAATACTGGGAATTGTTATACCAAAATTGTGTTTGGATTTGAGATTGGTTTTAAGAACGATAAACTTTAGGTGGACTCGCACACTCAAACTCGCTAAACATCACGAAAAGCCGCACTCACACACGACACATTGGCATCGTAACACCTTTTGAATCGTAACACTTCTGGCATCACTATACGTCTCCGTTTCTGTGAAATTCCTAGTTGTAGCACTTGAGCGTAGTTCGCCATAAATCGGGTGAGACCCGATTGGCACTGTTTTCATCCGAATTGTTTTTCGACATAAGCCTCGTTGATCTTATTCGAACATTTGAAATTATTTTGGGCTATTTTTGGATTTGGTCTTGACTATTTTGGATTCGGTTTTGGATTTTGGTCCTTGGGTTTTTGAACTGGTAATTTTGATCTCATTTTGAGTTTTAACTCGTCATTTGACTTCGAATCATTATTTAGCCTTGAATTATTATTCGGCTCCGTTTCGTTGATAACTTCGTTAAAATCATCTTTCGACCTTTAGTTGGTATTCGATTTCGAAATGTCATCCAGTCGCGATGCGATAGTAACCGTATTGGAATTATCATTCCACCGTATTTCGATAGTAATCTTGTTGGAATTATCATTCCACATCGTTTCAGTAGTAACACCGTTGGATTTGTTATCTAGCCTTGTTTCGTTGGTAACTCTGTTACCGACACTTATACCTCAAGCCTAGTCTTGAACCGATTGTTGAGAAAACTTCCGAAACCATACCATTCACTCGAAGTTGATTTAAGCGACGTCATCGAGTCGACGTTGCTCATTTCCTAAAATGATACTATTGTGGTCGACGTTGCTTCGCCAACAGCTTTCAGTTAAGGTAGTACCTTACGTGCTGTTGATGTCGTACCTTATCCTCTATGTAGGAACCCCTAACGATAACGATCTAACGACTTGTTTTAGTGAAGTTGTTCACCGAGGATTTTCCTTAGATATTGTTTCGTCGATGTTGACTCTAGCAACATTGAACCCTCAACATTGTTTGTCAACAATAGTCTGCTACGTCACACCACCGGGTATGGTAATACCCAACCTATTTTATCAATATGGTACCTTACACTCCATCGATGCGAAATTCCTTAGTAAACCAACTTAGAGCCGTTAACATTCACTCGTATTTAAGAGTTGAATTGATATTGATTGATAGTCGAGCCTCTTTTGGAGATTATGATTTTGGAGTTGAACCTTGAAACCCTTTTGCGTTAAGTGTTAAGTGCACCAATGAGTCAATCGACAGACTGTGGTTAGTAACCAATACTCTCTTTTAGGAGTCGTACTTTCGTCTCTAACCTAGATATCATGCTAAGTCAACCGACCGATTGATGTTAGTAATCAACACTTTCTAATAGGAGACATACTCTAAACTTCCTAGACTTCTCATCTAGTAGAGATTCCGTACTCAGCAGAAATCTTGAAATCCTAAGGAGAAACCTGAACCACGTTCTCTAGGACAATCACATAATCTTTCTCTCATCCTTCGAGAAGCACCTGCTAACCTTTCGGACCTCTCACCAAACGATAAGCTACACCATAGACGAAACCTTGGGAGTAGATTCCCGCCTTTACCTAAGTGGTTGTTAGTAGTCTTACCAACCTATTCACCTCCCTCCAATCAGTTAGATGGAAAGTATGGACGACAATGCTCATCTCTCCTCATACAGTTATAGCAACGCTAGAGAACCCAACTATATTCTTTTAAGGAGGTGAGGTAGTACCCAATCCCTCCCTCCGGTAAAGTGACTTGCTCCAATAAGCTAGACCTTACCTTCGAACTCTAGCTCCTTACATTCTTTCCACTATGGCACTTCTATTGGAAAAAGGGAAATTTCCTTGATCCATTTTCCCTATCTGAGATTCATTTGGTTAGTATACACCTGATCCTCCTTCCTCAACCTTCAACTCATTTCGATACTCTTTAAGGAAGAAGTGCGATCAGAAAACCTAAGTTACACAAATGGACTTCTTCACACGTAAAGGAAACCGTGTGCCTCAGGAAATGCTAATTCCTATCTTTTCCGGATTATGGCAATCGCCACACACCCATTTTTCATCTATCACTTCCTAGAGCCGAGATAAGCGATCCGGGTATGCTTGCGATGTATCATCTCGGACAAATGGTGATAGAGAAACCATTCGAACCTAGTAGAACATGTAGCGTGCCTATTAAGTTTGACAATGGTCGGGATAGACACTTTCCCTTGGCCAACATCTCCTATAACCATAGCTATCACTTTAGTACCTCAAAGTCACCGTAAGAGATCCTCTATGGATGTAAGAGTAAATTCATATGATTGGGAAGAAATGGAAGTACCCCAACTTAGCAACCTTGAACCTGTTCAGAATATTACCAAGAAAACCGTTCTAAGTTGAGATGGATATGTAAGTTACTCACAAACCATTTGGAGACATAGACAACGTAAGTCTCTTGAACCCTCCGAGATAACCTAGAATTAAGCTTACGGATCCACCATGAAATTATGTGAAGCGAGTAGTAAACGTGGAAACTTAATTCCCCACTATACCAATCCCCCTAAAAACCATTGCTAGATTGACACCAGTAGCTCAGAGGTTTGAGCTACCATCAAGACTCAGTAGAGAGTTCCCAACATTTCGTGTGTAATAAGAAGAAATGACTCACCGATGAGGAAATCGTTATCCCTTTAGGAAATCCTAATCTTTGGACGTTTAAACTTCGTTGACCTATCAAAACCATAGATGATGAAACCTAGAAACTTTAGTAAAGCTGCCACTCTGTCTTCGAAGTTCATAGAAACTCGCAGTAAGATCCTAGATTCACGTAGAGAACGTGAAGATAAACCCTCATGCTTTTGCACTCACCCCTTCTAGACTTTAAAGGAAGACTTGTATTGAATCGCGAGGACGCGATTCCTTTTAAAGAGGTGAGGCTGTGACAACTCGTAAATTCCTCGATGCGTCGTAATTGGTGAAACGTTTATTAGAGCGATCGTTTGATTTAATTTGAGATACGAGTCGTATTTTATATCGTTTTTATTGGAATTAATATTCTAAAAACAATGGCGTAACTCTCGAATCACGAATCTTTCGTTCTTTAGTCAAAACGAGCCCTAAATCAAATATATCTAAAGTTTTATAAAATTTTCACTTAGGGTCCTTGAGTAAATTACAATTTCCGCCCTAAGTTCACTTAAATTGCACCATTGGTCCCTCCATGAGTATAAATACCCTACCTCCTCACCACTCCCTCATTTTTACCTCTTCTTTCTCTCTCTAAAAATCACACACACATCCTCTCTCTCTCTAAGATAAAATTCGGCCACCCTTCCCCTAGGGTTTCGACGCCGTCATATTTTCTGGCCAACTTTCCGGCTACCTCTTCTACTTACACCACCCATCTCATCTTGTAGATCGAGATCCCGTGGTTCTATTTTTATAAAACACTCGTCATGAAACTCCCGCACGCGCTCCAAATCTTGGTTTCAAGATTCGGATGCCTAGGGTTTCATAAGATGACAATTGATTAAGGTCGTGCTTGGTTGATACGAGTTGTACTCGTATAAGGATGCCATCACAGCCCCTTATCCTCTCTTTTCTCACGGTAAGCACGTCACCCTCGTAAACCTTGTCCTTTTTGATGATTTTACTATAAAGATATTCGTATATGTTGCTTGTGTCTATAATCGTGGATAACAAAAATAAAAACAAGATTTAAAAATAGTTTTATTGATATTCGGTGGTAAGAAAACGTAAAAGAAATGGGTGCTTGGTTTTGGGTCGATCCTGTGTGAAAACCGTCGAGTGGTTAGACCCACGAGGATCTCGAATATCTGGTCCTTGGTACTTGGTCTTGGATTTAAATGATAGGGTGTGTCAAATTACATTTTGGTCTCATATTGATGCCATTAGACTATTAATAATTGGTATGGTGAATGGTTGTAACTGTTGTGTGTTGGCATGGAGGTACAAAACGAGTCGCGTTGACTCAGCCACTGAGTCGAGTCAGTGGACTCGGTCACGGGTCGGGTCGGGTCAACCTAGGTGGGTCTCGGGTTTGACCTTAGACACGAGTTATTCTTGCAGAATTATCAAGTAATTGTTAATGGGAAACCAAAGGTTTTCAATAAATTGTAAAATTAGTAAATAATGGATTGGGTTGACTTGGTTAGTAATTGGATATAACAAAGAGTTTAACTAATTATAGACACAAATTGATAAGACGCGTTAATAGTTATAAGTTGTAAGTGCGGATAACATGGAATATTGAAACAAATACTACCGGACATATTAGAACTCATAATTGTTATGATGATATATCGCGTAGGATAATGGGATTTTCATAGTTATAATAATGTTTATGACGTGATAATTCAATTCTTTTGTTAGTAAGTATTTATTTGGGGATTTGTCCTTTGGTTTAGGGTTTGACCCGAATAATCATTTAGTGGTAATTATATCGTACGGTTAATACTTGGATATATATATATATATATATATATATATATATATATATATATATATATATATATATATATATATATATATATATATATATATATATATATATATATATATATATATATATATATATATATATACATTATATATAAGAGGAGGCATGTTACATAAAATGCCACTTGGCATCCCATAATGCCATGTCATATTTCCATGTCATCATTGTATTTATGTGGCATTTTTTTAATTTTTTAATCACATGTATGCGTTTTATTTAATATATGTACAATTTTATTTTTTTAATTTTAAAATTCAGTTTTTTTTAGTTATTTTTTAATTTTAAGATTGTTTAATTAAAAAGAAGACATATATTAGATTTGAACTTGGGTCATTCATGAGTTTTATAAACAACTTACCACTAGAGTAAATTGTTTTTTGAATTATATATTTCAAATCAATATAAATAAGGAGATGATAAAAAAATCCTGCAATTTGTAATTTAGGAATGTATATTATGAAGATAACAATTAAAAAAAATATGATATATATTACTTACAAGATAATTATACTATCTATATTTTTAACCTATTTTTTTTTATAAATACACCTATTATATTATTAAGAATCCCTATCAACTTTTATCGACTTATATCATTATGATCACTATTTAGTTGGATTTTAGGAAACTAAAAGAACTCGACTCTACTGCAACCCTAAAACAATTCAATTCTGCAACCCTAATACACAACACACAAACAATACACACATGTTTTGATGGTTGGTTTTCAATTTTTAAGCCACCCAACAAAGAAACCAAGCACATAGTTATTCTGATGAAAATCCCAAAAAAGTGATTGTGATCAACAGGTATTGTAAATTTTTTTCTTATTTGATTTTTGAAGACTTTCAATTTATATTGTATTTTGCATGATTCTTAGTGTCAATGCCCATGAGAGCTATCATGATTCTTAAAACTCCATTTAAGATAAAAGTTGGATCTTATAAGGTGGGAGGAATATTTAATGTGTTTTTTTCTGCTAACAGTGTTTTTGTACTCTATAGCCTGAAAATCTTCTCCTTGATTCTAAAGGAAATCTGAAAGTTTCTGATTTTGGACTCAGTGCACTGCCACAAGAAGTAAGCACATTTATTTTTCAAATCAGTTGACATGGTTTGTAGGTAATGTTTTTCTTGGTGCTGTTGTCACTAACTATAACTATTTTAAGGGTGTTGAACTTCTATATACAACTTGTGGAACCCCAAATTACATTGCACCAGAGGTACACCAATTCAAAGAAATCTCAATGATCATTTAATAGGAAAATGTTCTCTTTCTTTATGTGGTGCAGCTTCTGCTAAATAATTATAATAATATATACATTAGAAGTATAATAAAGTTAACAAATTATTATACATATATTTTCTGCCCATTCACAAAATATATGTATAATAATTTGTTGAGAAGATAACCTGTTGAGGAGTCGATAATGGTAAAGAAGTTTGCAAGCTCGATACTTCTTGAGAGGTAGCACGAGGAACATGCTGGAATGGTTGAGGTGATCTTGGCTCCTGAACAAGTCAAAAGGTTAACACAATGTGCAACATATTGCGAAATCCTATACGTGACATAGTGATTAAATGACAAGTAGTATAACAAATACGGGTTTAATTGTTCTTCTTAAAGCTTTTATAGGAATAAGAGGCTCTTTTTTAAGTCACTTAGTGAAACATAGTTTTCTTTATCAATAAATTAGTTGTGGGTGTCCTGAATTAATATCGATGCAACTTCATTGTTAAGGGTTTTATTACTGATGAGCCTAAAATTAGCATATATACACGTATGTAGATTGTTTCTTTTGTCATTCGGATTTAAATATATTTTCAGCTGTTTTTATTCTACTATTGGCGTGATAAATAAAAGTTACGTGACAAGCTGATATTTTTTTTTGCAGGGACGTAGTTGCATCAGCAGTAACATAACATTTTGGATCAGTTTATATAAGATGAGAGACTAATATTTTATATTATCTTTTACTAAGATGATATATAGTGGTTGTAGACCTTATACATTTGTACGACTTACTAAGAAGAGTTTGTCATTAAAAGACACATTACACTGAATTTGATCACCTATATACTTTTTAGTCACACATGGTCTATGTGCAAAATTTCATCTGTGATCACTCACATTTCAATTTTGTATCTATAAGCACACCTTTTGTGGACTCACTACTGTGTAATTTTGCTTCATGGGTTCAGGTATCATTTTTACCATGTTTTTGAAAATTACTCACGTTAGGATACTGGAATGATAGCATGTGGAATTGTGAAAAAATTAATTAGCTTCACCAACCTAAAAGCTTGAGAACTTCAGATGTACAAGAACACCAAAAATTGACTTCCTAAATGATCTATTCACAAAACAGATGCAAAACAAAAAATGGTCTGATTTAACAGGCTAGAATAACTATTAACAAGATTCCAGGTATAGACATATTTACATTTATTCTTCAATTCATTGCTCACATTATCTGTATTATGAGTACGATATTCCTTGGATTAACAACTTACTGAATTCCAGCCACCATTGATAATCGAATATGGAACAATTGCGTTGGAAGAAAAGAAAAAAAAGTTTTTTCTTTATGATGAGGTGAGTTATTTATTTATTTATTTTTTAAAAAAATAAATCATGTTAATATTTCTGGATTATTTCCCTCAGATATTTACCCCGTGTTACTTATCTATTCGCTATGAAACATAATCACCCTAATTTGTTTCTATAGCCATCATCGATCATATGCGGTCTCCAAGCCCTAGAGTTAATTACTGCTGCATGTGGGTGCATGTTCCAGAAACGAAAAAGAAAAACAAACCCACACAGTGAAGATATTGATATCGAGCCTTGATCATAGTTTCTTTTTTTAGTACAATATATGAACACAAATAATGAGTTGTAGATGAGTTTTTGATGCAGGATGTTAATTATCTGTTGTTTAGAGCCACAACATAAAAAAAAAACCATGAAGTAAAGGTATTGAAATCGAACCTTGATCGTATTTTTAGTTTTTAGTACAATATATGAACACATGCTGTTAGTTGTTGATGCGTTTTTTATGCAATATGTTATGAGTTGTTCATGGATATCATGGCGATAACTACTCGTGATACACCTATTAGTATTTAAGCATGTATGTTTGATTTTGAAATTGTGTCTTTATTTTGATTATAAATGATTAGGGGTAATATGTATAATGGAATTTTTGATTGTGAAGTCGCATTAGGAGTCTTATGGCAGGTTACGTAGCAGGCCCGGATATAATGATGACGAGAAGGTTAGAAGCAAGTTATATTTCTTTTCTTTTATGTCTTATTTTTATGGATTATGGCATAAGCATGACATGCGTTATAGGCACCCAACTTCCTATCCGATAAATGAAAAGTTTACATTAAATCCGTACTACTCTCCAAACATCATTATAGGCTTATATGCAACATGAACCGTCCGTATGAACAGATGTATGAGGTGGATTGATGACAAAGGATTATAAGGTATGTTCCTTTTTGTAACCATTTAATTCATGTTAGTACTAGAGTCTAAACTACTTCTTATTCATGAATTGTGCTATCTACATTAAACCAAAACTTATGACTTTAGATCTATAAAATGATTTTAAATGCAAACCAGATAAAAACAGACTCCCGTATATCTGTGTTAATCGAGATATATAAAAGGGAGATTGATTGTAATTCTCTATTTTCTCTATTTGTCATTGTTCAATCAGAAACATTCAGGGTCAAACGCCATTCTTATTCAAAGTCAGAGCACATAAATAAACTAAATTGGTCACTGTGGGAAAAATCACAGTGGAGAATATTGATGGGTTCTTACACTCGATGCATCAAAAAATAAAGTTATGGACTTTGTTGAAAGCAGAATGGGCTACATTGCACCTAATTTATCTGCCATTGTTGGGAGTCTTGTCATTTGCAAAACTCATTGTTGCTGCAAATACAAGTCAATGTAGGTGATAATATCATATGGATATTTTAGAAAACTTAAAGGCCTTGCTGGAGCTTATATTTCACCATGTTATTATAGCATTTTGTTTATTCTCTCTTATTTTAACTGTTTACTTGCAAGCCAATTTATGCAAACAATAGGAGTAACGATTTTGCAGTCAAATCGCGATTTTCCTTTTTCAAAACCTACATTGATTTCATGATACATAGAAATTAATTCTTGATCTACACACACACATAAATAGGTTGAAAATCAGTTTTTGAATTATTCCTTTCATATATGATACGTAGATCTGATCTTTTTAGTAATGAATATATTTGTAGGACAAATGGCGTAACATGACTGTAGGTGGTACTGGATCAAGTAGCAAACATAGAGTTAAAACTCCCATGTTAGAAGGAGTTGCTGTAAAACCATCCGTGAAGTCTCCCAAACCTTCATCTGCTGTTCAGCTCCTTGAGTATGGCTATACGGCTAAGCCTTCTAGCAGCTTAATATATAGAAAATCAGCCCCTGAGAATGTTTAACTGTCATCTTTTAATTTGTGAATGCGTATAAACTTACTGTGAAGCAATTCTTATTATGATCCTGTTATACCAGTTACGAGGTGATGATTTTGAGGCTCTTTGCTGCATTGAAGATCCAAATGGGCCTGACATCAATGCGATTATGAGTTTTATTAATGTCAGTATAGTATCTTTCTTTTGTATATTTTGAATAGATAGCTTAATCTTATAAATATAAAAGATGATTTTCTTCTTTTTACACATATTTCAGTAAAGGTTTGATGTACCTGAAAATTCCAAAAGATATGTGACTTCAAAGCTCAGAAGACTCGTGTTGACAGAAGAACTCGAGAAAGTGAGCTACTCACTCTTTTATCAGTTTATACCTGTATTATTGTTTCGGTTAAGTTACCCATGTTTGGTTATTTGCACATTCAAGACATGAAAGATGGTGTTCAATCCCATTTGGGTCATTTTTGAACCCGTTAACATTTTTTATACAGATTCTAACATTATTGATAAAGCACAACGACTAAAACCTAAGAAATGAAAAAGTAATTTTGTAAGATCTGGCATGAACGGGCTATTAATAACCGATTAAATTAAAATAATACTGCTTAAATGCAGGTGGACAACCGTTACAAGTACAATGGTGCATCTTTTGGTGTTGAAACATCCGGCAAGTGGTACATAATCAAGGTTTTAGACGAGATGTTGTAATATGTTCATAATCAAGGTTTTAGACCGGTTGAAAATGGCTTTAGACCGGTTTAAGTCCCATTAGCTTGTACATAATGAAGTTAAGAGATATTTGAAGCTCGTTATAAAGGATGTTTTGTAATGTGTATTTGCAACTGGTTATAATGGATTGCCTATTTAGACTACTTCAAATAATCAATTGCCTATTTAGGTCGTACGGGTCGTTTGGGAATGCTTAATTAATTAAACAGTTGCTATATTGGGAACAAGAGTTTTGTGATTACATGTTGAGACTAGACTACAACATGTAGTGGGTTTGTTTGGGATTGCTTATTAAAATTGATTAGAAAGTTTATAAGCAGTTTCAATGAGTAATCCCAAACAGCCCAATTTTTTTTTAAAAGAAGAAAGCCACATAGAGACAAGTTTATATAATAATAACCGGTCTTAAAGACCTCTTTTAGACCGGTGCGTGAACCGGTCTTTATGTTAAAAACCTTTTAGACCTCCCCCCATTTAGACCTCCCGTGTAACCGGTCTAAAAACCGTCTTCAACCGGTCTAAAAGCTCTTTTTTGTAATAGTGAAGATATGAGCTTGTAATGTGTGGCATCTAGGAGCTCATAAGAAGGCTTTAGCTGGTTTTTCCACTGCGCCATCTCAATTTCGTGTTGGTTATATTGAGCAAACCGAGGTCTTCCAAACTACACCTCCGGCTCTCAAGATGCGTGCGTGTTAGCTTTTGGCTGCAAAATCAACCCTTGCAGCAAGTGTAGAATATTTAAGAGGGGATCCTTCTGGAAGCTGAGGAAGAACATATCGGGAATATATTCGTAAAAATATTGAGAAGTGGCAAGAGCCACCGCCTGCAAAGCAGCCTAAACCACTCCCACTCCCAGATTCTGAACCCAAGAAGAAAAGTGGTGGGCGCCGCCTTCGTAAAATGAAGGAGAGGTGAGTATCTTAATACAATGTCTCAAATGCAGTTACAACTTCTAGAACTGATTTTTACATTTGTGTAGTTGTAGTTGGAAATCTTAATACGAGTGTACCTCATTTTCTTATTAGACATGTTACAATTTATTACAGGTGCAAGCTGGAATAGTTGGTTATCCAAATGTTGGTAAATCATCTTTGATCAATTGGTTCTTGAGCGTCAGATGTGCCCAATACCCAGTGGTGTAACAAAAGTATTAAAGTAGGTTACTTTATTTAGTATATTATTAAATAATTCTACATATTTTAAGAGTTTGACCCATTATGGATGATATAGTATCCAAATTGACCCATTTATAAGTAAAAGGATTTAAATTTTCACCTTACCGCTCAGGATTGGACAAATAAAAAATAAGTACGATATCATATCACCACTGACCACACTAAAAAATAAAAAAGGTTAATTATAACAAATGGTTACTCGATCATGTTTGTTTTTCATGGTAATCGTGGCACTAGAGACAACTTTAATGGGGTTCCAAATAATGATCATACACAAGACTTTGTTAGAAAACACATTATTGGTTGGCTAAAATGGCTACGACACAATGTTGGTTTTCAGGATTTCCGTTTTGATTTTGCAATAGGGTAATGTCATAAAGATTTGTATATTATTTTCTACATATAGTTTGTCTGAAACTTATCATGATTAATATCCTATGTTACTAACGTAGTAGCCCGCTGTCAAGGAATGCCGTGTAAAAAAAAATTTAAAGAGGACCATGGAAACAGTGCATTCGTGTTTTTTTTTAAAGTTTCCATCTACTATGTTGCAATAAAATCACATAGGTCGTAAGATAACTGAGAAAACCGAAAGTATAACGTTACACAATTCATGGTTATAAGTCTTCGGGGCTTCAAACAATGAACTAAGGCACTACAGTGGTGGAAAATGACAACATAATTAGGCAAAGTTCTACCAGTCTAAATGGTTGTATGTTTAAATCTATCGAGAACTAATACTAATAATAAACTCAGTTCATTATATGTGTTTAGCCTTTTTTTGTATCCAAACTTAAGTGAGTTCAGGCTCAAGTTACTCCATATAATTGCGACTTATATGCATGACTGTGGAAACTGATGAGAACATGTACAAATTATATGTAGAGATGGTCTTCTAACAGAAGCAAAAGTATATACCTGGGCACCGAAATATGCAAGTTCGGTTGTTTTAAAAGTTTCTGACATCTGATTTTGGTTCTATATTTCATAACAATAACAAAGCCAGTAAGAATGATCTATGTGGTGGTATTACTTTCTTAATATTGTTATGCTATATTCATTTATGTGTTTCAGTTGCATCTTTATTTTCTCTTTTGCGCCCATGCTTTTTGCAATCGGCTTCATGTTTTTCCGTCATGAATAAGGAAAACTTGTTAACTCTACTTGAACCTGTTACAATACAAAAGGCAATACAATAAATATAAATTCAGGTGGGTCTAGTTTCTTGAAATCTAAAAAAGTCAAAAACTCAGTAAGCTTATAACCTGCAATGCATTTAATGCCTCCTAGCAGGATCACCGAAGTCAAGGTTGCTGACCCGTGTACGTTTTAAGTGCATACCAATCTTCCAAACCCCATTATACAGATAGTTCAATATTAGGCTTACATGGGCATGTTTCTGAATATTAAGAGGCATTAAACCTGCAATGCATTTCATGCCCATGTAGGAGGCATTAACCTGCAATGCGTTATAACCCGCAATGCATTTCTGAATATTAGTCTTACATGGGGCATGTTTTTCGAAATACTGACCCATGTACGTTAACAATAGTTCAATAATCAGTTTTCAAAGTAAAATATAGTCTATGGTTTAAAATGGCCAATCGAACAGATTCAAAAATTTGTAGGTGTTAAGGGTATATATTATACATGGAATTAAAATCAAAAATTTGTAGACGTCTCAACAAACACGTTGTGGCAAAGCTCAATTCACTTTATCCCTGAGTTCCCAAAGACTTGGCCCAGGCAATGAGCACTTGTTCTACGGGGTGTTTGCATAAGCTTATATAGCGGGCTTACGGATTTTGTAGGTTTCGGCTTATATAAGCTTATCATATCATAATAAACTTATATAAGCCAAAAAGTTTGAAAATAAGCCACACAAACTAAGCTTATGAAACATAAGCCGAAAACCACATTAGCCATAATACATTCGTTATATAAGTTTAAACAAACAACCACCTAGTGTGACCTTTAGTCAACTTATTTATCCCTACCACAACACATATTACAGTTCACATTTTGATACAAAACTATACCAAAAATGTATAAAATTATATCCATAAGGTTTAAATGGCCAATGGAACAGTTCTGACCCTTGCAAAATATTTAAAACATGTATAAATCTCCAATCATTGTAACAGTTCCTACAACTTCATAAACCCCATATTTCATGCCAAATTGGATAAATCATTATAGAAGTCATCCAATCCAAATGTTAACACATGTAGATTCATACTTTCTTATAAGGGAGTATGTGTAAACATACCTTTTGTGTGATCTCGAGTACACATCTGATCAAGTTTTGATGTTTTGCTTCCTTGACCAAATTTACCACTCAAACCCTGAAACCCTGAAAAATGCATATGTAAACATACCTTTTGTGTGATCTCGAGCACTTGCTTTCACCTCAAACCCTGAAAAATGCATATGTAAAGCTCATGTCAATCTACACATACTAATAAGCCCTTTGTCTTTTTAAGTGTTATATATAACAGTTCAAAGGTCTAATGCACTTTGAATATACACGTTTGACCCGGACGACCCATTTAATTTTTAACCCATTACCCATTAAAAGTAAATCACTACATCTACGACAGTTATTTTAGCCTCATATAGTACCCCTTTTATAAAACCATTATATCTCCAACCTAACATAGTTTTTAAATTTGCTTACTGCTAACTTAACTGGTTCTACTTTCCGATACATAACCCAAATGCGTGTTTTCTAAGTACAATTTTCTCAGCATATTGCCATAACTATTTCACATCTAGGAGAGGTTTAACAAAGCATGTTCATTGATTCTAAAAAAAATGATAAATGAGTAAAGGGGTCGACCTGGATTCTAAAAATATATATTCTAAAATGATTTGTTTCATGTATTCCTCTGTACCAAAATTACATCCATCGTTATTTATTAGTGTTGGCAAATGGCGAGTTATGTACGGTCAAAAGGACAACCTTTTGGTTCTGCTCAAACAATGTGTCTTATATACATAGTATTTTATGTGTTATATCCATTTACGAAACTATATCATTAATAAAAAGGATCAGATATTTAACGGGTCTTAATGACCCATTACCATATCATCCTACCGAGTGTATAGAATCATTTGGAATGCATGAAAACACATCCGGTAAATCTTGAGTTTGCTGTCAAGACACTAAGAATATTACTTGAAGGTTGAAGTAAAATACAAAGAAAATAGTATCCATATGTTGCCATGTGTTTTACCATTTCAGGTTTGCCAACCACAGATCTTTGTAGGTCTTGTCGACATCGGGTCTCTAATCGATTCACTTTGAAACATAAAAAAATGAGGAAAAAAAAAAAAAAAAAAAGATGTTCATAACACGTTTAAAGGTAGTAAAAAGGTACTAACCTCTTCACCGTGAAGACCAAGATGTTCAGACCATAATGAAAGGCGAAGGGTATTAGCAAATTTCCTAGAACTCCAAGGCTCTTCATTCATTGTTGATTCAATAAATTCTCTATCTTCAATGATAACCCCAATCTGACGCGGCAACCTGTGTTAGCAATATATTTATTTTACAATATACCAAGTCATATTAAATATACTAATTTAAAAGATAATGTGGATTTGTACCTCAGAATCCCTGTGCCCAAGCAAACTCCGGTCGTTTATGTTGGATGATCCAATTAAGGTGATACTGTCATCAACTATGCTGACAAAGCTGGTGACAGTCCCCAAGATCATGGTATGCTGCAAACAAAAATGCAATCAAAGTATTGAATCAGATTATCGAAACAAATGTTAAGGATGCTGGTATCGAAATAAATTCTCTATAGTCATGACAAATCCTTTAATACTAACATGAATCGACGGCCACACAACATTCTAATTTCCATCATCCGAATCAACTACCACACAACATGAATAGTTTTTAATTGTATTTGTGCTTCAAATAGTTTCAAATCACCTAGTTCCGTTAAAACGAATAAACTACACCAAAATATCAACACAGAACTTACTGAAACTGAAAAAAGCTAAAAAGTTCAGTTTTAACGGCTCATCAACTTGAGCTGATAAGTAAATAAAGTATTTCAATAATCTCTCTTGGAGTCTCGAAGCCCAAAGCATCCTTTACACTCTTCTTTGAACTATAAAAAAACATAATACATCTAAATGTGATATTTGTAGAGTATCGTGGCAATTTTTTAGTATATCTTTTCAAATGTTGACTAATCCATCCTATAAACAATATTAACTATCCTACAATAAAAACTTTAGGCCAACGTTTTTTGTCAATGAATGCGTTAACACTATGCCCCTTAAACCATATTTAATGAATAAAGCATATCTGAATATATGATATATCCGACATGAATGATGTATTCTTCTGTTCCTATCGAAATCTTGAATATGCAAAATTTTCTTCATCAGTACATTAACGGCATACGCACAATATTTTTTTGATTCCCCTTAACTATCCTAAAAATAGCCCATATCCTCTTTTTCTTATCAACATGCAAGTGCTTATAGCTTACTTCTTATCTTACTTGCTTATGTGCTATCAGTTTCCAACTGTCACTATCCAAAGAATGTATTCGATCATTAATCTAAGTCATTTGATTAAGGATAACCATAAAAGTAATACATTTTACAAAGCCACTCAAATCACAAAATATTAGTGTTAATACACGTTGAGATAACATCAAATCCTAAAATACTCTTAAACCACTAAAAAAACTCAATTTATATCAATCTCTCGGCAAAACAATGTTATCTAAAGGTAAAGATAAGTACCCAATTTCGAATCTGGTTTATTCCTCCAAAACTTCTTGAAGTCTGCAATAGACATTAACAAATTCTAGTTTCGTAAAACACAACAAACAATCAAATAAGTAGCTTACAGAAGATAGCCAACACAATTACACAATTCAATTAGCTATTAATTATATGTGTAATATCCTAGACCACATATACATCTCTTGTGCCTGCTCACAACGATTAAAAGGTAGTAAAATATTTCACCGATCACTTAATTCTCAATTTCCTTGCAATGCATTTAAAACACGATGTGCATATTAATAGTTTATATTGAAAAGTTATTTTTAGACATGGTTAAATTATCATGTAATTTGTGTATTTTACTAAATTCAAAATAAACTTACCAAAAGAAAAGTATTTAAATGCGTGTCAAAGGGTGTAGTGCATACCGCATAGATTTGTATTTGACTTCAAATTTTGTGCAATGCAAAAGAAAATTACCATCAAGATTTTGGACATATTTGTTTTCCGTAAACGGATACATTTCCATTATGTTACCTACCCTAACCCCAAGACACATTGCTACTATATATACAATCGAACATTTCTTGAAAAAATACCACTAAACAACCAACTAATTTCTTTGGTAGCTAAGGCGTTAAATAATGTGTTACCAAAACTTCCGATGCAATCAGATAACTACTTAAACCGAAAACATACTACTCCTCAACAAAAATTATCTTTCATCGAAAAATTTCCATAAACCAACAAAAATCTTTCATCCTCATGTGCAAGCAAAACCGAGTCATATCCTTCAAATTCCACTAACTACTTTCAAAGAAAATGCTCAATATAAAAACGAAATTAGCATAAACAACGCACCTTCAATTATTAGTGCCCTGTAACTGAACCTTCTCTATTGCTTCTGAAAAGCTGCTGGCAACGAACTGATGATGCAAAACAAATTTTAAGAATGTAATTGTGAATCGTTTAACAAAAATTAAGGCTAGTACTTACCTCATAATTTGTTGCAAAGAATCAAATTGTTGATAATCATGTCAATGATCATATTGGTCGTTTAGTTGTGTATTGCCACAAAGAAATCAAAACCCAAAGTGATCAAAAGGAACTGATCTTGTAGTTTTATGTTCTCTTAATGCAATTGCAATTAGATGCCGGCCCGAAAATTCATGTTTTCGATCTTATTTAGGATTTTGGATTTTGTTCAGGATTTTTTGTTTTAGTGGATCTGATTTGATTAGGGTTTTCTTTTTTGGGGAAGATAAGGGTAATTGATATTATGCTTATCAGAGAAGAAAGAGTGTTTGTGTTTGTGAAGGTGGAGAATTGTCTAGAACAAACTTATAACCAATAATTATTTGTGCTACAATTTGCATTACGGAGTTATTACGTGAAAACGGGGATGAACAGGTAAACTTGCAACTCCTTTGGGCCAATGAAAAAAGGCCACACGCCCCACTACACAACTGTTGGGATACTGTTCATTTTACATAATTATTTTGACAGCCAATCAAGGAAAGAATTAGCCAGAAACGGAGGGGTTAAGATTTTCACTTTGCCCCGTTCAAAAATAGCTAATAGTATATATATATAATGTTAGTTATTCTGCAAAATATGTGAAAGAATGCATTGAGGGTGCAAAGCCAATATTTTATGTTGGGGAATACTGGACTCATATAAGTACAAAAGAACATACCTGGATTACAACCAAGGTATTTCATTTCGGACAAGAATTTATCATTCAATGTGAACAAAGGGATATGTTATTTCCACAGGAATATGTTATTGATCAGTAGATTCAACTATTTCGACAACACAGACCTATGCCACAGGTTTCATCATGACAGAAATGTGCGATTCGGTCAAGATGGATACCATGCAGAAAACAACAGCAGTTGTTGGCAATCCAAGTGTGAAATTTGAATTGGTCTTACTTTACTAACATTAATATAGGACCACTAAGTTATCTTTAGTTATTTATAATTCTTAACTTTCAAATGGAATGACATAGGAGGTTTATGATTTAACTTTACACTTGGGGTCCCTTGCAGAGCAACTTGAACTATTTGATCAGTTATCTTCTAAAACCATGTTTTGTTTTTTATTCTCCATCTGGTCTAACTCTGTTTGTCTTTCAGAAGAACGGTATGCACTGAATAACTAGAAGATATGTTTGGGACGTTATAGAAAATGCAAAGAAAGGACGAGCCATTATTCTAACAACACATTCTATGGAATAAGCTGATCGCATAATCTTTCCATGCGTTCAAATGGTATGTATACCCAAATCGCTCCATGATTCATTTTGCATCTGATGTGCCTGTTATCAATCTTCATTCTAACTGCTGTTGCAGCGGCTCTCATATGTTTATATTACAGCGTTTCAACTAAAATTCGTGAATGCGAAGATCGGAATTCCTTCGGAGTTCGATTTGTAGTGACCTTTAGTTATTCATTTGTCACATGTTTTGTTGAGGATGGACGAATGGGTCCCATGTGTTCGCGGAACAAGAGTGACTGAAAGCGTGTGGGAGCTCAGGTTACACAGTGTTTCTTTAATTTATATAACTCACCGCATTTATTATTACTTCTGTCATTTTGGCGATACCCATTTCAACGGTTTCCTTACGAATTGATTAAGACGTTGTCAGCACAAGTAGAAGCAGATTCAAAGAATGATATAGATGTATATTTTTGACATCAAATTGTAAATAGGTCAATGGGTTGATCCGACACCTTCAAGTAGAGCTTCTGATATAGTGTCGAATATTCACACAACTTCTTATATATTTATTTTTTTTTCTATTTAACCCATTTTCTGATTTACTAAATATTTTTGATGTCAAAGAGGTCGAAAACATTAGGAATATACGTGTGCATCAGTTGTCATCAGTCAAAATAGGTTTAAAAAAAGGTATGTTTTTAAACATGACCACAAGTAATGGGTTTAGAATAGATAACTCTTTGATTATCAATTGGCCTGTATTTTTAGCCATTACCTTAGTGTCATTTAAACTTTGCAATATTCATACTTACTTTTTAATTTTTCTGGTCTAGAATTTAAACAGTGAGGATGAAGCTAAATGGTGGAGTCATGATGGTCATAAATGGCGGGTGCTGGATCGTTATGGATGGTTGGCCTTTTTCAGCCTTACTACATCAGCAACAATGAAAAATATGACTTTAAGAAGATTATATGATAGCATCTGAACAAAAAGTATATCCAGGTGCTCAATTGATATATATTTGTATTTATACCCAAAAGCATGAATTCATAGCTGGAGCGAAGCTCATATGTGCTATATTGTCATTTCCATTTTGTATTCCGGTTGATTTACCTCATTAACATAATGCAAATGGAGCATTACAAGTGATTCTGATTGATCCCAACGTATTGATTTGCTCGATCTGTCACGGGCATTGTGCACCCCTGTCTTCCAGGTACAACATGTAGCTTCTTTCCTTGAATATTTTTAGAACCTCTCGCCCAATGCAACACATTTTACTGTCGAATGTAAATAGATTTAATAATATTGGCACTCATTGTTATTAAGTTGATCTTTACTTTGGAGACATTGATGCTACTGAACTTGAGCAGTATGTATACCTATATTTGGCTAATGTTTTATGCTTACTAATTACTATCAAGTCCAAAATACAAACAACTTATTATCTGGAGCGGAAAGAAAGATACGAAAGCTGATTCTGATCCATGTTGAGACTGATAGCACAACAGATATCAAGCTCTCTTAGCGTTTGGATCATCTTGTGTAAGGTAATTGGTCGATAACTCATAAGGGTGAACCACATTGGACATCAAGAGGTTATCTTTTAGTTGTTACTTTATTATATATTTGTTCTTTTATATAATTTCACCTTCAATACTTTTTCCCTTTTGAGTTTTTTAGTATCTTTATCGGTTAGGGTACTGTCATTATTTGGTAGTCATATGCAACTTAAAGTCGTTAAGTATATGGCCCAAGTGGGCATATTAATATGTTTTGCTATGGGGTATGGGCCTAACATTTTACTGTGATTGAGTTGTTGCATGCCACTGTGTTTAGAACAGTGAATAGTGATTATATCATTAGATCCTGCATTAGCCTTTTTTTCACCTGATGAGGTATTTTTACTATGATACTACCAACACAAATACTCATTCTCATGCTTATAAGCTTATTCAAACATTCTTAAAAAAATTGCTTATTAGCTTTTTATTGGCTTAAAAAGTGTATCTTGATAAAGGTGCACCTTAGAAGGTGTGTTTTCGAGACACAATAAGCTCTTTTATAGAAGCTTAGCCACACACCTGTGATAAAGAAAGTCTTGCACCCAACATATTTTTTTTATCAGGAAACTTATTTCAGACGAAATGGCCCCGTTGATCGAAGGAGTTCGTTTGATCCATAATTGAGAAAATGGCGGCTGCTACACCAGAAAGGCCCTGGTCCTAATGAAATATATCAACTTTTAGCTGCACCTATTGTATGTTTTCCGGTCATTTGTATCTCCCCCTCTATTTACATGAAAAAAGGATTTGTATATATCTTTATTTATAATAATATCATTTTATCTAATAAATATAAGTAGATCCGAAAAGTATGTCATCCATGTGGCACAAAATGTCCTTTTCAGGATCCGGGACTCTTAGCTCAGTTATATGAGAAAGACACCACTCTTGATGATAAGCAGGAACTTGGTGAAGCTTTGCATAGAGAAGTAAGTACTAATGATCTTAATACACAACTAATATCAAACTGAGGAAAGTATTTATTTTCGTTAATTTGTATTAACTGGAAACCATGATTTTTTGGAGTTCTTTCATGTGCAGAATGGCTTCAGAATCTGACTCGCCGGTTCAACCTTCGCCTGAAGTTAGCGATCTTAAGTCTTCCACATCCACCGCCACTGAACTAATAAATAGTTCTACAGCTGACTCGTCATCTCAACCTACCATTGAAGTTAATGATGTTAATAATTCTCCATCCACCATCACTGAGCAGGTTACTACTTTCGCAGTTGACTCGTCTTCTGTGGAACCTACACTTAGTGTATCATCTTCAATTGAAGTTTCAAAGTTAGCCAAATCTACAACACCAACACCAAACAATACACAGACTGGAAGTACTGGAAGGTGGGGCTTTGCACGAATTGCGACCGGGTTGGTTTGAACTTGGGTCAAAGTACGTCTGGAGCAAATGATAATGCTGGTGGTGTAGTTCCAGGTTCTACATAAGTGGCACAGATGTCTTCTGTTTATGGACTTACATTGCATAATGAAAATCCACAAATATTTTTAAAAGGTTAGGATATTTCACCATCTGATGTAAAGATGCTTTGATCAGCCTAGAGTCCATATCACACTGATGACGGTTGTTCACAAACTTCAACAGAAATTGGTAAGAATCATGTTCACCCTCAACTTCACTACGTCTCTTCAACTTAACTTACCATCAATTAGTTATTTCTGTTGCCTTTCTGCCCGTGTTCTTTTATTAACTGTTGTGACGTTTGATTATTTTATTCCCCAGATTTGAAGACCCTTGAGAAGGAATTAGTGAGGTCTCAGTCAACGTTATTAGGAAAAAGGTCTAACGACATGAGCAAGTTCAATTTCTTTATACAATATGGTGCAACTTTCTTTGTATGTACGCCATTCTGAATTTTCCAACCTTTCATATAGTTACTAAATTAGTATATAATATGGTGCAACTTTCTTTGTATGTATATGGAAGTTTTTAGGATCATGTAAGCTCTTCGTACATTGAGGTTGCACCTAGAAATAAGTTCGGGATGTTCTTAAGATCTTTCTTGGAAGAGGCTCTTAGGCCATAGATGCGCTCATGAAGCGTTGCAATTTAAATGATATATTATTATGAGTACCATTTCTAGCTATAAAATTTATTCCTATGTTTCACATGTATTTAGTGGTGATAGTTTACATCAATAAATGTCTGCTATATAGAAAAATGCTATATAGAAAAATTGTAATTACTTTCAACTATAATCAAATGGTGTACCTATGATTTTATGAATTTCGGGTTGCACCTAGAAATATAGAGGATAAACTTTACTGGATCTATTAGAGAACAAAAATCATGAGTTTATCTATGAACATTAGTACTTTTCTTCACACTAAAAAGTTAACTATGATCCTTTTAGAAACAATCTATTTTTATGTATACAATTCACGTGATCGTGAAGATGAAGATTGTAGAGCAGGCATTTTGCTGGGACCATTACAATAAAGAAGAGTAAGTTTGGTATCTACTTCGAGTGGTTTGGTGGGTTTCCTTTAGGATTTTATACTTATATCAAAACTACATTACTACAAATTATGCCAAAAGCTCATTCGCAATACGTATATTAAAGTGTCTAAACTTGTTTACTTATTAAAGGACACCCTTAATCTCATGAATTTTATAGATAGGTGAAATCTTTACTTATATGTTATAGTTTGTCATTAGTAATTGTCAATACATATGTACCACTACAATGACAATGAAAGCTTCTAGATTCATATGATACTTTTTTCTTTTGTATAGCCCAACACATTAGCTACCTTTGACGAGGACAACTTGATTCGGTGTTATGGTTTTGGAAATGGTATACTTCTTCAAGCCAATTTTTTTAATAGCGCCAATGCAGTAAATGTGGGTTTTTAACTCTTAGATTTTGTTACCAACCTGCACCATCAACACATGATCAAGATGTCCTCATTTTTAATTCAGAAAAATATTTTGCAATGATTTAAAGGAAGTTTTGAGTAGATAGAAAGAGATTGTTCCTCATCTAAAGCTTGCAGGTCTGAGATATAATCTACGAATATCTTGCCTTTAGTTTAAACTTTAGCTGGTGCTTCTGTTTTTAACTCTATTTATATATTCCGTTCACATCTTCTGGCGCCTAGCCATGGTGTTCGTAGTAGAGGATGGACCTGGGACGGGCCAGAAATTAGAGCAACTACCACCAGATTTACCAGTGTGCTAATACTATCCTCCACTAAATCCACCAATTGTGAGACTGAGTCTATTACTTTCTCTTAAGACTACTGAGGTACGTAAAGTAGAGATCCCTCAATTCCACTATCCTGAATACTTTTCTTTCTGGGTGACCCATCAATTTTTCTACAAATAACCCGACAATACATACATATTCTCATCACAACAAACATCAAACAAAACCATAAATCCTTTGATAAAATAACAGCTGGAAACACCTATATACAATAACTAAATAAACATAATTAACAAAAACAAAATAATAATAATAAATGTTAATAATATTATCAAATGTAAAAGATGTTCATGATTAATATTGTTTAGAACAAAATGATAGAAAGTAGTTACCTCCTTTTAGCCGTTTTATGGATTATAGTAACATCAATTATAGTTCTTAACCGTTTCATTTAACTTTTAATTACTTTTTAGTATATATTTGTTCTACTAAATCCTAAAAATAAAACCACAGTCATACCCGTCCATCGGACGGTTTTGACACTAGTATATATATATATATATATATATATATATATATATATATATATATATATATATATATAAAATATGAGTAAATGGATTATGAGTAATACTCGACCTAGATTCGATAATTGAGTACAAGTTGAAAATAGTTATTAGCATGATATATCAAACTAGTAAATGGTATTGATGATAAAAGAATGGGTAACATTAATATAACCAACATTGATATATTTGTTTGATTTTGCTAATGGATTTATGCGGATTACTTGTTACTTGTAAACGTTGGAAAGTTTTGATAAACGATTAAGACTTGGTAAACCACGGAAAATAGTGCCGAATTGTGAATTGGTTTTGGAAAACATGACATATTATCGGACACACTACATAAAAACTATTTTCTTATAAACCTTTATGAGTTAAGATAGTAATTTATATTTTATGAGTTAGCTTTTATAAAGTATCGGAAAAAGGGTATTTTGATAAGATAACTTATTAAGGTCATAATGGTTTGGAAACATTGGATAAACAAGCGTGTCATTTATAATATACTACGATAATATACTTTATAGGAGGTACTTTCATATAAACTTGTATAATCATGAGTAACGATTTTGAAACCTTTATTAATAAAGCGATATAGAAACTTATCTTTTATTATAAACGTGTACGTTTGGGGATTATTGGGTAAATTTCCGAAACTTATCAATTAACCTATTTATGTTACATGAATAGTTGTCGTCGTTTCCTAGTCTTTGACTAGCCTGAGTATTATCGGTATTTCTTAACTTGGTCAATGTCTCTTCCCATTTTGGCGTGAGTTATGGTCTGTATGTCTCGCTTTTGTCGATGATTGCTCTTCTTTCGTGTGAGTTGTACGTCGCGTCTATGTTTCTTACCACCACACGAAACGTTAAAACTAAACTTTTGAGAGATTTATCTGTAAACTTTTGTGAATAATAATGGACTTTTGAAAGTAATAACATGAATGATCCACGAAAACTACGACACATTACTTTTATTGACTTCTATATCGTATAAGCCGTATTCTAAGTGTTAATACAAATATCGTCATTAAACGTTATTTATATTTTTGGTCTTTACCTAAGTTTTGTTAACGCCAAAAGTAAATTTAATTTGTATAAAAGCTTAAAGCTTGTCAAGTTTAATAGATATTAAAACAAGCTTTCTCAAACAATATATTCATCATTCAAGCATTTACATTTATGATTAGTAACATCTTGATATGACTCTAATCATTATGTATGATAGTAGTTTTTAGAATGTGTTAGGTTCTTAAACCAAACACTACTTAAGTACTTGCATATTTCTAAAATAGAAATACAACCTATGACATCATGTGATGCATCATGGAAATCATTGGAAGATTTCCTTAGATATTTTGTATGGATTTGTACTCTTCATATCTTGCACAATCTCACTTAGATAGAGTTGACTTTGGCAAGATTTGATATGTTGGTCGTTAGACCCGTGGTACCAAATTGGACACCAGGAACCCTTTAAGGGTTCCATGTCCGTGGATCGCCCCATCCATTTTGGCTATAAATAGCAATGCCAAGCCAAGTAGTTTTTATCCCTTTCTAATATACTCATACATATCTTCTCTAACCTTCTAACTCAGTTTCATATCATATTAGTGATCTCTTTTGTAGCAAAGAAGATCAAGTCACATTCAATCTTCAACGAGAAGTTGGAAGTCTTGTTTGTTTAGTGTTGTATGATCTAGTGTTGATTCATACTTCATTGTTGTATTAACCATCATAATTTTGTGAGTGTGAGTGGTTAGTATTTTAGTCCTCAAAATACATTGTGTGCGGGAGTAGTTGTACCCTTGGAAAGAACTCGACATCTAGCTTAGTGTCGGAAATAGTGTAAGTGAAGTGTAAAGGTTTTCTCCGCCGGTGAAAGGAGCTTGTTGACTAGTGAAGTTAAACTCTCGAGTGTGAGACTTGGGGAGTGGAGTAGGGCAAGGAGAAAGAGTCCTTGTAGACCGAACCACTACAAACAACTTGTTGTGGTTTGATCATTTCTTTCCTTATTTACTTATTACATATTGCTTGCATATTTCATTAACATACCAAGATCAATATCAATTGATCTTTCAATAAGTTTCAAAACAAAGTTTTTAATTGGTAAACTATTCAACCCCTTCTAGTTTTCTACAATTGGTACCAGAGCCTCGTTGCTCAAGAATTTCTAAAATAATTTATATTTTATAAACTTGAAACGATCCATGGAATCAAAACTTTAAAGAAGGGCAATCTATGCAAAGACCACCACTCTTTGAAACCAATGGATTTATCTATTGGAAATACCGTTTGAAACATATGTAAAATCAAAAGATATAGATCTTTGGTTTGTTATCATAAAGGGATTTTAGCTCTATTAACAAAGGATATTTCTATTGATGAACAAAAGAAATTAGTTGCTAAAATAATGAAGCTAAAATGATGCTTTACGTTGCTTTACCTAGAAAAGAATATGAAAGAATTTTATGTGTGAAACCGCCAAAGATATTTGGGAATATTTGATTATTACACATCAAGGTAATTCACAAGTCAAGGATAACAAAATTGATCTTCTTGTTCAACAATATGAACAATTTGTTATCCTCGAAGATGAAACCATTGATTGTGGATTTGCTCACTTTAATACTATTATTACATCACTTAAAGCACTTGATGAATCTTTTCGTAGTAAGAACTTTGTCAGGAAATTTCTTAGAGCACTCCATCCCAAATGGAGAGCTAAAGTGACCGCTATTGAAGAATCAAAAGATCTCTCAAAATGTCACTAGACGAGCTAATCGGTAACCTCAAAGTACACGAAATGGTGATGGAGAAAGATTCAAGATCATCAAAGGAAAAGGGAGAAGATGAAACTGTTGCTCTAAAAGCAAAGGCGAGTCAAGTGATGATGACGAATCTTGCTCCGGTAGTGAAGATGAGGAATATGCCATGGCGGTTAGAGATTTTAAGAAGTTCTTTAGAAGAAGAGGAAAGTTCAGAAGACAACCTCGAGAAGAAAAAGTCATTCGAAAAGATCGGGATGACAAAAGGGTAAAGGTGAAAGAAAGTGTTTTAGATGTGGTGATGTAAATCATCTCATAGAGAATGTCCCAAGCCACCTAAAAGCAAAACTCAACGAGCTTTTGTAAGTGGTGCTTGGAGTGATAGTGAAGACGATGAAGAATCAAGCAAGGAAGAAATCGCTCTAATGGCACATGAGTCAAATGAGGTACTTTCCGACTCTTCTTACTCTTCTATTGATGATGAAACTTTGCAAAACAATATAATCAATTGTGTAAGCTAAGTCTAAAATCATAACTAAAAATAATTTTAAAAACCAAAAGGAATTTTTGGAAATGAAGTTTATGAGTTAAAAGAAAAGCAAAACGACTTGAAAAGGGAAAGGCAAATGACGATGGTTGTAAATCATGTCAAGAGCTTAATCTTGAAATAGAAAACTAAAGCTCACACAAGATGTTTTAATCGAAAATAATTCTAAGTTTAAAAGGTTTAACAAAACATCGGTCTTGCCGATGAAAGAGTTAAAACCATAAAACACCGGGGAGACATGAATGGGCTAGGATTTAAT
This sequence comes from Chrysanthemum lavandulifolium, assembly GCA_022545495.1. Lineage (NCBI taxonomy): Eukaryota > Viridiplantae > Streptophyta > Magnoliopsida > Asterales > Asteraceae > Chrysanthemum > Chrysanthemum lavandulifolium. The sequence goes on from CM040242.1 coordinate 31,921,557, forward strand.
GAAGTATTAATTCCAAAGAGTCAAAACAAAACGGCCGAAAAGGACGAAAAATCATCAAAACAACCAAGATGCAGACGGACCGACGGAACCAAAATAAGGGTTCCGTCTGTGGAAACAAATGGTGCCGTGGGTACTTGGAAGGACGAATGTTCGAATACTGGACCGTGATGAATTTGTCAAAGTAACAAGGAAAACCAAGGATAGTGTTAAACTAAACCACCGTTACATCGAGTAGGACTTGCTAAAATGAATTTAGATCAAAACCACTCAACAACGATATAAAGCACCTTTGCCAAACGCCCCTTTCCTAAAAGCAACCACAACATACAACCCAACTACCAACACAATGGTTGGAATCAAAACTTCCCTAGACCATATCAAACTCCAGATTACATGTCATGGAACTCTTACCCATCGTTTCCATACATGAATCAAATAAATGGCATGTTTAACCCAAACGGACCCATGAGATATTGGGGACCAAATGCTTGAGTTATTTACTTCTTAGGTATGCTTGAAAGTTGGATTAGAACCTGATGAGTGGATAAAAGATAGTGGATGCTCATGGCATATGACGGGAAACAAAAGTCTCTTCTCATCATACCAAGAGTATGATGGAGGTAATGTCACTTTTGGTAGTAATCTCAAAAGCAAAATCATTGGCAAAGGTACGATCGCTCATAACTCCCTAACTATTGAAAATGTTGCTCAAGTGGATAGGTTAGGATTTAATCTACTTAGTATTAGCCAACTATGTGATAAAAAGTATAAAGTACTATTTGATGAAAATGGTAGTAAATATCGAAAGATGGTATCACCATAGCTAAAGGAGTTAGGAAAAATAACATATACGTCCCGAAAATAGATAAAACATATAATGACAAACTTTGCCTAACAACATTAGACGATAGCTCATCTCTTTGGCATAGACGCTAGGTCACGCTAATATGAGACTTATACAAAACGTATCTTCGAAAGAGTTAGTTAGGAATTTGCCAAAACTAAAATATGACCAACACTTTTATGACGCTTGTAAAATTGGTAAACAAACCCATAGTAGTCACAAATCTAAAAATATGGTGTCCACATCTAAGTGTCTAGAATTATTACATATGGACTTGTTTGGACCATCCGCTATAAGAAGCTACGGAGGAAACTTATACACTTTGGTCATAGTAGATGATTACTCAAGGTTTACTTGGACGTTGTTTTGAAAACCAAAATGAAGCTTTTGATAAATTTGAAATTCTTAGCAAGAAAATTCAAAATCTACTAGGTGTTAAATTGTGTCGATCCGAACGGATCATGGTCGTGAATTTGACAACGAAACTCAATTTGGAAACTTTTGTAATACAAATGGTATAACACATAACTTTTCCGCTCCAAGAACACCTCAATCAAATGGTGTAGTAGAACGTAAAAATAGAACAATTCAAGAAATGAGTAGAACAATGCTTAATGAACAAAACATTCCTCAAAAGTTTTGGTGCAACAGAGACACTTCTACATATATTTTGAATAGAGTCTTAATACGTCATTTCTTAAACAAAACACCATATGAGCTTTACAAAAAAGCCAACTTTAGGATATTTTAGAGTCTTTGGTGTAAATGCTTCATTCTTAATACTAAAGACTATCTCACCAAGTTTGACCCAAAGTCTTATGAAGGTGTATTTCTAGGTTATTCTCAAACTAGCAAAGCCTATATCGTCCTTAACAAAGAAACAATGATAGTCGAGGAATCGTTGAACATAACATTTGACGAAAGTCCACCTCCCTCTAAAACATCACCTTTGGTAGATGATGACTTAGTTGAAAGTCAAATAATAGAAAGTCAAATTAATAACAGGGAAGATGAACCATTAAATAAGGAAATTATAAACATCAAAGAATCTAAAAGTCATCCTTTAGAAAAGGTCATAGGACAACTTAATCAAAGAACCTTAAGGTCACAAGCCCAAAATCAAAGTAATTATTTTTGTTTTGTATCCACCATAGAACCGAAAAATATAAATGAAGCAATAAAAGATGAATCATGGGTAATTGCCATGCAAGAAGAATTAAACCAATTCGTTAGAAATGATGTTTGGAAATTAGTTCCAAAACCTAAAGATCAAACCATAATTGGAACGAAATGGGTTTTTCGAAATAAAATGGATGAAAATGGTATAGTATCTAGAAACAAAGCTAGGCTTGTTGCATAAGGCTATAATCAATAAGAAGGTATTGATTATGATGAAACTTATGCTCCGGTAGCTAGACTAGAATCTATTAGAATATTACTTGCATATGCATGTGCTTATGACTTTAAATTATTTCAAATGGATGTTAAAAGTTCTTTTCTTAATGGGTTAATTAACGAAGAAGTGTATGTTGCTCAACCTCCCGGTTTCACCGACTTTGAGAAACCACATCATGTCTTCAAACTCAAGAAAGCATTGTACGGTCTTAAGCAAGCACCAAAAGCTTGGTACGACCGACTTAAGACTTTTCTTATTAATAACAAATACTCTATGGGATTAGTAGATAATACTCTTTTTACCAAGAAAAAAGAATCACATATTATCATTGTTCAAATATACGTTGATGACATTATATTCGGATCAACTTGTCAAGAGCTATGTGACGATTTCTCTAAAATCATGCACCACGAGTTTGAAATGAGTATGATGGGTGAGTTAAACTTCTTTCTAGGACTTCAAATTAAACAACTAGAAGATGGCATTTTCTTTAACCAATCTAAATATATAAAAGACATGCTTAAGAAATTTGGTCTTGAAGATTCCAAACCGACTAAAACACCCATGTCTTCGGACACTAAACTCACCAAGGACGAAGAAGGTGAATCCGTAGATAACACTAAATATAGAGGAATGATTGGTAGCCTACTCTATCTTACGGCTAGTAGACCCGACATTATGTTTAGTGTTTGTCTATGTGCTCGCTTTCAAGAAAACCCAAAGGTATCACACTTAGAAGCCTTAAAAAGGATTTTTAGATACATTAAGGGAACAACGTGTTTAGGATTATGGTATCCCAAAGGAACGGGTGTAGAAACCATAGTGTATGCCGACTCGGATCATGCCGGTGACTATGTCGATAGAAAAGTACAAGTGGTATTTGCACTTTTGTTGGACATTGTCTCACCTCATGGTTTGCAAAAAGCAAACGGCCTTAGCCATCTCAACTCAAGCCGAGCACGTCTCACCGGAAGGCATGTCAACAAGCTCTTTGGATGAAGCAAGCTCTCAGAGATTCTGAATTCATCTCAACGACATTGTGATACTTTATGACAACAAAGGAGCCATCGATCTCGAGAAGAATCCCGCTCAACATGCTCGTACAAAGCATATTGAAATCCGTCATCACTTTCTTCGCGACAATGTTCAAAAGGGAACATTTCTATTGAGAAAGTATCTCAAGACAACATTGACAACATCTTAACTAAGCCTCTTAAACGAGAACCTTTAATCTTCTTAGACTTGGTTTAGGGTTAATGGAACCAAACATGTAGGATAAACGTAGCCTAAAACATTAGAATAGTCAAACCAAAACAATTTTGCTTTGATACCTCATCTGTAGCTACGGCACCAAACGAAAACACTGACGGAACCAAATATTTGGTGTCGTCGGTCGTCCGTGGTCTCATGTACAAAACCGCAAATATACATAACATCCTCTTCCTCACAACTCACTTTACCAAAACGTATAAAACTTAAACCAAGCTCATTATTGTCACCTTCCCACTCACTAATCACGAAGATAACATCATTGTAAGTATCCTAACTACATTTCATCTCTTAATTCGAGTCTAGGATTCTTATTTATGCACAAAACTATCACAAATCATTACATGGGGTTTTATGTATGCTTTTATACCAAATATGAATTCAATTGGCAAATTGCATAACTAGTCATTGAAATTAGGTCTTTGCATTATCATATTGCATAAAAATCATGCTTCCCACTAATTGATAGATAATGAATATAAGGCCTTATTCAAACAACCAAACACCCCATGTCAAAAGTTTTGAAAAGCTTCTCACTTGTAGGAAAACAATTTTTTTTCTTTCATTGCTAATACAAATAGAAACGTTAAATTTTCATCACTTGCATGCTCTTGAATACTAAAGGTATTGCATAACTAATATGCATTCCCGGGTATATTCAAATGAAGCCACATTGAATTAGGAGCATTTGGGTTATCTCATGGTATTTGCCAAACACCCCACTAAAACCATTTTTGTGCATAAAATGAGTCGAGATAACCGCAACTCCAAATTGTTTTCATATAGACACACACTAGAACCAAATACGTTAAAATTTCATTCTCACTTTTAACATATTAATTCTTGTCCTTAGGAATAACCATGTTAGCCGCAAGATTCTATGATCACAAAGACACCCTTAACTACATTCCCAAACACCACAAAACCAAAGGACTTACCAAGGAACATGTAACACCCCAACCCGACAAGGGTAAAGATATCACAATACAGTTTCATATCAGAACTTTAAATACTATACAAAAGCGGAAACTTTTACAAAACATACAAAAGAGAAAATAAATAACTTAATATTCAAAATAAATCTAAGATCTCTATTAGTAAACCTTGCTCTTGTCTCTACTCTCAACCCAGATCAGCTATCCCAAAAGCTCATCTTGAAATACCTAAAACTCTGCCGCAGGAAAAGAAATGCGGCTGAGCTTACAAAGCCCAGTGAACAGATATAACGAAACAAAAGCTAAACAAAACGATGTACAAATAACGAAATCGCAACGAAATGAAATTACTGAATCAATTAGGATTCTGCGGAAGTACAAATATACATAAATCCAAAAGACACACCTAACAGTTTAAACACCTCATAGCACATTAATGACACAAATGCAAACACTTCAATAACCGTACACTTAACATATCAAGACAATTGATTACATACAAACCAAACGAAAAGTCTAAAGACTAACGGAATCAATTCCTAGAAAGTAATCCTGGCATTCATACAAATCAATTAATCAACATTTAACACACCTAAATCAATATTGCAGCAGCGGAAATAGCGGTCAAATCATGGCAGTCTCACATACAGATAGAAAACACAGTAGACATACAATAACTAAATAGACAAAGACATAACATAGCCATTAGCAACTATCAAAACATAAATCACATGCTAAACCAGTTCTCGGATCAAATCCTAACATCAGCAAAGTTTTAACATGGCGATCAAATCATAAATGATAGGTACCCTAACGATTTGCAAAGTTTACAGATTAACGGAACAATTGTACTTATCAACTTTCGTGATACTTACTTTCACATTAGTACATTCATCTCACGTATAAAAGAATTCATATAACGATAACTAACATAACCTCGGATGACAAAGATGCGAATCATATTTAAACATATTAATCATATCCTAGCATAGTAGACGGTAGTCACATAAATATACAAAAGCATAAACACCTATAATAAGCCGAGCACATAACTATTAACACTTGAACATACCGAATCAAAATCGTAATACTTAACCTAGAAATAACAGATAAAGGTTTAGTTAACTACCACGAGCCCGAACATATCATATCAAAAACATCATAACTATATAGAAACAATCTCAAAATAATTGGAGTAGCTAGCTCCCGTAGTTTTATGAAGACGCAGACAGACACGACATCATTCACCTAGACAAATCATATCGGATAACGATCGATCTAGGATGCATCCATACGCCCACAAACATATATTGGTAATATAATATAACTTGAGCTCATAACAGATAATGATAAGTGGACGTGGCGAACTTCACTCTATCGCCTCTAGAGTCATGCAAGAAGTGCATCATCGACACGGACATGGAACCCCATGACTAGTTAATATTTTGGCTCGGTGTCAAACTATCCTAGGTCAAACAGATTTTCATACATGACATGATCATAATCACACAAAGTTCAACATATAGCATATCGATAACTCATATCATAAGGTTCATATTCAAATATTCAAAGGTCGAAATTCATATCACAATCACAAATCGTATATTCATAATTAGAAATTCATAATTAAACTTAATGAGGTTCAACAAATATGCATATCCGAGTCTTCATAACACAAGTTCAAAATGATATTGCATGATTCAATAAAATGTAAATTCGGATAGCAACAGATCACACAATCAGAAAAGGGTTCATAGCAATGGCATCGGAAACCCTAATAAGTAAAATAGGTAAACTAACAAAAAAAACGTCATAAGGAATCTTTACTGAAAAGTCAGAATATCTGTACCTTAAAGCAAATGACAGGGAAAACAAACGAATGAGTGAATCACGAAGATGTAACGTCGCGTCTCCTTCAACGAATCTACACGGATTATGATTTATTTAATACTTATTAGCATCATTAAATTATAACTAATTCATCGCATTAACATTCTTAGAGTTGTAAGTATATCCTTATTCTTAGTGACGAACGGAATTACAACATTTTAGAGTATTAATCATTAATTAGCCAAACTTATGGGTTGCAAATGACAATTGGTAACTTAAGGGTTTAATATGACAAATATCTCATTTGGGAGTTTATATGATCAACATTCCTAGTATAGGTTTTATAAATATCAAGAACGGTTTTAAGACTCTCTTCAAAACATTTACACCAACTTCTATACCTTACGTGATTGACCAAGACTCACATGTAACATTGTTCGAATACAACTTAATGAGACCATGCATACTCTAACTCAACTCATCCTAACTCACGATAATACACGCTTTCCTTAACCCTATGGTTCGGTTATGCATGTCTCGACTCACATCCACTTAAAGTTTACGTTTTGCATGTCTTTACTTGTTTAATACACTTCCACAAACCCTTATATGATTCGGTTAATAACTAGGTTCGGCCCCATATTTTTACGCAAACCCTAGTTCATCTACGCCTCTTACTTACTCACGCTTGCATGTTTTACCCGGCTGAATTAATTACATGTGGTTCGGTTTACTCATTGCTCGATATACCTATGATCCGATTCAAACAATACGTATTACATACATGTTTCTCTTAATATTACAAGGTTCAACTCATATGGTTTGTGTTTGTTTGGTTTCGTACGGTTCGGCCACAAGGAAAAGAAACACAACTCGACTAGACATCATGATACAATACATTACCGTAAGGTATATTAAAGGAAGACGAATAAAACATGTTATACCTTAGCTTGTTGGAACAAAAATCTCGACTCCAATGGTTTAGGGGGTCTCGGCCGAATGGAAGAAAAAGAAAGAGAGAGGCAACAAACTAAGGTTCCAAATTTTGAGTCCTTGTGTTTGTATATATAGTTATAAAAATTAGGTTGGGGATTTTAGGTGGGGTGGGTTTCGGCTTTGATCCAACCGAACACAAACACACGCCCATCTTGGGCTCAATAAGAAACGAAATAAGGTCCAAATGATTTAGCCAGACATTTAACTTTCGTCGTACAATGTCGATCATGTACACATAATAGTTAGTTTTTAATTATTCGCAAATTAGGTTTTAATTTCATTAAACGAATCGTTATTATATTTTACGTAGTTTATAATTGTTTACGGTGAGGGTAAATTAGTCTTTTGATATGTTTTATATTTTTAGGGTTTTACAACTCTCCCCTTCTAAAAAGAAAATTTCGTCCCCGAAATTGGACAAGACGAACAGACAAAGAACAAATGCGGATTTCAGAGTTTCGAGGAATTAAAACGAACACGGAACGCATCTCAGAGCAAACGGATTTTTGTCAGAATCTACAAACTCATACTTTCCAGAAATCAAAACAATAATCAAATACTTACAACAGACTATCCTATAATCATCAAGTAATGGCAGATAACGGATGAGATGCAGAAAATCAAACGACAATTCTAACTTATCAGATATCTAATGATGAGATCAATCATATGCATAGACGGAACTAATCCTAATGGTCTCATTTGTCACACCCTCGCCGGAGGCGGAAACACGAGGTGTAACGGAAGGGAACATAAGCACAAGATAATAGAACATACCAACATTAAGATTTAAAAAGAAATAATACTCCATTACAATACTAGTTTAGCCGTCATCGGCAAAAATATTACAAAGTTTAGATTCCAAAATATTGAGTTTTATTACATACGACTTGTAGCGACCAGTGAAAACTTCTTTATGCAAGACTTGATAGAAAAGCTTACTAACGATCACCGAAATGCATGAGAGAAAACGGTCAACTATGAAAATAGTTGGTGAGTAAACACGCTTAGTGAAATAAGAAAACTCGTAAGAAAAATATACAAAGCTTGTCAACGAAAATAGTTCTCAAAGCAAAGGCATTGTGTATCCACTCAGCCCAAATTCGCCCATACAAAACTTGCAACTTTGTGTACACAACCCATTGCACAAAATTATAGCGTCAAGTAATCAAGTGTAAGTGGTCATAATAGTTCCCAATATAGTGCCACGAATATAATAATTCAGAATGCTACCGATGAAACCAAATTAAGCTGGGTGCCACTACCCAAAGTTATCTTGGGTGCCTCTTCCCAAGACCCACTGGTGCCTCTTCCCAAAGATACACTGGGTGCCTCTTCCCAAAGATACACTGGTGCCTCTTCCCAAAGATACACTACGAACAAAGGTGTCTATATAGTGATGTCTCAACATGGGAGACTTTATAGTGATGCTCGAACATTGGAGACTTTAGGACAAGGTCATAACACGCACGGTTCAATAAGTTCAAATAAGTCATAATTTCGTAATTAAGTTCAAGGATTGATTCGAGTTCAAATATTCAAGTCAAAAGAGTTCACAATTGTAAGGATCAATTTAATTCAAGTATGGTTCATGCATTCAAACCCCAAAATATAGTAAACGGTAAAAGGGGATGTGATTACTCACTTGATAAACCGAGGCGATGACAAAAGTGAGTACACCGAGGTATAATGTGATGTGTTAACCGGACCTATCACGAATGATATGATATGCAATGAGTTGCAATGTAATGTTATGCATGCACTCGTATGTTATTTATACCATTTACGGGTTTTGAAAATATTACTCGTCAATTTAAAAATACTCTTTTGACGTCTCGACCAATCAAAAATGACTTTACATGTTTTTACGTCAAAATGTCATCCTACAATGGTTTTATAATGATTTATAGTGAAATTATAACTTTTATAAGAACATGTACTCCATATTTGCTCTCCAATTACTTTGTTCTCCAAATCTTTTAGTTTCCAATTATTTTAGTTCTCCAACAATTTAGTTCTCCAAAACTAGTTCTCCATAATCTTAGTTCTCCAAAAGTTTGTTCTCCAAAAATTAGTTCTCCAAAATAGTGTTCCAAAACATTTTGTTCTCCAAAATACTTCTCCAAAATATTTTAGTTCTCCAAAATAAATAGTTTGCTGAAATTTCTGAAAATGTATATATCGTCGTCAAACTTTAAAAATTCACCACGGCTTCGTTATAACTCCGTTTTTATCCGTTCAAGCGGCCACGGATTCGTTTTAAAGTATATTTTCTAAATATCAAGGCCAAAATGTCGTACCATCAGTGGGTTTTTCCAGAAATTCGTTTTAAGGACAGAACGTAAAATATAGTTATCGAAAATAGTTTTTCTCGGACAAAACCTATTCTAATCCCTTCAAATCAACTCCAAAGCTAATCTAATCCTACCATACACCTTCTTAGGGTGTCATGGGTTCCTAATCACCATCAAGACCAAAGAATACTATGGGAATATTTATAGGATGACCATAAGTATATAATTAACTCTAAAATCATGAAATAAATGGTATAAATCACATATCATGCATATAAGCTCCAAAAATGAAAAGAGACATATGAAAGTGAAGAGGAAATATGAAAATGATAAAAACATGCTTACTAGTGATAATGAAGAGGTGTAGGTAACAAGGATTAGCCTAAATACTCTAGATTTTTATTTCAAAATCTTAATAAGAGTATTATCTAGATTGATTATAACTTGAACTTGAAAAAAATATGGATGATCCCTTGGAACCCTTTAGGTGGCCGGTTATGGAGGAACCAAAAGAGAGGAAGACAACTTATCTTGACTTGTGAAATAATTGAGTGAATGAATTGAATGAGAAGTTGGAGTGTAAATATATATTTGTAGAAAAATACACAACAACTAATTAATGTATCCACCTTCCCCCCCCTAGGCCGGTTTTGGGGGGGATGTTTCTCAATAATACAAATTTTTTTTTTTTTATAAAATGTAATTTGTGTATAATTTGTGAGAAAGTGTAATAAAAGTGTAAGAAAATGTACAAGTATAGGAAATTGGAAATTTTTGGTACAAGTAAGTTTTTAATAGTTCAAAATAGATTGTAATGATATAATAAAAATTGTAAAAATACATTCCTTGTGACATTTGGGTGATAAAATAATTATCGTACAATTTTTAAGAAAAACGACGTAATAATTAAACTTTAACGATTAATGTACCAAATAAATTAGAAACACTAGGAAAACTAAAAATATAGTTTTTATAGACTAAATGTAAGTTTAAAAATACCTCGGGATCATTTTTGAAAGTAACGGGTTAAATATTTAAAATAATAACTCACGCGATAAAAATTATTAAATATAAAAATTACGCGTTAAATGTGAAATGAAATGCCATGAATGAATTAATATGATGCATATATAATTTAAGAAATGACCGAATTTGAGAATTGTGACATTCTTCCCATGTCGCCGAATCACGCCCCCGTGATTCGATTAACGATACTATGGTCCGAACCTCGACAAGAGTTCTAAAAGTTCATGCTCATACGAATAGTCTAAATGATCATATCAATGCCCATGCGTCGGGTTCCCCATTCAACTAAGTACGTGCCCGTGATTAGATTGGATAGGTAAACTTGCCCAATATCGAACGTAGCTCTCAAAGACCTTTAGGTAGTCGATTCTAATTTAATCCCACAACTCATCAAACAAGAACCGTCATGAGATTAAACTAAACCGACTTGAGTAAACTTGTCTCTTAGCTTGATTTTCGCAACTCATCAAACAAGAACCGTCACTAGATCAAGCTAGAAACAAGTTGTTAGAAAGATAGAATCAACATCCTTGAATGAAGTCTTTGAAAGATTCGCCGATATTGGATTTCTTACACAATCAAATCAAATCAACAAAATATATAACAACTAAGGTCGATATCAATAGGTCTCAAATTAATCAAGGTCGTGAACGTGTAAAGATTGGAAGGAAGTTATGCACTCAAAATCATGTCGCATGTAAATAAGGTAGTTGTTTGAAAGAATGTACCCGTTAAGCGTTGCGGGCTTCCTCGGTACCCGGATAGAATGCTCGACCACGCGGGAGGAATTTCAATGTTCGATCTTGTGGGCCTTCTATTGCCAACGCCGTGTTTGGACGATTTCCTCCTTGATTGGGAGTTCTCTTGACTTTGGGTGTATTGCGAAGGTGATCTAGGCTTCACACTGTAACATGCTTTTCTCATCCCTGATTCCCGCCTGCTTGAGCAATTTCGAGCGAAAGTGCCCGCTCGTCCACATTTGTCGCACCTTCGCAGCCTCTCCGAGTGATGATAATTACATCGAGTACACAAAGGATGTGGACTGCATATCCTTTGCGCCCCGGGTGATCGCCCATAGTTTCGAGTTATTCACGCCTCTTGTTTTGCTTGATTCGTCTCGGTTTCCCCGGTGATCCTCCCGCCGCTTTCGTCCATTGTCGCTTGATTTTGTTAGTTCTCCGCACACGATTACATCCTTTGTCGCGATACGCCATACTCACAACCGCTTGCGAGTGGTTGGTTTCGACGGCGACATCCCTCCCATTTCTCGTATCAATCCCCTATATATCGGTCAATCAACTTCTCACAAGTGGAAACCATGTGAGGAACCATCCTAGCTAACTCGTGGAACCGGATCGTACTTGTCGATCTCTACTCCTACCATCAAGTGATTCCAAAATTCTTCTTCCGCTTCGCACTTCATCCTTTCTCGCAGTACTCATCGCTTAGTAGTTTCTTGAATGTTTCCAAGGTAATGCATTTGCACCTCTCTTCCTCTAGATACGTAGTTGGTTGTTCCACCGTGTCAATGCTCGACCATAGTAGCCCAAAGAGAACTCAACCTTGTTTCCTTCAAGACATTTCGTGATACTAAGCTTCGACTCAACATTCTCGAACCAGTTAGCAATTCAATGGCACCTCGCACCATGAAATTCCATTGGCTTGCATGTCATGAAAGTTTTGTAGCCGCATCCTTGACCGCGTTTGAAGTACCTTCTCCGTTGTTGGTTCGCCTAGCATCGAGATGGGTTATAATTTGAGTGAGTAGATCCGCTATTCCAGCAGCGTTGTTGTCCGGATTGTCATTGTTGTTTGGGTTGCCATTGTTGTTACCCGAGCGTGTGTTTCTTGCACCATGATCCTGCTGAGGACCAAAACATCGGGTTGAGTAAACGACATTCTAACGAAGGATGAGGTGCGAACGGTGGTAATGTGTTATAGTGATCGAAACATGACAGAACAGAGACATGCTATGTCTAACAAGTCGAAAGATGGAAAGAGAAGACATGAACAAGGTACGGTAATGTAGACGTGAACGTAAAACATGCCATGCATACCCACCCGACCAATGCAACTTCAGTGACCGGACTCAAAAGACTCGACTAAACATGATTTAAAACTATTACTCTTATCATTGCATGGTTCTTCATAAATTAGACATAGTTGATCGTGCTATGTATAATTTATGAGTAACGATGCAACGATAGGACTAGTTGACTCGAATGATGTTCAATGTTTAATAAAATAAAATAAAAATTTTTAGGTTATAGTCGTGATTTTTATTTTTGAAAAATCGGCATTCTCTATAACCTTTGGCTCGGTACCAATCTGTCACACCCCGGAGGCGGAAACACGAGGTGTAACGGAAGGGAACATAAGCACAAGATAATAGAACATACCAACATTAAGATTTAAAAGAAATAATACTCCATTACAATACTAGTTTAGCCGTCATCGGCAAAAATATTACAAAGTTTAGATTCCAAAATATTGAGTTTTATTACATACGACTTGTAGCGACCGGTGAAAACTTCTTTATGCAAGACTTGATAGAAAAGCTTAATAACGATCACCGAAATGCATGAGAAAACGGGTCAACTATGAAAATAGTTGGTGAGTAAACACGTTTAGTGAAATAAGAAAACTCGTAAGAAAAATATACAAAGCTTTCGGTCAACGAAAAATAGTTCTCAAAGCAAAGGCATTGTGTATCCACTCAGCCCAAATTCACCATACAAAACTTGCAACCTGTGTACACAACCCATTGCACAAAAATTATAGCGTCAAGTAATCAAGTGTAAGTGGTCATAATAGTTCCCAATATAGTGCCACGAATATAATAATTCGTGAATGCTACCGATGAAACCAAATTAAGTCGGGTGCCACTACCCAAAGTTATCTGGGTGCCTCTTCCCAAAGACCTCTTGGGTGCCTCTTCCCAAAGATACTTGGGTGCCTCTTCCCAAAGATACACTGGGTGCCTCTTCCCAAAGATACACCACGAACAAAGGTGTCTATATAGTGATGCTCCGAACATGGGAGACTTTATAGTGATGTTCGAACATTGGAGACTTTAGGACAAGGTCATAACACGACGGTTCAATAAGTTCAAATAAGTCATAATTTCGTAATTAAGTTCAAGGATTGATTCGAGTTCAAATATTCAAGTCAAAAGAGTTCACAATTGTAAGGATCAATTTAATTCAAGTATGGTTCATGCATTCACCCCAAAATATAGTAAAAGCGGTAAAAGGGATGTGATTACTCACTTGATAAACCGAGGCGATGACAAAGTGAGTACACCGAGGTATAATGTGATGTGTTAACCGGACCTATCACGAATGATATGATATGCAATGAGTTGCAATGTAATGTTATGCATGCACTCAGTATGTTATTTATACCATTTACGGGTTTTTGAAAATATTACTCGTCGACGAAAAATACTCTTTTGACGTCTCGACCAATCAAAAATGACTTTACATGTTTTTACGTCAAAATGTCATCCTACAATGGTTTTATAATGATTTATAGTGAAATTATAACTTTTATAAGAACATGTACTCCATATTTGCTCTCCAATTACTTTGTTCTCCAAATCTTTTAGTTTCCAATTATTTTAGTTCTCCAACAATTTAGTTCTCCAAAACTAGTTCTCCATAATCTTAGTTCTCCAAAGTTTGTTCTCCAAAATTAGTTCTCCAAAATAGTGTTCCAAAACATTTTGTTCTCCAAAATACTTCTCAAAACATTTTAGTTCTCCAAAATAAATAGTTTCTTTGAAATTTCGAAAATGTATATATCGTCGTCAAACTTTAAAAATTCACCACGGCTTCGTTATAACTCCGCTTTTATCCGCTCAATGCCGCCACGGATTCGTTTTAAAGTATATTTTCTAAATATCAAGGCCAAAATGTCGTACCATCAGTGGGTTTTTCCAGAAATTCGTTTTAAGGACAGAACGTAAAATATAGTTATCGAAAATAGTTTTTCTCGGACAAAACCTATTCTAATCCCTTCAAATCAACTCCAAAGCTAATCTAATCCTACCATACACCTTCTTAGGGTGTCATGGGTTCCTAATCACCATCAAGACCAAAGAATACTATGGGAATATTTATAGGATGACCATAAGTATATAATTAACTCTAAAATCATGAAATAAATGGTATAAATCACATATCATGCATATAAGCTCCAAAAATGAAAAGAGACATATGAAAGTGAAGAGGAAATATGAAAATGATAAAACATGCTTACTAGTGATAATGAAGAGGTGTAGGTAACAAGGATTAGCCTAAATACTCTAGATTTTATTTCAAAATCTTAATAAGAGTATTATCTAGATTGATTATAACTTGAACTTGAAAAATATGGATGATCCCTTGGAACCCTTTAGGTGGCGGTTATGGAGGAACCAAAGAGAGAAGACAACTTATCTTGACTTGTGAAATAATTGAGTGAATGAATTGAATGAGAAGTTGGAGTGTAAATATATATTTGTAGAAAAATACACAACAACTAATTAATGTATCCACCTTCCCCCCCCCCTAGGCCGGTTTTGGGGGGGATGTTTCTCAATAATACAAATTTTTTTTTTTTTATAAAATGTAACTTGTATATAATTTGTGTATAATTTGTGAGAAAGTGTAATAAAAGTGTAAGAAAATGTACAAGTATAGGAAATTGGAAATTTTTGGTACAAGTAAGTTTTTAATAGTTCAAAATAGATTGTAATGATATAATAAAAATTGTAAAAATACATTCCTTGTGACATTTGGGTGATAAAATAATTATCGTTACAATTTTAAGAAAACGACGTAATAATTAAACTTTAACGATTAATGTACCAAATAAATTAGAAACACTAGGAAAACTAAAATATAGTTTTATAGACTAAATGTAAGTTTAAAAATACCTCGGGATCATTTTTGAAAGTAACGGGTTAAATATTTAAAATAATAACTCACGCGATAAAAATTATTAAATATAAAAATTACGCGTTAAATGTGAAATGAAATGCCATGAATGAATTAATATGATGCATATATAATTTAAGAAATGACCGGAATTTGAGAATTGTGACATCATTAGTCGCAGATAATCAAACTAAAAGGATCTAATGTTCCTCAAACACTTCACGAAAATCCTAGGACCATAATAAGGGTACACGGAGACGTACACCTATAGAGCAAACATAGCAATCCATAGTTACACAAATCATAACAATTTGGTACAGAATTCCAATCAAACATGAGGGGTGACAAATAATAGATACAAGTCAAAGTCCAATCACGTATCAACCACCAAGCATTTCCCGGGCGTCATATAATTTCAATAAGTTCAAATTATATGATCTCGGTATTATCACGTTGATCAGGCGTCATAATACTTGCATCATATAACAAGTTCTTATTGTCATCATATCCTGTCCCGGGTCATGGCAAACCACATAACTAGAATCACAACAAGACATATCACATACAGATAACATACAGATAGCAAATAACATATTATAACAGACCAGATACGCATGAGCACACCATCATAATGGTCATACTATATACTAAGCTGATGATTAAGTAACATCATTAAGGAAACAATTAGCAGACGAAACTTATAAGGACTAACGGAAACTTAACGAATCTTTCAGAAAGAAACAACAGACAGGAACTGCACTTTCAAAATTTTGTTTGATTCCCACTAATCAAACAAATTTGCAGAATTGTTATAAGATGAACTTCCAAAACGAAACTTAATAATCCAAAATTCAATCATCTAAATGAAAACAAAAGGACCTAAACTCAAAATCCAATGTCAGAAATTTCTCATAAAGAGAACAACTAATTAGGAGTGCACATTTCTATTCTTGTATCGGATTAAACCTACTAGAAGCTGTAGACTCTAAATCCGAGTCCACCTCGTATTCTTCCTCATCTTCTTCTTCTTCCTCTTCTTCCTCACTTATCCATCCGTTCTTATTTCCTTCGCGATGCGGTAATAAGCGGCTAGCAAAGTCACTTCTCCGATTCCTCTCCTCCTCTTCCGGCACATGGTCCACGAAAGCATACAAATCGCGACTCCTAGTCCAACTTACTCCTCCATCTTCAACGAACTTTGGGCATCTATCATGATACTTAGTGGTGAAGCCTTGGTTGTTAACAACTTTAGTTTCGTACTCCTTTACTACTTTTCCATCTACGTCCTTTAAGGTCAGCTTCTCCTCAATTATGCATGGCCACATACTAGCCAGAACTCGTATCCTCCTGTTGGTCCGCTTCACTCTACCAAACCTCTTGCAGCCTTTAGCAATAACAACGGCCCACCTCATCTTCTCCTTAGGTTGTCTAGCTGGTCCTTGTTTGCTCCTATCAGGTGAACTAGAACGACGAGGGATCACCATCTAAAAGAATAACCAACTATTAGCAAAGTCTAAGTACGATAGTGGACGCAAAGAAAGTATGCGTAAGGAAATCCTAAATCTACCCAATCCTCACGGTCATAGCCTAAGCTCTAAGGGTCCTAAAACCTAGAGCTCGATACCATAAATTGTAACACCCCAACCCGACAAGGGTAAAGATATCTGTCTGATTTCATATCGAACTTTAAATACTATACAAAAGCGGAAACTTTTACAAAACATACAAAAAGAAAATAAATAACTTAATATTCAAAATAAATCTAAGATCTCTATTAGTAAATCTAGCTCTTGTCTCTACTCTCAACCCGGATCGGCTATCCCAAAAGCTCATCTTGAAATACCTAAAACCGCCGCAGAAAAGAAATGCGGTACCGAGCTTACAAAGCCCAGTGAATGATATAACGAAACAAAAGCTAAACAAAACGATGTACAAATAACGAAATCGCAACGAAATGAAATTACTGAATCAATTAGGATTCTGCGGAAGTACAAATATACATAAATCCAAAAGACACACCTAACAGTTTAAACACCTCATAGCACATTAATGACACAAATGCAAACACTTCCGAATAACCAGACACTTAACATATCAAGACAATTGATTACATACAAACCAAATGAAAAGTCTAAAGACTAACGGAATCAATTCCTAGAAAGTAATCCTGGCATTCATACAAATCAATTAATCAACATTTAACACACCTAAATCAATATTGCAGCAGCGGAAATAGCGGTCAAATCATGGCAGTCTCACATACGGATAGAAAACATGAGACATACAATAACTAAATAGACAAAGACATAACATAGCCATTAGCAACTATCAGAACATAAATCACATGCTAAACCAGTTCTCGGATCAAATCCTAACATCAGCAAAGTTTTAACATGGCAGACCAAATCATAAACAGATAGGTACCCTAACGTATTTGCAAAGTTTACCAGATTAACGGAACAATTGTACTTATCAACTTTCAGGATACTTACTTTCACATTAGTACATTCATCTCACAGATAAAAGAATTCATATAACGATAACTAACATAACCTCATATGACAGCATGCGAATCATATTTAAACGTATTAATCATATCCTAGCATAGTAGACGGTAGTCACATAAATATACAAAAGCATAAACACCTATAATAAGCCGAGCACATAACTATTAACACTTGAACATACCGAATCAAAATCAGAATACTTAACCTAGAAATAACAGATAAAGGTTTAGTTAACTACCACGAGCCCAGAACATATCATATCAAAAACATCATAACTATATAGAAACAATCTCAAAATAATTCGGAGTAGCTAGCTCCCGAGTTTTATGAAGACGCGTGTGCACACGACATCATTCACCTAGACAAATCATATCGGATAATGATCGGATCTAGGATGCATCCATATCGCCCACAAACATATATTGGTAATATAATATAACTTGAGCTCATAACGGATAACGAGATAAGGGACGTGGCGAACTTCACTCATCGCCCTAGAGTCATGCTAGAAGTGCATCAACGACACGGACATGGAACCCCATGACTAGTTAATATTTTGGCTCGGGTGTCAAACTATCCTAGGTCAAGCAGTTTTCATACATGACACGAGATCATAATCGCACAAAGTTCAACATATAGCATATCAGATAACTCATATCATAAGGTTCATATTCAAATATTCAAAGGTCAGAAATTCATATCACAATCACAAATCGTACATTCATAATTAGAAATTCATAATTAAACTTAATGAGGTTCAACAAATATGCATATCCGAGTCTTCATAACACAAGTTCAAAACAGATATTGCATGATTCAATAAATCAGAAATTCAGATAAGCAACAGATCACACAATCAGAAAAGGGTTCATAGCAATGGCATCAGAAACCCTAATAAGTAAAATAGGTAAACTAACAAAAAAAACGTCATAAGGAACCTTTACTGAAAAGTCAGAATATCTGTACCATAAAGCAAATGAGAGGGAAAACAAACAAATGAGTGAATCACGAAGATGGAACGTCGCGTCTCCTTCTACGAATCTACACGGATTATGATTTATTTAATACTTATTAGCATCATTAAATTATAACTGATTCATCGCATTAACATTCTTAGAGTTGTAAGTATATCCTTATTCTTAGTGACGAACGGAATTACAACATTTTAGAGTATTAATCATTAATTAGCCAAACTTATGGGTTGCAAATGACAATTGGTAACTTAAGGGTTTAATATGACAAATATCTCATTTGGGAGTTTATATGATCATCATTCCTAGTATAGGTTTTATAAATATCAAGAACGGTTTTAAGACTCTCTTTCAAAACAGTTTACACCAACTTCTATACCTTACGTGATTGACCAAGACTCACATGTAACATTGTTCGAATACAACTTAATGAGACCATGCATACTCTAACTCAATTCATCCTAACTCACGCATAATACACGTTTCCCTTAACCCTATGGTTCGGTTATGCATGTCTCGACTCACATCCACTTAAAGTTTACGTTTTGCATGTCTTTTACTTGTTTAATACACTTCCACAAACCCTTATATGATTCGGTTAATAACTAGGGTTCGGCCTCCATATTTTTACGCAAACCCTAGTTCATCTACGTCTCTTACTTACTCACGTTTGCATGTTTTTACCCGGGCTGAATTAATTACATGTGGTTCGGTTTACTCATTGCTCGATATACCTATGATCCGATTCAAACAATACGTATTACATACATGTTTCTCTTAATATTACAAGGTTCAACTCATATGGTTTGTGTTTGTTTGGGGTCGTACGGTTCGGCCACAAGGAAAAGAAACACAACTCGACTAGACATCATGATACAATACATTACCGTAAGGTATATTAAAGGAAGACGAATAAAAATGTTATACCTTAGCTTGTTGGAACAAAAATCTCGACTCCAATGGTTTAGGGGGTCTCGGCCGAATGGAAGAAAAAGAAAGAGAGAGGCAACAAACTAGGGTTCCAAATTTTGAGTCCTTGTGTTTGTATATATAGTTGTAAAAATTAGGTTGGGGATTTTAGGTGGGGTGGGTTTCGGCTTTGATCCAACCGAACACAAACACACGCCCATCTTGGGCTCAATAAGAAACGAAATAAGGTCCAAATGATTTAGCGAGACGTTTAACTTTCGTCGTACAATGTCGATCATGTACACATATTATTTAGTTTTTAATTATTCGCAAATTAGATTTTAATTTCGTTAAACGAATCGTTATTATATTTTACGTAGTTTATAATTGTTTACGGTGAGGGTAAATTAGTCTTTTGATATATTTTATATTTTTAGGGTTTTACAGAACAAGTAGAAATATTTAAGGGTCTAGAATCAAGGTATTTCCATGAGGGTAGAACCATTCACTCATCCTTCCTTGAAAACACCAATCTTCATGAAGAACTAGCCGCCATTCAATTCGATTGTCTTCTTGACATCGATGAACCAATTTGTCCTAGGTTTGTGTTAGAATTCTATGCTAGTGTGACCGGCTTTAGTGATGAAGACGATGATGAATTTTGTCTTAGGTTTAGAATCAATCAAAACGTCTACACCATCACCTTAGGAAACTTTGCTCAAGTGCTAGGAATTCCCAACCGAGGAACATGTGTCTACACGGATAAGTGGTCACTCACCGCCCTTGATGCAATCAATGACCGCTCTTCACCCTACCAAACCCGTTTGGCCGACAAGGATGCCATCCGTGAACACCTTTTTAACCCAAAAAATGATACAACCCGAGTTACCCGAAAGGGAAAAGAGGTAAACCGAGATCCATATGGAATGGAGCTAAATGAACTTAAGCCCGAATTTAAGAAATGGGAGGAGCTACTTAGAGCCAACGTCATTAGCACCATAGGAAATAGGGATTACATAAACGCATGTCTTTGTCACATGCTCTACAACTTGTCCACCCGACAACCATTCAACTTAGCCTACTACATAGCTAGGAGAATGATTGATATTCCAACTCAAGGATCGATTGCTCTTCCATACGGGATGCTTCTCACCCGTCTCTATAGAAACTTCGCACCAATTCCACCAACCCCAAAAGGGATGCACCTCTACTATGAACTCATTCCTCTCATCTTTGTACCTTTGAGTGATGCACGAGTTGCTAAGAAAAAAGGCAAGAGAGCAAAACCTCTAACTCCATCATCTTCATCATCAAATAGCTTCGAGGATGGTCTTCCTAGCTCTCGTCTCCCACCTCATGAGTATTATGCGTCTCTTCCCGAGATTGAAAATGAATCAGCAGAATTCAAGCAAACTAAGGGAATGTTCAAGTGCCTTGGTAGGATGATGAACAAGATTTACAAGAAGTTGGACAAATGAGGGTACTTTAAGGAGTGTTTGGAACAATGCATTATCGTTAATGTTTGATACTATTTAGTTGTTTTTATTATGTAGGATGATAATATAACTTAAAACAATGTCGTATGCTAACAATCTTATGCAGGGGGATAGCACAAGTATGCTATCAAATTTTACCCATTTTTACTATAATGTGAAAATCACTAGGCCTTGCTCAAAATACATGCTCCGCTATGTTTATACATGTGTTATTTGCTTTTTCTAACTAGAAATGTTTAGCATAACAACTTTTGAGAAAAATTTCGTGTTTCGAAATGTCCCGACACCCAAAAACGTACTGCCTACTTTTCTCAGACTTCACGGATCGACGGCACCATAAATTTGGTACCGTCTGTTATGTAAATTGGTACCGCCGTACATGCGAGCGGACAGACGGAACCCTAAAATGGGTTCCGACCGTCTAATATTTTGGTGCCGTGGATCCTCCATGTAATTTTCTGAATTTCGACTCTTTCGTGATTCCAAATTACCATCCATCACTTATAAATCAATCTTAACTAGTTTATACTCTTATTAGAACTAGTATAAGTCACTTAGGTATACAAGAAATCCATTTCCCACCAAAATTCAAAATTTGAAAATCCACCCAAGGAGCCCTTTGGCATAAAGGAAGGAACCAAATTTTGGTACCTTCAAATCCGTGGAAATCGATTGTTTGAAATTCCACTCATTAGAACACATTTATTGCAAATCTTTTCTTCTTCACTCCATCTCTCTTGTATGGATTGACTTGGGTGATATGACTAGCATTCAACCCACTTCCAAATCATTAGGAACCTCATCTCTTCAATGGTTTAACATCAAATCAAACACATTTCTCTATAATTTTTCACTTCTATAAATTGAGAGGTTTTACCATGATCATCCTCACACCTTCTTCATTCTTACTATCATCTAGCAAAGAAAAACCCAAGTCAAAAATGACAAAATCATCTCCAAAACCTTGCAAGAAGACCGCTAGAATTAGCGTAAGACCTTGTTGCTTCGTTAACCTTAGCTCCTCATCCGAGTCTTCTCCACTCACAATCTCATCTCCCATCCGAGATGATACAAGTCTTACCTTGGCTACACCAAATCAATCACACATTGTGATCACAACTCCACCACCTACAAAAACACCAACTTCACCTCCACCGGCACCCATCCAAACATCCAAAACACCATCACCACCTTCACCACCAAGGTCTCCTACTCTCATGCCTATAGAGTTATTCTCCACTCCACCAACTTTACCACATCCTTTCTTGGAGGACTGGGATGACTTGCCTCCTAGTCCAAATCATCCACCACCATTGCCATATTTTGGCATAATTGAGCAAATAGCTCATGAATCACCAAGGTCATCTTTTGACCCAAACGCCCCATTAGGGCCAAAACCTCTTCTCTTCCACCCCATTTACAAAGACATTCATGGTCCTTTGTATGGGGATCATCCACTCCCAACATCAATGTCCCCTCATCTTGAGGACATTGAGGAATGCATGGGATGCCAATCTCACTAGAGAGGAGATTCAAGCGAACTCCACAACCTCCACCAATTCAAAGGCATGGTGGATTCTCACTTAAGTGAGACTATGCAAATGCAAAATGCTTTGCTTGCCTCCATCATGACCACCCCAAACATTCCCAACACCACCAACACATCTACCATTCCACCACCACAACCTCCCAAACATTCTACCCTCCTAGGCATGGTTACTCAACTTAGAGCAAACGGCCCAAACCGTGGAAAGGACCGGGTTATGGTCCATGACTTCCAAGAAGAAATGAGGTTCATCCTCGATCATATCCTCGAGGCCCAACGCTCTTTCTCATCCACCATCTAACTAGGATGGTCATAGATTAGCATTTCTAGTTCTTCCTTTCTTAGGATTATTTTTTTTCTTGTACTAAAACACATCATTGTGTTCCCATTTCATGATCTTTATTCATGAAAATTTTAACAAATGAATGGTGTTTCTATTATAGTGTTGGTGCTTTTACATAGTGTTTGGAAATGCTTGTGAATGATCATTATTACTAACATTTTTTTTGTAGCTTTATTTTCACAATCCATGTATCTTCCCATTAAGTACCCAATTTAGGGGGAGCTTTGATCAGGGGAGATAATGGCTCGCTCATTACATTCAAGATCGCCTCTTCTTTTGTTGAGACAAAAGGGGAGAAAATATAGAACTTGATTATATTTTGACTTTTCGAAAAGTCAATGACATTGACTTTCCGAAAAGTCAAACAGGATACTTTATTGGTAATACTTGACTTTTCTTAAAAAGTCAACTGCATACTTTGACTTTTGAAAAGTCAACATCATACATCAACTAGTGAACACTTTGACTTTACGAAAAGTCAAACATCATATACTTGCATTAACATTTCCTTTTCAAGTTCTAAAACTAATATTTTTATAACTCTTGCACAAACTTTGTATCTTTTATAAAAATAAAATTTATATTTGTCCTCAACAAAAGGGGAGATTGTTAATACAAATATCGTCATTAAACGTTATTTATATTTTTATCTTTACCTAAGTTTTGTTAACGACAAAGTAAATTTAATTTGTATAAAAGCTTAAAGCTTGTCAAGTTTAATAGATATTAAAACAAGCTTTCTCAAACAATATATTCATCATTCAAGCATTTACATTTATGATTAGTAACATCTTGATATGACTCTAATCATTATGTATGATAGTAGTTTTTAGAATGTGTTAGGTTCTTAAAACCAAACACTACTTAAGTACTTGCATATTTCTAAAAATAGAAATACAACCAATGACATCATGTGATGCATCATGGAAATCATTGGAAGATTTCCTTAGATATTTTGTATGGATTTGTACTCTTCATATCTTGCACAATCTCACTTAGATAGAGTTGACTTTGGCAAGATTTGATATCTTAATTTGTCGGACCCGGCGGTACCAAATTGGTACAGGCGGAACCTTTAAGGGTTCCATGTCCGTGGACGCCTCTGTCCATTTTGGCTATAAACAAGAATGCCAAGCCAAGTAGTTTTTATCCCTTTCTAATATACTCTCATACATATCTCTCTAACCTTTCTAACTCGGTTTCATATCATATTAGTGATCTCTTTGTAGCAAAGAAGATCAAGTCACATTCAAGCTTCAACGAGAAGTTGGAAGTCTTGTTTGTTTAGTGTTGTATGATCTAGTGTTGATTCATACTTCATTATTGTATTAAACCATCATAATCTTGTGGGTGTGAGTGGTTAGTATTTTAGTCCTCAAAATACATTGTGTGCGGGAGTAGTTGTACCCTTGGAAAGAACTCGACATCTAGCTTAGTGTCGGAAATAGTGTAAGCGAAGTGTAAAGGTTTTCTCCGCGGTGAAAGGAGCTTTGTTGACTAGTGAAGTTAAACTTTCGGTTGTGAGACTCGGGGAGTGGAGTAGGGCAAGGAGAAAGATTCCTTGTAGACCGAACCACTATAAACAACTTGTTGTGGTTTGATCATTTCTTTCCTTATTTACTTATTACATATTGCTTGCATATTTCATTAACATACTCAAGATCAATATCAATTGATCTTTCAATAAGTTTCAAAACAAAGTTTTTAATTGGTAAACTATTCAACCCCCCTTCTAGTTTTCTACACTAAGAATATCGTATACGCATTAGGTTGCGTCACAACTATTCTATTGTACTCGTCGTACATTCTTTTGGATGCCATGGAGATTAACTTTAGATGCCAGTCGTGTCAATAGTGACTAGTGCATTGTTGTGCCGTGATTACCTGTTATCTTCTGCTAGTGTTTATTCGTGCTTTGCTGTGGCTAAGGTGAGTTTCATAGCCCCACTTTTATCTACGTTTTTAACTACATTGGGTGAGAATCATGCTACTGTGTTTGGACCATGAAAACTATTTGGATTTGCTTATATGCTTGACTGTTTAGATAGATGTGCGGTAGTTGTTGCCTTAGACTAGGGTAGCAATCCTAATTGCTATAATCGTTGCCTAGCTAAGAATAGACTTCTACCTCGACCTAGTCCGGGTTGGCAATTGTTCTAGATTTTGCCACGACGGTCTTTGGACTAGAGTCGTTGGGCCGAGTAATCCCCGGTCATGGATATGTTTATGGTTGGTGATCCGGGTAGGATCGGTATTTATTTATCTTAGGTCTTGCATAGCAAATCAACTCCCATCTTGGTCCATTATGATTTTGTTGAACTTAAACCTATGAACTCACCAAGGTAAGTGACCTTTTAGCATGATTTCTCATGAATTTGAGAGATGTTTGGAATACGTGATCGGTGGAAGCTTGGCAGAAGCGGGGTTCAAGGATCATTTCGACTCGATAAACTTTGGGACCTATTTTATTAAATCGTGTTTTGGGCCTAATATTTACACTTTTGGATTAAATGTTTTGAATAACTAAATTTGGGATTGGTTTTGAATGTTAAATGACTATCTTTTGCTATACTTTGTGGGATACCAATCCAATAGTAAGCCTGAAAACTTGATTAAGTCTTCCGTTGTGCGAGATTTGGGGTGTTACAAAGAGACACATTTGTTTTAGCAACGACTGATGGCACTCCTCGCAACTTGTATTTCTTCCCATTCACATAAAAAATCATGAATATTTCATTCTAATTGGCTTGTACCGTGTTCAGTGATGCTAGCCATTTGATTCCCAAAACAAGATCAGCTCCTCCAATTGAAAATGTAAAGTAGTCTTCTGTAATTTCCAACCCCGGTAACTTTACAATAAGGTAACGACAAATTTGATTACTTTGAATTATTTGTCTATTCCCAATCTAAACTCCGAAGGCAGGAACCGTAGTCACCCCCAAACCCAATTGTTTCACCAATGATGCTGAGATCAAATTGTGATTTGAACCACTATCGATGAGTATCAATACCTTCTTGTTCTCAAGGGTACCCTAAACCTTCATAGTTGTGCCCGAATTCTTTCCAAGAATGGCATGAAAAGATATTTCAGCCATGTCTTGCTGGTTTATATCTTCATCATACTCATTCCTATCAACATCCGCTTCTCTTTCAGTTAGTTGTTCACTATCATCTGCAATTTCCAGCAACGAGAAAGTGGATACTTTGCATCTATGTCCTGGTGCGAATTTCTCATTGCACCTAAAACATAGCCCCTAATCACGACAATTTTGTCGTTCGTTATCCCAATTCTTAGATCGCACCGATTATGATGTATTTTGAGATGTGGCATGTGGTCATACTGGTCACGATAAGAAGTTGAGGAGAATTCGGTTTGTAATGGCGAATGTTGATAAGGTTTTAAATGTACCTTTTGAGGGTCGTTTAAGCCCTTATTTGATCACTTTTGTATCCGTTATTACTTAATATCGTTCCTTTTCACTTTTAGGTATCTTGAAGGCAAAATGCTGGAATGACACTAATTGGACGAAAGGCGCGAATATCTGAAGAAAATGGCCAAAGTCAAGAATCGAGACACTCAAGTCTTTGGGCCCGAAGGGACGGCGCCGGTTACAAGTGACGCGCCAGCACAACTAGTGACGCCCGGACAACTTTTTGACGCTCGTAGCCAAATTGCTCATTTACAAGTGCGACCGGGTTTTAAAAGAGTAGGGGTCGCAACTCGACGGCCTAGATTTGATCCGACGATGTCGAGACCCAGGGGCGGCATCACAAGCCATACCCTATCTTATATCAAGATAAGTGTTTTACTTCATTAATTCAAGTATGTCTTCAATTAATTGTGTGTATGCTTGCATGTTTCCTATGTCCGGCTAATTTACTTGTGTGTTTGCTTAGGAAATATGAAACTTAATTATTGAATATTGATTGGTTGTCTCTTATCTTAATTGTTAATGACCTAGTATTACGATAGATCATCCGTTGTGTAGTTAATGCTTGATTAATCTTTGTGAACCTTAGCTTATAGTACCTAGAGTCATTGTAGGCTAAACCATCCGAAGAGTACCTTAATTTTAAGTTTATAAATCCTAGAGATTTTGTAGGCAATAACCTTTGGTAGTTTCAAAGAGTTAGGGATAAACGCATACCCTACTACCTTAGACACACAACGCGATTAACAATAAGCACGTGACAATTCAACCATCAATAGGAGATAATTAAGAAGTAATAAAACCTAAGTAAACACATCTTTAAATCATCATACGAGCACACAATAATTAGACATAAACTACATATACCTTAGATTAGATAATTAGACGAGTAGAGTAATCGGTAGAAATACCAACCCCCAAGTCCAATACCACGAGACTCGTACCTTTTCAATTCCTAAAACATAAAGATAAAAAAATAATCTTCCTCAACCCCAACCTTAGCGTAGTAACTTCTCACTAGCATTCCTATTCCCTAGAGAACGATATCAATTCCCTGGCTTACCCTAATACTACACTAGCGATTAGGTTCCTTTGCCTGGGTGTTGAAAAACTTGCTCGGCGAAAGGAAGTTCCTTTGACCCCGATCGATGCGTGTAACGTTATCAAATGCATTGGGTACTCTCGGGGTGCTAGCGGGTTGAGACTTGGCTTCAAACTCTAGTGCCAAACTCACAGCCTTGAAAACATTCCTTGGCTTGTGAATTCGAACATCGACTTTCAATTCGTCCTTCATACCACTAAGAAAGACTCCCAAAAGACAATGATCGGGCCAGTCGTGAACTCGTGCGACTCTTTTTGCAAGTTCTTGTCTATATTCTTGCACCGTGACCATTTGCTTGATGTTGCAAAGATGTTCATCTGGATTTAGGAATTCTGCTAGACCATAATTTTCATGCAAAATTTTGATACGCTTACGCGGCGTTCGAGGTCAAAGGAACTTCCTTTTCGTCGAGCAAGTTTTTCAACACCCCAAGCGTTGAACGTAATCGTTGTAGTGTAGTATTAGGGTAAGCCACGGGTATTGATATCGTTCTCTAGGGGAATAGGAATACTAGTGAGAAGTTACTACGCTAAGGTTGGGGTTGAGGAAGATTATTTTTTATCTTTTTTATATTTTTTAGAAAATGGAAAGGTAAAAATCTCGGGGTTTGAATTTGGGGGTTTGGTATTTCTAGCGATTACTATACTATTATCTAATCTAATTAACTAAGCTAGGGGTAGTCTATGTCTATTGTTGTGTGCTCGTATGATGATTAAAAATGTGTTTACTTAGATTTTATTACTCCCTAGTTATCTCCTATTGATGGTTGAATTGTCAAGTCCTTATTCTTAACGCGTTGTGTTTCTAAGGTCGTAGGGTATGCGTTTATCCCTAACTCTTTGAAGCTACCAAAGGTTAATGACTACGAAATCTCTAGGATTCATAAACTTAACACTAAGGTATTCTTTGGATGTTTAGCCTACGGCCCACTAGTAACTATATGCTAAGGTTCAACAAAGATTAATCAACATTAATAACACAACGAATGACCTATCACAATACTAGGTCAATCACAATTAAGATAAGAGACAACCAATCAATATTCAATAACTAGGTTTTATATTACCTAAGCAAACACACAAGTAAATTAGCGGACATGGAGAACATTCAAGCATACACACAATCAATTGAAGACATAATTGAATTAATGAAGTAAAACACTTATCTTGATGTAAAATAGGTATGGAACCTAAAATAATGTACAAGACGACCTTGGTTCGGTTTAGGTTTTTACTCCACAAAACTACCTCTTTAAAGTGAAAAATTCGGATTCTATATAGTGTTACAAGCTGACGGCGCCACTCTTTAATTGTGGCGCCGCCGGTCGCCGTCATTAAGTTTTCGTCTTGTACGTTATCATTGTGACGGCGTCACCTTATGCCTGTGGACGTCGTCGCCTTGATCTCGGCGTCGTCTGGATCAAATCTAGGCCGTCGAGCCGCGACGCCTACTCTTTTAAAACCCGATGCCGTCACTTGTAAATAAGCAATTTGACTCGGGTCGTCACAAAACACGCAGACGGCGTCATGCGAACGCCGACGCCGTCCCTTGATTCAAAGAACTGAGTGTCTTTATTCTTGACTTTGGCCATTTTCTTCAGATATTCGCCTTTTCGTCCAAATAAGTGTCATTCCGAGAATTTGCCTTCAAGAGACCTAAAAGAGAAAAGGAACGAAATTAAGTAATAAGCGATAAAAGTGATCAATTAAGGGCTTAAATGACCCTCAAAAGGTACCTTTTAAATCCTTATCAAATATCCCTACACTTGGTATTTGCTTGTCCTCAAGCAAATGTGATTTTAGCCAATTGATTTATAAGTTAGGGGTCATGAAGCATTAGTTTAGAGCGATCCACAACACATATAAGCCCGCAAAAGTCATAACAAGCACGAAAATTACATACTAGCACCTCACATGGGGTGTTTGGATACTCGCATCTCTCGGGTGTATATGAAATATAACAAGTTGGAAATGGAAGATAAACACTCATTAACCGTGTCTAGTACATAGATTACCATAGGCTTGAGACTAGATCAAACCTCCATCGCTTTGGCGTAAGCACCAAGGAAAGACTATCCAAGAGGTCTTTTAAAGGGTTGTAATGTTAGGCTTACGGTAGGAAACAAAGGATTTGGTGGGATAGGCGATTTAGTGGTGGCAAGTCAAAAATCTTTATGTTACAAGCATGCGAAGAATGGCGTTGCTAAGCCAAGACTCGACACTCTAAACTCTAGATAACCGAAACAAACAAACATAAATTTAAAGATAGATGTAGGATAGTCGCCAGTATATTTTTTTTTTTTTTTTTTTTCAACACTCTTTTTTTTTCTTTATCTCTTTTTCTAATTTTTTTTTCGATTTTTTTTTCATACACTTTTACTCTACCATCCTCTACGATAACATCAAAATAATAGGGATTTATAGGCACATCCCTACACTTGAGTTTTTATTACTCTAACACTAATTTGACCCGAATTGAAAAGATCAAAACACTTGGAGTACTATATTACGCAAATAAAGAGAATTTCAATTTAACGTTCCCTTCCCTTCATTTCATAAAATTTAAATTTTCCCATGAGTACCAATCGTCCCAAAACTGTGTACAAAGGATGTGACTCGACTTAGCAACTTATGCAAGCAACTAGATAATTGAACCAAGGGTTTAGTGTGATAACAATAATGCACTAAAAGTGAGTGCATACAAGGTAGGCTAAGGCGATTTGGGTGTAATTTGGGGATGGATTGTAAACAATGCTCTTCATTGATATTCTGGAAAACCGAAACATCATGAGAACCGCGAAATAGATAGGCTCTGAGGGGTTAACTAGGGGTATCGTGTACTAAAGATGAGTACAACGCAAGGGTGTGGGGGAATTAATCAACCTATGTGGAAGAAGTAATTATATTACATGTATCAAACAAGGGTTATCCTAATGCCTCTTATCATTTAGTTATTCCTAACTACACAAGTGTAGTCTTATTAGCGATCTCGGAATGCATCACAAAACCGGTTCTAGAATCTATTATACTACCGGTTCACACTCTAAGCATTAAAGATGAATGCTTTAATTCCTACAAATCTAAGGGCGATCCTCACATTTTGGGTGGAATTTAAGTGGTAAAGGGTTTTGTGCTAGTCATATAATTTCCTATCCATGAGACGCTTTATTAAGACTAATGGCCCACTCCTATATGTCATGAAAATTTTAAAGCCAAAATTACCATAACCGATATTTCTCATGGTTTATTACACAAATAAAATTGGACAAGGCAAATAGTCGAGGATAAGCATAGTTTCAAAGTTCCGCTTTATTTTCCCTCCTACACTTAAACCGAACATTGTCCCCAATGTTCCCCGAAAGTATCAAAGTTATGATAATGGAAGGTAATTGAAAACGAAAGAAACTAGTACTCCCCGATTAGCTCGGTGGGATCCGTGTGAGTGGTGGTTACATCTTTCTTGAGAAGAATGTTTTGTGAAAAGCTCCTTCTCATCTTATGTATCTTCTTCTTGATAAATTAAACACACACTTGAAGAAAATTAACGAAACCTTCGCGTGAAATCGTGGTAACAATATATATATATGACTCTACTAAACTAGGATATAATGCTTGTGGAATGGATGTTTCTGATTTTACGGAAAATTAACACTGGAAAATTCCAAAATTTATAAGTAAATCGTAAAACGAGAAAAAGTAGTAAGTCATTTACGCTCCTCTGGCCGTCAGTTGCGATCTGACGCCGTCAGTTATCCTGACAGCGGTCTGCGATTTTACGGAAAAATTCGGAAAATTTTATCTTTAAAATCGGAAAAAATTCGCAAAACATCCATTATGACTCGATACAAGCATTTGATTCGAACAAACACACATGTATATCTTTTAAACAATTGTAATTCTCAAGTTCACGTTTCTTTTGAAAACGTATGTAATCCTCCTACACTTATCCCTTATGTAAAATACATTTATATGTAATTAAGACGGTTAAAGACAAAATAAAACATTTTTACAAATTTAAACATGAGAATAAACAATTAATAAAAGATACGCGACACACAAACAAGCAAACAATTAAGCATGGGTTGCCTCCCACGAAGCACTTTTCTTTATTTATGAGCCTTGTAGCTAGACTCGAAGTCGTGCCCCTACACTACTTCATTACCGTCACCTTCTACTTTTACTAGTCCTTCATCAAAAGGGCGTAGACGTTGTATGCTTACAGTGGATTCCTTCCCAATGTCGTCTATTATGATAACGGTTTTATCTTTTAGATTAGTTTCCTTCACCATATAAGGCCCAAACCATCTTGGCTTGTTTCTACCTCTTAATGCTCTTATTCGTGATTTGTACAAAGTACTTCCTCTCCTTTAAAAATTCCTTAGGGTTCCTTTGTGTTTGTGGTATTGAGGTAGGATTATTTCCTAACTTTTATCGCGCTTCCACAATGTTGCATGTAGTCCTTGAACCATGAAATCTCTAAGCCCTTTCTCCCAATCGTTCATTTTCTTCCTAACCACATTGTTAGGGACTTGTGGATTCTCATTCGTAATCTTCTCCATGATCTTAAGAGGATACCTTGGAACAATAGGTATCCTAGCGTACCCTTTGCTACTTTTAAGTATCATGATGCCTTCACCGCATTTGATGGTTGCTTTGGCAGTGGCCAGAAAAGGTGTTCCAAGAATGAGTGGCATGTTTCTATCTTCCTCAATGTCTATAATCACGAAGTCCACGGATGGACAATATTAGCCACTTCTACTAAAACATCCATGCTATTCCTATGGGTGAACATATATGTGATTTGCTAAGGAAAGTCTCAGATTGGTCTTGGTTGGCTTTTCCCTAGTCAACTTATTATAGACTGATAATGGCATTATGTTTACACCAGACCCTTGATCAGCTAAGGCATTTATATTATCAGTGTCACTTATGCTACATCGTATCACGAAGTTCCTCGTGGTTTCTCGCTTTTTAGTTACCGGTTTTTTTAGAACCAGCTCATACATAGGTCCCATAGGCATTGTGTCGTACTCTTTTTCTGTTATTTTTCCTTCAAGGGCTTTCCTAAGAACCTCATTGTACCTAAAGTTGTTCACTTGGTTGAGAATGGTTTTTTTATTAATCTCATGCTTAAGGTAGTACTCGATGGTCTCGGGCTCATCATTAGTTTCACCTCCTCCTCTTGCTTTTCTCGGTTTCCTTCCCTCAACCTTTCCATCTTCATCGGGCATAATGGAAATGGCGTTAACAAGCGAAGTGGAGAGTAATCGTTGTTTCTTACTAGTACCTTTTCGAGAACTTTTGTCTTGGTATACTATTTTACCAAGTTTATCATCTCCGTCATTTTTGCATGCATCTCCTCCCTTTGCCTATAAACCTCCTCTTCAAATTTTGCTAATCTCTCCGTATGAGCTGCCATGTACTCCCTCATTTGTTCCTTAAAGCTCGGTGAGAGTGGTATTGGGGAAGTAGAACGGAAGCGCCGTTCGGAATTAAGATTATGCTCACGACTTGAGGATTCGGAGAAAGGTGTTGGGTGGTTGGCAGAATCAGCGGAATTAACCATTTCCCGAGGGATTCGTTCGGGGGCTCTCCTATGCCTTTCAATTAGATAATCAATCCTTCTCTCAAGAGCACTCATTTGCTCTTGATGGCGTTGGAAGATTCAAGAGGAATTGATATGGCATTAACCACTCTAACGGGGTTTTGATTCATTCCAATTTTCGTAGCTTCGATCGGCAAGCTCTTCTATAATATCCCAAGATTCTTGATTGAAGTCGCTAAGCCTTCCACCGCGGCTTGATCAATGGATCGTCTTGTGATGAAATCGGTATGGTCATAGAAGATTTGGATTTGAAGCCAAAGATCAATGCCATGATGAGGACTCTATGGAGTAAGTCCTTGAATCGAGTCCATGCCTCGTAGAGACTCGCCTTGAAGTTGTTGGAGCGTCAAGATGTCTCGTCTAAGTTTAGTAGTTCTCCTCGGTGGGAAAAATTGAGCAAGGAAACAAGAGGTGAGATCATCCCGACTTGAGATGGAGCCCGTGGAAGTCGCTCGAGCCAATTACTAGCTTAGTCCGTAGAGAGAATTGGAAGAGGCACGTCGCGTGGTCTCCGAGTAGTAGCATCGAGATCGATGGAATCGACAATTTTAAGGAAATCCTTAAGATCTCGATTAGGATCTTGAACGAAGTCCATGGAATGCACATCCGTTTTGCACCAACCGGATGGTGTCGGATCGCGGGTCGTAGTTTGGGCTTGGTCGGGAAGCTCAATGGTGTTTCTATAGCCTAGGTGGCTTGGTCTTGAGTATTCACCAAGAGTACGGCCTCTTGGCGGGTCATTTGGTGGTGGGTTGATGGTGGTGGTTGGTTATCACCTTCCATGATGAAAAGTGATGGGATTACTAACAAAGGTCACGAAGAAGGGGATAGACTACGAGAAAGCTAAAAATGGGAAAAAAGCTTACTTGATAGGAATCAAGCAAGGAAACCTAAGCGAGGTGGACTCTAACTAGCTATTCTATTCCCGGCGGTAGCGCCTAAAACTTGATACGCTTACAGTAGCGTTCGGGGTCAAAGGAACTTCCTTTTAAATCGAGCAAGTTTTTCAACACCCTAGGCGATGAACCTAATCGTTGTAGTGTAGTATTAGGGTAAGCCACGGGTATTGATATCGTTCTCTAGAGGAATAGGAATGCTAGTGAGAAGTTACTACGCTAAGGTTGGGGTTGAGGAAGATTATTTTTATCTTTTTATATTTTTAGAAAATGGAAAGTCACGAATCTCGGGGTTTGGATTTGGGGTTTGGTATTTCTACCGATTACTCTACTATTATCTAATCTAATTAACTAAGCTAGGGTAGTCTATGTCTATTGTTGTGTGCTCGTATGATGATTAAAAATGTGTTTACTTAGATTTTATTACTCCTAGTTATCTCCTATTGATGGTTGAATTGTCAAGTCCTTATTCTTAGCGTTGTGTTTCTAAGGTCGTAGGGTATCGTTTATCCCTAACTCTTTGAAGCTACCAAGGTTAATGACTACGAAATCTCTAGGATTCATAAACTTAACACTAAGGTATTCTTTGGATGTTTAGCCTACAATTCCACTAGTAACTATATGTTAAGGTTCAACAAAGATTAATCAAGCATTAATAACACAACGAATGACCTATCACAATACTAGGTCAATCACAATTAAGATAAGAGACAACCAATCAATATTCAATAACTAGGTTTCATATTACCTAAGCAAACACACAAGTAAATTAGTCGGACATGGAGAACATGCAAGCATACATACAATCAATTGAAGACATAATTGAATCAATGAAGTAAAACACTTATCTTGATGTAAAATAGGGTATGGAACCCTAAAATCTGTACAAGAAAGCCTTGGTTCGGTTTAGGTTTTACTCCACAAAACTACCTCTTTAAAGCGAAAATTTGGATTCTATATATAGTGTTACAAAGCTGCTGACAGGCGTCGCTCTTTAATTGCGACACCGTCAGTCGCCGTCATTAAGTTTTCGTCTTGGCCGCGTTATCATTGTGACGGCTTCACCTTATTCTGTGACGCCGTCACCCCGATCTGTGACTCCGTCTAGATCAAATCTAGGTCGTCGAGTGCGACGCCTACTCTTTTAAAACTGATGCCGTCACTTGTAAATAAGCAATTTGGCTCTTGAGTCGTCACAAAACACGTTGCGGCGTCATGATTAATTAATTGGCCGTCCCCCGGATTCAATGACTTGAGTGTCTTGATTCTTGACTTTGGCCATTTTCTTCAGTATATTCGCGCCTTTTCGTCCGAATAAGTGTCATTCCGACAATTTGCCTTCAAGAGACCTAAAAGTGAAAAGGCGAAATTAAGTAATAACGGATGCAAAGTGATCAATTAAGGGCTTAAATGACCCTAAAAAGGTACCTTTTAAATCCTTATCAAATTTTCACCAATTCTTCCCAATAAAGATGATTATGCTCGGCTGATCCATGCAAAGAGATCGAGTGCATCACCTTCTAGGTATATGGAAGCAATTTCCACCTTTGCTTCATCGAGGTCCGATAATAGCGAAAATATTTTTCGCTTTTAGGATCCAACCACGGTCGCCTCACTCGAACTTGGGAAATTCCATCTTGGTGAATGGTCTCCTTGTCGAGTTATGGTACCGACCCTCTTTACGAATCATCATCCCGTGGCGAGATCCAAAGGTGGTTTCTTTTGACTTACCCCTAATGGACCCATTCGGGCGGTTTGTGCCTTAAGAAGCTGCTACATCGTGAGCAGGGCATCAAGAGCATTGAGTTTGGAAGCAATGGAAGACAATTGTTGTGCTAGGTTGTCGGGATTTTGTGTAGGTGAAGAAGTGTGTGTGGTTTGGTGGTTCGTTGTGAGAAGTTGAGTTTGGTGTTCACCATTACGGATCGGATGCTCACGATACCAAATGATAAAACTCGGTGGTTAAGGATGTGAAAAGGTAGAATTGATATGATTTTATTGAAGTTACAATGCGAGAATCGAACAAAGGACTCAATGAAATCAACTAGTCCTATGGAGGACTCAAATTAAAATACAAAATGATTGATGATTATTTTCTACCTTACGCCCTTATTTTATCGTAGCTAAGAAAAGTAAATGCAAATCTTTGAAATATGGCAAGTAAATTCTTTGGAGATCGGGGAATAGACAAGCGAAAATCGGGGATTGATTTTCGGTCGAATCAATAGTTGATTTCTCTTCAAATTCTTCTCTCTTTATATTTGATTTCTTCCTTCTAGAATATGTATGCATCGACTTCCTATCGGTTCCTCTTTTTTGCTATGGTATCACTCTTTCTAAAGGAATGATGGGAAAGGAGCAACACACGGGCTGGCCTTAGATCACGAGTGCGAGAAAGCACAAATTGCCATGTTCAAAGAGACTACATTAAGCCCGAAAATGCTCGGTTGATGCGAATTAGTATTACGTGAGAGACCGAGTCTTGGTTATAAGCGGTCAAACCCGAAGCTTAGAAACATAGCTCTATAAGGGCTACTTTATGTAGATTTGCTTCGTATCCTCTTAATTATTTAGAGTTTTGTTAATGAATTCGTATATGTACATTTGAAGTCAAGTTTACATTCTACGGGAGGGGTCCAATGAGAAAGAAATCTCAAATGAGACAAGTGACAAAAATTTTAACCGCACATTTCAAATAGAGAGAAATTTATGAGAGATTCATCTATTTTTATAGGTGCGTTTTAAATATAAACATAGTTTCTTCACACCCTTCTTAGTTTAATTATATTTAAGTAACTAATTCTAACTCTACATTCTATTATGTTCTATAAACCCAATTTTGAGTTCTATGTTCGTTATAATATTTAGTGAACCATTTTATATAAAATAATGATTCTGAAAAATAACTCAATAAAGACCCGACCCTTCTGCCCTGATATTTTGGCCTAAGACCGGGCTTTTTTGTACCAGTATCCACTTAGAACCGGGTTGAAGCCTGGAATTTGTGCACCTGTACTGCAAATCTCAGTACCTATTACTCAACAAAAATGTATGCTAAAAATTTGGTTCATGAACTATATATATGATAAGGTTTGGTTTATTCATTATTACAGTATGTTTAAGTTTTATCAAAGCAGCACATGAATAATAATCGATAAATTATGTAACAGGTTACTCCATATAACACTGCAGAACACTCGTGTGGAGTACCGGCTTGCCTGGTTAACAAAGATGACTGAGATACTTTTTTTTTGGATAGCAACAACAGAAAGTGGTATGCATCTAAATTGTTACAAAGGGATGCAAAGTGCAATTTCTTCTTTAGTTTTCTTAAAAAAGAAAGAATATTAGATGTTTTAGCTATTAATAAACAATACTATCAGAATGGATTTGTTGACTAAAGAAAACCAAAAGATTAATATAATGATGTTCTTAGTCAATACATATGTAGATACAAAAACCACTGAAAAATAGTATATTAGTTTTAAGACTTGGGGAACAAGTGTTTACCTTGGGGCCAAAGTTTGTAAGAAGTATATAAAAAGCTCAAAATGATGTCTGCAGCCAAAGAAACACAACAGTAAGAATCAAGTTGTCACAGTAACAAGTCCAAAGGCGCATATTAGTCGTATGATCCAAGGAAGCTCAACTAAGAAGGTACACATTCTTATCCATTTTAAATATGATTAGACATCCATATTCATTAGTAGATAGTTGACTTTTTGAAGTCAAAGAAGGGTGAGGGAATGGTATTATGAACTGGTGTTATAGTCATGTTATGAAAGGTTTTGTGATGTAAATTAGTAAAATATGAAGTTTATTCATTCATCAAGTTTATTGTTAATTTGTAATGAGATGAAACAAAATGTTATCGTTTGTTCAAATTGCAACGTAGGACTATAGTTAATATCATATACTAATACAGAAGCAACAAGCAAGGTAAGCAGAATATCTGATATTTATTTCACTAATAAGAAAGCATAAGATTAGGGGGTGTTTGGCTATGTTTATTTAGGTGCTTATTGGCTAATTGTGTTATCAAAACACAATTAAGGTTATCTGAAAACTTCCTAAAAATCCTTATTAGCTATTCGAAGGATTTTAAAGTGTTGTTTGGAATAATAGTGAGAACTTGGATATAATTTAGGAAACATTTTCATTTCAAATACTGTTATGGTTACATTGATTAAATTCAAGTATTAGTATAAAGAATCATCCGCCATAAACTTTTGTTTTTGTTGTTCAATTATGTTATGTTGATTCGTCTTTCTCTTGCCAGAAAGTTATTGGAGCATAGTCGTGCTTTGTTGGTGATACACAACACTAACAAAAATGGTAATTTCACTTGATTCCAATGTGTGGTTTATTTCTGGTGTTACCCTAGAGATACACGATATAGATTTTTAAGTCAATTGTCGTTTTAATCCAACAGGTGAAGTTCACGGCTGATGAGCTTCGCAGGATAATGGATTACAAGCACAACATTCGGAATATGTCTGTTATTGCTCATGTTGATCATGGTAACTTATATACTTTACATTAGATTTATATGCATGTTATGTGTGCGGGTCAAGTTTTTACCCATTTAGCTTTTCTCATTTGACCACTAAATGGCAAGGCCGAATGAGTACTAACATGACCCATATGCGTGAACATGACCCATAGAGTGTGGTCACTAAGAAATTAGCCGTCACATGACAAGAACTGAATGTGTACCAATATGACTCACACATTCATTTAGTATCTTGTTTCCTAACATAACTGGTTGTTATTGTTTTATATATAGGCAAATCCACCTTGACTGATTCCCTTGTGGCTGCTGCTGGTATTATTGCCCAAGAAGTTGCGGGTGATGTACGAATGACTGATACTCGTGCAGATGAAGCAGAACGTGGAATTACCATCAAGTCAACTGGTATTTCCCTTTACTATGAAATGACCGATGAAGCTTTAAAAGGTTTCAAAGGAGAACGTAGCGGGAACGAGTACTTAATCAATCTTATAGACTCACCGGGCCACGTTGACTTCTCTTCTGAAGTCACTGCTGCCTTACGTATCACTGATGGTGCATTGGTAGTCGTTGATTGTATCGAAGGTGTTTGTGTCCAAACAGAAACCGTCCTTCGACAAGCCCTTGGAGAAAGGATCCGTCCTGTTTTAACTGTCAATAAAATGGACCGATGTTTCCTTGAGCTTCAGGTCGACGGTGAGGAAGCTTACCAAACATTTCAAAGGGTTATCGAGAATGCTAATGTGATTATGGCTACATACGAAGACCCCCTTTTAGGTGATGTTATGGTTTACCCTGAAAAAGGGACTGTCGCGTTTTCAGCAGGGTTACATGGTTGGGCTTTTACATTAACCAACTTTGCTAAAATGTATGCATCAAAGTTTGGAGTAGATGAGTCGAAAATGATGGAAAGGCTTTGGGGAGAAAACTACTTCGACACGAAAACAAAAAAGTGGACTACTAAAAACACGGGGTCTGCAACGTGTAAGCGTGGTTTTGTTCAGTTTTGTTACGAGCCTATTAAACAAATAATTAGTACTTGTATGAATGACCAAAAAGATAAGCTATGGCCTATGTTGGATAAGCTCGGTATTAACATAAAATCGGACGAAAAAGAGTTGATGGGTAAAGCCTTGATGAAACGCGTGATGCAAAGTTGGTTACCAGCTGCCACGGCTTTACTCGAAATGATGATATTTCATCTTCCTTCACCGCACACTGCTCAAAGATATCGTGTCGAGAATTTGTATGAAGGTCCACTGGATGATGTTTACGCGAATGCTATTAGGAATTGTGACCCTGATGGGCCTCTTATGCTTTATGTATCGAAAATGATTCCAGCATCTGATAAGGGACGGTTCTTTGCTTTCGGCCGCGTGTTTTCTGGGCGAGTTGCAACTGGTATGAAGGTTAGGATTATGGGCCCGAATTATGTTCCGGGTGAGAAGAAAGATTTGTATGTGAAGGCGGTTCAGCGGACAGTAATATGGATGGGGAAAAAGCAAGAAACTGTCGAAGATGTCCCGTGTGGGAACACGGTTGCGTTGGTTGGGTTAGATCAGTTTATCACTAAAAACGCGACATTAACGGGTGAAAAAGAACTCGACGCGCATCCCATT
Source organism: Chrysanthemum lavandulifolium (assembly GCA_022545495.1). NCBI lineage: Eukaryota > Viridiplantae > Streptophyta > Magnoliopsida > Asterales > Asteraceae > Chrysanthemum > Chrysanthemum lavandulifolium. The sequence continues at coordinate 31,962,000 of CM040242.1, forward strand.
CGTGCTATGAAGTTCTCTGTTTCCCCTGTTGTGCGTGTTGCGGTTCAGTGTAAAGTGGCTTCTGACCTACCGAAGCTAGTCGAGGGTTTGAAACGTCTAGCAAAATCCGATCCGATGGTTGTTTGTACAATCGAGGAGTCGGGTGAACATATCATCGCTGGTGCGGGTGAGCTTCATCCAGAAATTTGCTTAAAAGATCTTCAAGAAGATTTCATGGGTGGGGCTGAAATCATTGTCGCGGACCCGGTTGTCTCGTTCCGTGAAACTGTACTCGAGAAATCATCTCGGACGGTTATGAGCAAGTCACCTAACAAGCATAACCGTTTGTATATGGAAGCAAGACCGATGGAGGAAGGGTTAGCCGAGGCTATTGACGAAGGGCGTATTGGTCCACGAGACGACCCAAGGGCCCGGTCAAAAATATTGTCTGAGGAGTTTGGTTGGGATAAAGATTTGGCCAAAAAGATATGGTGTTTTGGCCCGGAAACAACTGGGCCGAACATGGTTGTCGACATGTGTAAAGGAGTCCAATACTTGAACGAAATAAAGGATTCAGTTGTTGCCGGGTTCCAATGGGCATCTAAAGAAGGTGCACTAGCTGAAGAAAACATGAGAGCAATCTGTTTTGAAGTATGTGACGTCATTCTTCACGCTGATGCAATCCACCGAGGCGGTGGTCAAGTCATCCCGACAGCAAGGCGAGTCATATACGCTGCTCAACTAACTGCCAAACCCCGTCTCCTCGAGCCTGTCTACATGGTCGAGATTCAAGCACCTGAACAAGCCCTTGGTGGGATCTATAGTGTACTAAACCAAAGGCGTGGGCACGTTTTTGAGGAAATGCAAAGGCCCGGTACCCCATTGTACAACATTAAAGCTTACTTGCCTGTTGTTGAGTCATTTGGATTTTCTGGCGCACTAAGAGCGTCTACTTCAGGACAAGCGTTCCCACAATCTGTTTTTGATCATTGGGACATGATGTCTTCAGATCCATTGGAAGTTGGTTCTCAAGCAAACTCGCTTGTGTTGAATATTCGAAAGCGAAAAGGGCTGAAAGAGCAGATCACACCACTTTCGGAGTTTGAGGACAAGTTATAAGCTGTTGGTAAGATAATAATAAGATGCCGGTCAATGGTTTGCGAGTGGTACTATAAGTTTTTCATTCTTAATAAAAGTTTTCTAGTCTTGTATATTAGTATAATGATGTTTTATTGTCTGTAATATATGGTCATGTGTTAAGCTTTCAATAAGTTTTTATCTGTGCTGATATAAATTGCAACAAGCCTAGCAAGCAGCAACCACTTATATTCACTAGCTGCAGATATAAATTGCCAGATGGTTTTTTAAAAGTAGTCTTTTTTACTCTCGGGTAAGGGTGAGACCATCTATGATCATACATCTCTCGTACCCACCCCCTGGCCGATCAGGTATTACTACTGTTGTTGCTCATTCGTTCAAATAACAAATATTTTACTAAACAAACATTCCTTTAATAAAAAATGATACAAGTAACAGATTCATTAGTGTAAATTAACAACATTTAATACCAAAAAGATACTCCGAATAAGCCTCTAAAGCTTATCCTCAACATCGACACCAGCAGGAAGATCAAGCTGCATTAATGAGTCAATGGTTTGTGCAGTCGTGTGTAGTATATCGATGACCCTTTGATGTGTCCTGTTCTCAAAATAGAATCTCACGTCTTTGTGTACTGGACCCATTGTCTTTGCATTTGTAGTTCTGGCAGCATCCATAATCTCCTAGCATGAATCTTCTATTAGAGGTACCCAGTATGACCTCATCTTGATCCTAATTTTCTGTCTCAGTACTAATTGATAAACCAGAGAATACTTTAGCTTATATGGAATTGCACCATTAGTATGAAAATAAAACGCAATCGACAAAATGAATAATTTTTTAAAACAGGTACAATAGTTACACAACTACTCCGTGTTATTGATTTTGTTCGATAAATTTTGAAAGCAAAGAAAGTACCTGTTACTCCAAGACCAGTACCAGGTTCTGGTTACTATCTCGGAAGGAAAATCATACAACTGAAGAAGCTCGAAAGATGCAATAATAAGTAGACCTTTTAACCCAAAAATGCTTTGCGGAAGATGACTTATGCTTGTATCTGTTATACCTAGCTCTTCTAAACATTCTAATAGGCCAAGATCTTCAGGTAACTTCTCAAGAAGAGCACAACGATCAAGTATGAGATACTTCAGATGTTTTAAAAAACAAATACTATCTGGAAGAAAATTAATCTTCTTACTCCTCACATGTAGCCTCTCTAAACATTCTAATTGGCCAAGATCCTCTGGTAACTTCTCAAGAAGATCACCATTATTGACTTGAGAGATTTGAGACGTTTCAACATACAAATGCTATCCGGAAGATGTTTTATCTTTGTAGATGACAAACAGAGCTCCTCTAGACATTCTAACTTGCCAAGATCTTTGGGAAACTCTGGAATATCGCATTTGAGTTTAAGCTTTCTTAAACATCGTAAACTACAAATCATGTCTGAAAATTTTTTAAAGTCTGTACAGGCACATAGACCAAAAGAAATAAGCTTCTCAATACTTCCAACTGATGACGGTAGATATTCATAATAAGAACAACGAAACCGCAATTTCAGGAGATTACTATTGGGGTGTAATGGGCATAAATCTAGGGACTCACCAACCAAATCTAAACTAGCTGAAGAACCACTAACCTTTGGTTCTGATCTGCCATGAAACAGAAAATTGGTAAACCTCAAACAACCACTTAAGGTAAAGTAGCCAACCTTTTTTAGACATCCAACAGGAGCGTTAATATCAACCAACTCATCACAATTTTCAAGTTCTAACTTCTCAAGATTGGGTATCAGCTCCAGGTCAAGGCTCCTCAACCTTGATTTATAAAGGTTGAGGAATTTGAGACTTGGACATGCAGTAGTCACGTGAAGTTCTTCAAAATCAGCAGAATCAGAAAGATATAGCCGCTCAAGATTTGGAGTCAACCCAAGGTCAAAGGTCCTTAGCTTTGAGAAAGTGATATCGAGATGCTTGAGCTTTTGACAACTATCGGGCATGAAAAGTTCTACCAAATTAGGAGAATTGTAAAGAGATAATGTCTCAATATTCGGAGTCAACCTGAGGTCAAAAGTTCTTAACTTTGAGTCACTGATATTGAGATGCTTGAGCTTTTGACAACTAACGGGCATGCAAAGTTCTACTAAATTAGGAAAATCAGAAAGAGATAACGTCTCGATATTCGGAGTAACCCTAAAGTCAAAGATCGTCAAGTTTGACATATAGAAAGAAAGGAATTTGAGTTTTTCAAGAACCTAACAACCAAAATAAGACAAAAAGATTGATATTAGCGTACTAACAAACCAATAAATTAATAGCACTATTACGAATTATGCAAAACAACCGATCAACAATTTTTCTACCTTATTTTCTCCCTCTTCCCAAAGTTGTACCATTGTGCTTCTAATCATCTCAAGTCCAACAAGATTGTCTGCTTGAAACGTTTTGGGTAAATACAAGAAAGGGTAATTCCAACATTTCAGATATTTTAAAGAGTTTGTAAAGTATTGGCTAGCTTCACTAAACTTTGGGTCACTTTGATAATAATAGAATGGAAGACACACATCAAGATATCTAAGTTTCTTCATTTTACCAAGACCTTTCAAAACAATTCCCGAATTTCTTCTTGACGTATTAAGTTTTAGACATCTTGTTTCTTCAGTACCCTACACGCCAAAAACAATGTCCAGAAACCTCGAGAAGTCAGAACAAATGCAAAAGTTTTAGTTTTGCCTACATTACAAGTAAACTGATCTTTACCTTGTCATTAGCCAATATATCTTCAATTTCCTCGGTAATCCACAGTCGGCTAAGTTTGTTAGGTTCATCGGGGTGCAAACGACGAACAATGTTCTTTCCCATTTCTTCTATATGGTCATGCATGCCCAAGACCTCATAATGTTTAGAAATAGTTATGAGTGATCTCTGCTCAAGAACTTTTAAACCATTTCTAGCATGAAAACCACAGCTTTCTAGAATGGTTATTGCATCTGTTTTGCGCTTTCCTTTCAATATGCATGCAATATCTAGAAATATTTCCTTGTAATCATCCTCCAGACTTATATAGCTTAATTCTAGCTTTTCCAGGGTGTCCTTTAAGGGGATTCTTTTTAATCTGTCTATGGCATCTTCCCATTCATCTACATCTTTACCACAGAGAAACGAGCCCAATACTTCGACTGTTAAGGGGAGACCAGCAGCATAACGTACAACTTTTCCTGACAGTTCTTCGTATCCTTGAAGTGGATTCTCTCTTCCAAATGCATACCTACTAAAGAGGGAAATTGCTTCCTGCTTTGATAAGAGAACAATATCACGAATCACGTTCACTCTGTGTGCTACCAATACTTGCTCATCTCTTGTTGTAATGAGAATTCTACTTCCTTGCTTAAACCACTTAGGCTCACCGGCTAACGCCTTAAGTTGTTCTATGTGATCCACATCATCTAGTACAAGAAGAACCTTTTTACTGCACATCCTCTTTTTCATCATGTTTTTCCCATCATCAACACTATTTAGAGTGACTTGTACCTTTAGCACATTTGAAAGGACTTGTTCTTGTAAATTCTTCAAACCAAACATAGAGGCTTTTGAAACTTCCCTCACATTCCCAACAAAGCTTTTAGCTTCGAAATCATTAGATAGATGATCAAAAAGCACTCTCATGTAGTTGTCTTCCACCCCTCCATGCCCTTGATCCCTATCATGCGAACTTCATCACTTCCCATTTCTAGATATGAAACAACATCCTTTACTCGGGTCTCCATGCCGACTAACTTTTCATCAAAGCCGAAATTGATGGAACGTAACTCTAGTGAAATCTCTTCAACAATTTTTTTGATGAATTTAGCTTCGTGCCTGTTTTTATGTAAAAACAAAATCTGTTTAGCATACACTATAGGAAATTAACACTGTTTTAGATCTATAACATAATCATATATGAAGTAAAAACATATATAGTACTGTGATAATAATCTGTCATCCATGATCCTTTTTGAACAGAGATTAGCAAGAAACAAAAGTAAGGAAATACCCATCAAGAGTGTTCTTCAGCTCCCAACCAGCCAGATCGGTTGCTTCTTTTAGAGCCCCTTTCCATTTCTCAGCAGCCTCTTTCTTTTTATTCTTGAAAAAGGCTTTTGTAACCGCCCGCTTTGGTTTCTCACTTCGCTGGGTTCCACATCATAGAATACAGGGTAAGCAGTGTGCTCGGTCATTGTCTGACACTCCATAATCTTGACAAGCTCTTCCAAGCACCAAGATGATGATGCATAGTTTTTGGAAAAGATAATGATGTAAAATTTCGAATCTTCAACGGATTTGAAGAGATCATCACTGATCCTTTTCCCTTTCTGGATTTTCTCATCATCTTTGTAAGCGTAAATGCCTTTATCCAAAAGAGCTTGATGAAGATGATCGACAAAGTTTTTACGGGTGTCTTCACCTCTAAAGCTTAAGAAGACATCATACTTAAAGCTCTTTTGAATGGATGAAACTGAAGTAGAAGCCATTGGAAGTATGGTTGAAGCTGTTGAAAGAAAGTAGTTCCAGCTGCAGTAACGTGCTTATGCTGAGAAACAAAAGCCACTCATTTGGTCAATGAAAAAGAAAGATAAGATTCAATGTTTGAACTTTCAACCAAATGACCAATACACACACCATTTTTAAAAGGCTTTTGATGTTTATGTTTTCTGTATCTTAATTTTCATATCAAGTATCGACATATTAAGTAAATCAACAGTACATTGAAGCATAATTCTTCTCAGCAAGATGCTTAAACATAATCAACTGTTCAGTGGAATAAACACAACACCCTTTCGAGTCTGAGCCGCAGGTGAATTCAAAATAACTTCCAACAATTGTTGCCTATTTAACCACCACAACCACAACACATTATTTTCATCTTCATTACCAAAATTCGAACCAATAGTAGACGAATCAACAAGCATTAACTCCAAAACATTTTAGAGCCATGATCCTTTTTTAACACATATTAGCACAAAAAAAAGTAAGAAATGTTGCATGTAGAGATAGGATGAAGGAGTTACCCATCAAGAGTGTCTTCAGCTCCCATGCAGACGATCTTCTGTTAGACCCCCTTTCATTTCTCAGCACCCTTTTTCTTCTTATTCTTGAAAAAGGATTTTCTAAACGCCCCGCTTTGGTTTCTCACTTCGGTGGGTTCCACATCATAGAATACAGGGTAAGCAGTTTACCCAGTCATCTTGTGACACTCTTGGATGCGATTTGGAATGTGATTATAGCATCTTGAAGAGCATATCCATCCCTGCTAGCACGTGTGCAGAACCCAACCTCTGCACGTATCAATCTAATGTCCTTTACTCATAATAATTACATGATTGTGACATTGTGAGTTTGTGACTAGATAAATGAGTAAATGACAATTCAAATGTCACACATCTGTGACTAGATGTTGAGTACTTGGCCATAATATCAGTTATATATGATTGTGACTAGAGTACTAAAAAAGATAATATCAATCATATAAGTTATAGGTAAGTGGCAAAATATCTACTGATCTTTTATAAGATTGTGACTAAATGATGAGTAAATGGCAGGCAGAACATCTTTTATAGGATTTGTGACCAAATATGAGTAAATGACAAACTGTTCTCATACACTTGTCACCAAACTTCGGATAACAGTCATAATACGGAGTATCTAGTAAAACACTGCGACTCAATGAAAACCGTAAGGAAGAGTACCAAAACAACAAAGAGCTTCTTTATTAATCATAAATTCATAATCTACACCAGCATTATTGGTTCAAATCAAAGGTACACTATGGAGATACACCATTCCCACCAGGAAAGCGCTAACTCTCACTTAGAAAATCTATACCCCATCAAAACAAATTTACTAAAATTTATCAATAATAAGAAGCATTAAGAGTCGTGTGCATATTGCAAACATCCACCCTTGTTGTCACGTATATACCGTGTATAATCATCTCTATGTACACATGCATACCTTGGCTTCTACACAAATCGACAAAGATGTGAACATTACCTAAACAACATAATTAGACCACTCGTCAACATGTTGAACATGATGCATAGTAAAACTAGGAGCCTTATAAACCGTCCATGATTCTTTTCCGCACCAACTAATCTAGCAGGATTTCCAACAGCCGTCGTCTAGCTAGTCAGCACATCTTTCAACACAACCAACCCGGCCCCAATTTTCGCCCCATCACCAATCCCAATATTCCCCAAAACACAAGTACCCGCGCCAATCAAAAAACCATCACCAATCTAGGATGCCTATCACCACTACTCTTCCCGGTCGCACCTAACGTCACATTATGCAAAATCAACACATTGTTCCCAATAAGTGCAGTCTCCCCTATCACGACACCTGTCGCGTGATCCAACATAATCCCACTACCAATCCTGGGCTCCCGGGTGTATAGCCAATGCAGAAACCTCAGACACTCTACTTTGTATCAAAAGTGCGAAAATCTTTCTATTTTTTAACCATAAATAGTGTGCTATCCTATGACATTGAATAGCAATAAAACCTTTAAAGATTTATGTTACAATGTACATAACTTATACAAGCAGGGTCTCTTTCTTTAACAGCCCTTAAATCATCTTTAACATATCTAATAATTTCTTGATCATCTATGAACACTCCCATGATATTATGATAAGCACATAAAAAGTTGCACTAGATAAACTTGTAGTACTTAACTAGTTAACTTTATAGAAATATGATTTTAATGACTCAAGTGATGCATGAAATAAAACTAGTAAGTTGACAATATGGGCTCTTGATCAATATCAAGTCTAGCTTCAACTTTCATTTTTAACCATAAATCATCATGATCATCATTATGATCATGGTTTTGATTGTTACAAGTGATTTTTGAGATTGGTTTGCAAGAAATTTGATTAGGGTGATCAGATTTGCAATATTTGAAGATGTGATTGGATTCAAATACAAAGATTTCTGTTCTTGAAGTGAGGATACAAGCAACCATTTTTTTTTTGGCTAAGTTTTAGTGAAAATTGTGAAATATTTTGCGGGTGTGATACTGTGATTGATTTGCGTTAAAGGATGCAAGGCTTTATATATGGTATGGTGGGGTAAAGGTTGAAGGTTTGACCAAGGAAATGAGTACAAAAACCATGGAAATGTAGTATAACCCGGGTTTACGGTTGTTTTAATTAAGGTCGTTGTATATTTATCTCCAAAGATGCAAATTGCGTATATATATATCCTTTGCATGCATAAAAGTCGTTATCTTATGTGCGTTAAAACATGAAGGATATATATGGAATTATTCAGCTTTGAAGGATATATACGCATTCCCTTTAATTAACGATCGACTATTAATGCATATAACGACATTTTATAATGGTAGATAAACTTTATAATAAAAAAAATTTAAGGGTTATAAACGAAAAATAATAAAGTTTAAAGATTTAGAGACTAAACATAATGTTTTGAAACCCGGTTTCACCCGGGTAGTTCAACCGGTTAAACCATTTCGGTCGAAAAATGGGTCAATTTAAATCGGGTCAACTCGATGGGTTGGGTAAAAAAAAAGGTCAAATTAAACCGGGTCAATTCGCCGGGTTTGAGCCATCCCAAGTCAACTCGATTTTCGATATGTTTTCAACATTTTCTTTTTTAGTTTCAACTTTTACTTTTATAAACTTAGCTAAGGCCCAAGCAAATAAACTAAACCAAAAACACTAACGATTCACATTAGTAAATTTCAACTTTAAATAAAAAGAAACACAAATAAATATTTTTCTTACGGTTATCACCTTAAATAATGAATATAAAAAAAAGTACATACTCTTTGCTCGAACCCATTTGTAAATTATAATAACAATTTAAAAAGTTAAGTTTAAGACATAAGCAAACGTTTAATAGTTTTTTTTTTTTTTTTTTTTGAACAAAGATTACATTTCATATCACTCCTCATGAATGGTGGTAAGATTACACAACATGTTACATCGAACATAAAGGCAAAATCGAAACCGACTTGCCAAACAAAATACACGAGGTAACAAGTAAAGCTAAAAGAAAGCATACACCCTAATAGTTGTGATGACTACAACAACACCATACAGTGGGAATCACCAGTGAGCTTTCGGTGAAACACAACTAAATATGAAGATGTGGCTTGAAAAGTACATAAAGTAGAGATAACATACATAGAAGATAAAACAAGCATCCTAAAAGGGCCCGAGCAAAACCAACGGATCTAGAATCCAAACCAAAGCTACGAAGTTGTCAAGCGTGACCACAATGATCTGAAAGCATGGCAGTGACAACCACCGGCAATGCGGAGATGACGGATCTGTGAGAAAGTCTTTATTGTGAGAAAAGAAAAGTACAAGAAAAAGATCCGGACGGCAGGTCGAAACCGACCGCCGGAAAAAGAGATGTGTTGGGTGGATTTGATGTAGAGAGAGGTTGGAGAGATTTGATGTAGAGAGAGAAGGAGATGTAGAGTTTGATATATTTGGCCAAACGTTTAATAGTTTATTGGAAACAAAAATCAGTGCAACGCACGGGTCTGAACAATCAACAACTAACAAAGATTTCTCACGGCAAATTTAGTTATAGATTGTTGCATATTTGGCAATTTACACAAACATTACAACATTGACACTTAGATACAAACTTTGTGCGTAGCACGGGTTCTGAATGCCTTGTTATATTATAACTTTAAGGAATTAGATATAATTATGTTTGCACTAATATGACCCATTTTGACTAAACGCAAGAATAGTACATTTAGTCATTAAACAAATATTTCTTCAACAAAACTTCTCGACGGCTGTCTTCGTCACGCGTTTATCTTACTTTTGTATTTGACGTCGATCTCGGACCAAATCGACCAAAATCAAGACTGAATTAACCCAAAAGTCGAGACCGAAAACCGCAAGTGATCGGTCCGGTCTGATCTCGGTCAGTCCATCAGTCGTTCCGTTCCATTCGAGTGGTTTTGCTCGGCCTTACTTATAACTACCGTCCCTTATTTGTTGGAATGGGTAATTTAGTCATTTTAAATGGCTGCCGTTCAATACAACAACGATCCTACGGTTGAGAATATAAGTACAAAATGGAGTCACCGTCAACAATACAAGTATAAACTCACTAAACTAATAATTTATCTACAAGAAATACAAATTATTATTTATTCCAAAAAAATTGATTAATATTCGCAAAATAAAGAAATATAAAAACTATTTAAACAGAACCAAATCCCAAACACCCTCCAAAACCAGAAGCAAAGTCTTTTTGGTTTGTAGTTTTGTTGAAATGGACCGCAAGAGAAAACAATCTCCTCAAAGTAAGTCTTATAAGCTCTTTATTTCTTGTTTAATTTAAAAACACCAACATATTAACTAACATGTTTATTTATTATTAAATGTAGGTGAGAATGTAAAATATCTGGTTGAATTTCTTGAAGTTGCAATTACATCCATCATTTTCCTCAAAGGAATATATCCATCTGGTTTGTTTAGCTTCTTTTATGTTATTTTAATTAATTAGGTTCTTTAGGGGTGTTTGTTTAAGCTTATTTTTGGGCTTGTTAGCTTGTCTAATTTCGGCTTATATTTTCATAAGCCCAATTTGAAAATTTTCAGCTTATTTAAGTTTGTTTTATCATTATAAGCTACAAAATAAGGAGAAGGGGGTAAAGCTTATATAATGGGCTTATAGCTTATTTGGTTTTCGGCTTAAATTTCATAAGCTCACTTTTTGTGGCTTATTTTAAAACTTTTCAGCTTATATAAGCTTATTATGACACGATAAGCTTATATAACCCAATATTTCCCAAAATAAAACATAGCCGAAAATCAAATAAGCCATAAGCCCACTATATAAACTTAAACAAACACCCCCTAAGCCGGAAAAATTAGGCTTACAACACATAAGTTGAAATGAGAAAAGCTCGTAAGCCCAAAAATAGTTTTTTACAATCACCCCATTTGTTTTAACCACCGCCTAGTGGTTACACACATGATGTCCTCGCAAGAGGTTAAGGGTTCAAACCTTACCAGATACATATCTGGGAATACCTTAGTTAGGCTGTGTATATCTGAGTCAAAGACTTGCCCTCCCCGGATACCCTTTTTACCATTTAATAAGGTTGTTTCATTATTTATTAATGTTTGTTATATTATGTATGATTGTAAATGATAGGTGCATTTGAAAGGAGGAGATATATGAATTTAGTGGTTCAGAGGGCTAGACATCCTCAGCTTCATCACTATATTCAACATTCACTTAATTCACTTGTTCCTCACATCCAACAGGTTTGTGTCGTAGTTCCGTTTTTGTCTTCTCACTGTTTCCATTGAACTTTTATAGTGTGTTTAACATTCTGCTTTGAAACGATTATTTGACACTGAGCTAGTAAATAGTTAGTGAGGGTGTTTGGGATTGCTAATTCAAGTGGTTATGCTAATTTTTAAGCTGTATAATTACCTAAAATTTTTCTAAGTTGACATTTTTTTGTATGTTGTGTAGCCAAATGTTATTTTGCTATTATATACCAAACCTTTGAATTTCGACTTTTGCATGTATTTGTGGCGTTTACCCTTATGTTTTCAACCATCCTATCAACAGCGTGGGAAATGTTCACAAAATACACACAAACGTCAAAATTCAAAAGGTTTGATATATAACAGTAGGAAAAAAGAAAGTTGGCTACACAACATTCAAAAAAGTGTCAAGTTACATTTTTGAGTAATTATCCCTTTTTAAGCAGCTTGGTGTGTGCTTCTTTTTAAGAAAATTAGCAAATTTGAAATGAGCAATCCCAAACACCCCCTAAGTGTAATAATTAGTTGAGTTTATAGTGTTTAAGTACATTAAAAATTTATTCCTAGCCGTTTGGGAGGTTTTTAGATAGCGTGTCTGCATATTTTAGGGTGAAAAGGATTATTCGAGATCGCTTGTTTCAAAACTGATTATTCTTAATAGATTCAAAATTCACAAGTTTACCCTTACATTAAGTTGTTCTTAAGCCTTATTATCTGTTTCTTCTAAGAAGTATTGCCATAAAACAGCAAAAACACGTCCAAACAATATCTCTTGCAATCTGTTCTGCTTTGTTGCAGACTTACAGTTGATTACTGGATTCTGATTGTTGCATGTCACATAATCATTTTCAAATTGCAACTAAAAACACCCCTAAAGTCACGTTCATGTGCTAGTGCCTGCAAGTAACATGTGAAGTTATTTCAGGGGCTGGTCGAGAGAGTTGCAGTTATTTTCTTCAACCGTGATAAGATTCCAATTGAAAAGTTTATGTTCAAGATCAACGTGAACCAGTCTTATGAATCTGTCATTGAAGATGCGGATCTCGGGGTATCCCTGAGAGCATTCTTGACAAAGCTTTCACAATCCGAACCTCTTTCCAAGGCTGTATCCAAAGGTAGATACACATGCATACACAAAGTTTGATCATTATCGTGTTATAGTTTAAAATTTTGAAACTTAATACATTTGTATGTATTACAGATTGGAAGTGGGAAATCATGTCTTACTTTCGCTCGATTCCTAGCACAAGTGAAGATGCAGATATGTGGGTCGGGACGCGCACACAGCAGTGGCAACAACCTCCTTTAATAACACCTATTAAGTCCATGAACATTGACCCGTTGTCTGTGCAACTGTATATAGAACATCCGAGTCTTTTGGAACCCAAGCCTTAATGCGTAACTTCTGTTAATATAGTATTATGTAACGTGTTATGTGTTACAAAGAGTATAGCTTACTTTGATAGTCAGCTTTAGTGGGTGTTTAGCGTTATGTTTCTTAAGCAATTATGTAATTATTGCAATTTTCATCTCGCGATAATCAGTTTGTATTGTTTTGGGTGCGATACAACCGATAATTAAATTATTTGATAAAAATTACTGATATTCAAACACTATATCTTCACTCTATATTAGCATATCTGATGATCTGGTTTTGATTATTCTCCTGCAGCCTTGCAGGTAGAAAAACTTTGTTCTTGTATCAGCAGAAAGTTTCTTGTATCATTTTCTATAATTTAGAATGGATCGATTAGCGGTTTGTTTCTTCAGACGCGTGAAGACACGTGTTTCTACATTATGTTTCAAGTTGTATGGTTACTCTAAAGTCTGGCTAGATGTTAAGATTTTTTAATTAGAAATGGCTTTTAACAGCTTGCTAATGGCATCATTTGGCAGTTTGGCATCTATTTGCAAAAGATGACACAGAAAGAGTATAATTTATACGCTTGAACAATACATTTGTAATTACCTCGTCCTTCTTCTGTTGTAGTCTCCGCCCCTCTTTTTTTTCGTCTTCTCCTTTGCGTATATATATAGACAATGCAAATCCAAACTTTAAGATCTCACAAACCAAAAAGAAGAAAACCCTACCCATTCCCTTAAAGTTGTCTGTCATGCCATATAAACCTCAAGTCATGAGTAACCATGAGATTCCTGGTAAGTTGAGTGAATGATATTTATGTATTCATATTGATAGGGGGTGTTTGGGATTGCTTGATTTAGACTAGTTATGCTCTTAAAAATAAGTTGATACTGACGTGCTTATTTTTAGTACTTATGTGGTCTAAAATAAGCAGATTAATTGTTTTATCACTCAAATCTGCATATATGCTTAAAAATATTACTAACAGGTTAGCACGTAAATAATCAATCCCAAACGCCCTCTCTAATAAACTGATTTACTTGTTGAGTGCAGTTGCATATCCTCCTGCAATGGATCGACAAACACCACCTGTTGGGTACCCAACAATGGATGCAGCGACCCCTCAAGATTCACAAAAGCCCGTGCACACTCAAAGCAGAGGCGACGACTTCTGGAAAGGATGGTAATAATCACCCACCCCCTTCGCTTACTTTTTCTGTATTGTAGATTATGGTAGAAATGAATGTGTGTTTTAACTGATTGCAGTTGTGCCGCAATATGCTGTTGTTGCGTACTGGATGCATGCTTTTAACATGAACAATAACCAAGCGATTCATCGCGCTTATTTCTATGTATTGTTAATTGTTATCAAGTGATTTAAATTTCTAATCAAATAACCCTTTGTTATGGTCATTTTGGATTACAAACATTGAACTGAGATGTATTCTTGTTTTGACTATTGAGTTCTCACTCATCAAACTTACATCTCAAAAACATAGGTGGATCGTCGATGAAATCTAGATTCATTCACTTGTGCAATTGCTCCGATGATATCATTATATAACTCTAGTCGATTATGATTAAGTACAAAATGATTGCTCTATTTATTTTGACCTACAAATATGAAGCAAAAGCGAATGGGATCCAAGGATAATATCAGTATCAAACAAAGCGAAGTATAATGAGCATCATCTATGCGATTTTACCAAAGCAGACAAATTCAACAAAGTCTGCCATATATCCGAGGATTGCAAACCGGGATGCAGTTCAATAAGAAACTACAGAACCTAAAACATAACCCGTGACACACACACCTTAGATACATTAGCTTAACAATGTGATCATTCCCATCCACATAAGTGACCATAATCATGTCATTCCTAACCAACGATCACCCCCAATGACTTGACCCTTGTCAACTAATTTGTTTGCTATATTGATGCATTATATGTTGACTTTAGCAGCCTCTTTTTTAGCCATATCTTTGAGGTTCATGCTTCTGAAAGAGCACAACTACGACACTTTACCAAGCGGTTTCACAGTCATTTCTTATATGAAAAGTGTATGCTAAGACACGCTTAAACTCACCCGATGGATTGTCGGTCTAGACGTGTGAACAAAAAGACCTGTTTAAGACAAATTTAATGTAACCGATTTAATTAGACAAGTTTAGCTAGGAAAATACTTGAAATTGACTCGATGAATTGATGAGCTTAATAAGTCCAAGCTGGTGAACTAGATTTATGAGTCGAGCTTTCCAAAATGCTCGTCCCGCAAAGCTTTTGCCAGTTTACCTTGATAATTCTACTATCAAATCAAGTCAAACTGGATTTGAAATATCAAGTTGATTAATACTACTAAGCCTTGATTCATATTGCTCTTAAATGATTAGTCGTCGTCGAGTCAAGTTATAAGTTTTGAGTTTTCACCAAAAGCATTTGGGTCAAGCAGTATGTAAGTGACCTATCAAGTAAGAGATTTTGAAGCGAGATGTTATTTGGGAGATAAGTGATATTGGTTGTTAACATTCTCATTTAAAAAAGAGAGATTGATTTTTTTAAAGTGTTTGGTGAAAAAAAGGCCCACAAGACCGATTAATTGGCGCTTAGGCACTAATCAGCCACCAATCTTTTTTATTTGTGTAAATCGGTCAAATAAATCGATCAACCGTGATCAATGACAGTCAACGGTGGTCAAATTTGCCGGAAATACCCAAACGACGTAAACTTGTTTTAATCACTTATATCTATTAGAAGTTGCTTTTTAAGGAAAATCATGCTGGGAATACCAAAACTCGTCGAAAATACCCAAAACTTGCTGAAAATGCGAATCCGGTTAATTACCGATTAATTTCGCCTAGATCGATTACAAGCTAAAAAAATCAACCAACGGAATAATAATTCGCGATTTTTGCAACATTTGTTTTTTAATCAATCCTATCATAGTCAATTTGAATAACACAAGAAAAGGTTGTGCACTTGTGCTACTATATTCCATGCTCTTTTATAATTTGTTGGACCAAAAACATGTTATGGGCTTATATAAATCTTCTCTTGATAACAAGGCCCGTTTATCTTACAGCCCAATAACCATAAACCCTAGGCTATATTTTTGCTATTTAACCTCATCACTTCCATCTACACTATCAAACCTGCGCAGCTATTTCATATACTTATCCTATTTTCTTCTGTGTGTTTTTCAACATCTTTTCAAACATAGTTTTTCTATATCTTTGCTTCTTCCAAATTCAGAAATGATCAAGTTTGCATAAACAATGGGTGTGATGATTTATTTAACCCAATATTATCTGTATTATCAAATGATGATTTATAATACATGCACTACCATCTGATCCATATTTTTGCAAACTCGATCATTTCTCATATGTATATAACTATTTTTGCAATCTATGATGCAAGTAAATATTGTTTCACTGATGTTATTCATGTGATTAGTACAAATTTATCACCATCTTTCGTCTGAGATTGCGTATATATTTTTATGTTTAGTTAGTACTAATAAATAAATGTTAATGCCCTATGGTATCTGATTCCTTGACAAAATATATATGTCAAGGTATCTCGTTTTTATTGGGCAGAAAGTGATGATAACAGGCATTTGCGACACAGTTTGCTTAAGTTATTTCAAAGCATTTCTGTTACTTTAATGCTGTTCACATTTTATTTCTTACTTAGAGCGCACGGTGTGGGCTTGACGTAGGGCCTCGCTGTCCACCGTGGCAGCTCACCGTGGAGCTTTTTGACACCGCCCCCTCGCCGTCCAATCGTCGTCTGCTCGGCCAGCTGAAGCTTGTACTTTTTTTTTTTCTTTTTTTTCCTTCCTCTTTTTTGGTTTATATAAAGTGATATTTGTGATAAGGCGAATTGTTTTTAATAAGGTGAAGTGTTTTTTTTGCATAGATTGAAAGATTTCGTGAGGAAAAAAATGCAAACATAAACGCATAAAATGTTAGACGATAAATATTTGGCTATTTGTATTTAGGCCCGTATGTATTAGGCCCATGTATTATCTTATATATATATACTCTATATAGGTACCGAATATTATCGTTCAATATACAGATTATATTCAATATAGGGGCTTACATAAGAAACCTTTAAACTGAAACTTAAACAATTAACTAAAAACATGAAATACATAATACGTCTAAACATAAAAAAACTACATAATCTCCCTAATAAAAACAACATAAAAATATGAAATACATAATAACACTACTAAAACTTAAAAAAAGAATCATATGAGACCCAACCCTCAGAATTTAAAGGGGAATCAAACTCCCCATTAAAGAGCCGACGCTCCATTATGTCGAAATAATTGTTTTGGAGGTCTGAGCTTCCCGTCTTCGCTTCACGTGACAACTTTTCACGTGTCGCTCTTTCATAATCTCCCACCATTTTCTTCATCTTGTTCAGTTCTTTGGAAGGAAGTCTCACTTAACCCGCCGGGTGATTTTGAAGATCCACCGTGGACCGTTCACGGTGGAGTTCGGTGGTTGAGTAAACTTCAAACTCGATAGAGTTGGAAAGGCGGCTTCTGCAGTGATTTGGAGTTGGAAAGGCGAAGCGAGGATTAACGTCGATTGCAAAAATTCAACGCAATATACAAGCAGATTCTTGACGTCGAAGTGCTCAAAATGACCACACTCATCTCTAAAATCGAAACTAAACTTTCAAAGAACAATTTGGTGGAAAGGAGTTCAGTATGTTGCGTTTGGGAGATTTTGAAAATTGCCGAGGTGGGATGTCAAAATTAAATCCAGTAGTATGTGTTGTATTTTTTTTTTTACTCGTGTTGTTTTTTTCCGTATCGTGTTTTTTTTTATCATCATTGTGTTATATATTATATTTTTAATTTGAAGGAAGTGAATTTAGTTTATTTGAAAATGAAAATTGAATAAAAAAAATAAAGTTGTAGTGGTGGCCCCCAAATGAAGAGGTTGAGGTTTGTTATGAGTGAGGAGGGGTTTGTTGTGGTTAGCTGTGGTGCTAAGGTGACTAACGAGGCTGGCGCTCGTGTCGCGACACCTCACGCTTAGAGAATAAGGTGTGGGCTCGCCATCCACATCGCCGTCCGACGTGGCCTCTCGGTTATATTTAGGTTATATTTTTCCTTTTAAAAAAAAAAAAAAAAAAAAACACCTAACTCCCACTTTTTTTTTTTAACTAAATCCCACGGTGAAGCCTCTTCACCACACCTTTCCCTCTTATAACACTCTATGGTTAAGCAAAAATAGCAGATATAAACTCATAATCTTATGACCAAATAATGTCAAAAGTAGCCAATTTTCATTTTTCGGTTATAAAAGTAGAATGTTTATTGGCATGAAAAACATTTTGTAAACACATAGTTTCCTTATAATGTTCGAATGACAACCAACTTTCATCAAACTGACTTGTTAGAATGTTTATTACCGCGTAACGACCAACTTTTTGATTGCAATTGTTTGACACAGGTTTACGCGACTTAATTGGTGTATCTCTGTTACTGTTTTTGACCCTTCCTTAACCTTTCTCAAATGTTTACCACTAAGCAATTTGGTAGTGGTTTTTTTATTTATTTATTACAAGTGACATATAATAAAATGTAGATAAAGGTAGGAAACCAAGAGACCATCACCAATTCATTGAACAAACAACGGTAACGGGGCAAGTACTTTGATTTTGATAGAGAACTACTTGAACTTGAAACTCATGTTTGACACATAAAATTACATATTATAATAATACACTTGGATAATGAAACATCTTTTATATAATAAAACAAAACTTCTAGTGAGAACTTTTCATTTCAAAAAAATTAAACCATATCTTATTTAGTAATAATTTTAAAATTTTTAATTTATTTTTGAATTATGAAAAATAATTAAATCTAATTATTTCTTAATTTGGCTAAAAAATCTTAAAAACGTTTTTTTAGTCACGTGTATAAATAAATGAAAATACATATGGTCCGAATGCTATTTTTCATAATTGTAAGCAAAAGTGTAAATTAAAAAAAAAACACGTGATTGATTCTCATCACCCACATTCATTCACCATTCATCACTTCGAATATATCCACCTTACCTCCATAAACCCGATCCTCAAATTCAAACCCAAATTGTTTTTAAATAATACTCCTCCGTCCACATTGTCATTCACTATGACTTTTTAAGTTTTTTTTTAAACTTTGACTTTAAATATTTTATTCGTGTTATATAATACTAGTCGGATGGTGCCAAGCAATGACGACGATAATATAGTTATATGTGTTTCTTACCGTTTAGTGGATTCGTTTACAACACTGAATGTATATGTTAGTTGTAAGTGTTTGTTTGGGTTACCCGTAACTTTCCGTAGCTTTCATGACATCATTATTCTCGCGACATAGAAATACCGCATCTCTTACGCGTCAAACACTATCCCAAAAGTATATGATTTTGACGAATCAAGATTATATTGATTGAAATAAATGAAATAAAGGTTAAAATTGTAAAAATTTGAATTAAAATAAAATAAACCCATTAAAAATATAAAAACTAAAAACTCATAAAAATATATCAAAATGGATGTTGAATTAAAGAGCATAAAATTTTAGAAAATATGGTGAAATTAGATTATAAAAAAATAAGTAGATAAAAAGATATTTTAATTTAAAAATAAAGATGAATTTTAGTTGAGAAATGACATACGTCATTTTATAATTAGCCTCTTTATCTTAATTTTTAGTGGTTAGGAGTTAGGTTTGTAGTTTGTTAGAAGTTGAGCTTGGAGTTTGTTAAGTGACACATGTAAATCTCATGATTGGAGCTCCTTATCTTAATTTTTGGTTAGAAAAACTTTTTCCGTAATAAGCAAATAAAAAAGTCTGAATTTTTAAGCCTTCAAATTTTAGAAGGCCTAAATGCATTATAAAGTAGTATAGATTTGATGCAAGATATATGAATGGAGTAAGTTTTTAAATGTATTTTCATTTGTATAATTTTCATTAAGTATTATATAACACAAAAAAATATATTTACGGTCAAAGTTGAAAAAAAAATACTTAAAAAAGTAATAGTGGACACTTAATGTGGGAAGGAGGTAGTAATTGCTCTAATTCAAGCATTTGTTTAATTTACTACAACCTCCAATCTCCCTCTCCACAGTTTCCTTTCCCTCATCCGCCACAATCCTCTATTATTATTCACCGACTTATAAACAACATATAAAGATTTAATCTTGTGATTAAGTTATATTATTCGGTTATATTGCGTCCACGTTATGCTGGGATAAGTTAATTTGATTCCGACCCAAGTAAGTAAAGATTGGATCTTTTTTAGTTTTTGGTTTTTTGTATTTGTTTGTTATGATTATTTGTGTTGTAGGTGATGATAGTTATGGGTATGATTACAAGGGCTATGTTAATTTTTTTTATTCGTTATTGATCCAAATATTTTGAATGGCTTTGTAAGGCTACATATTGTGGTATGTCTTGATCCATTTACTTATCGAATTAACTGATTTTGCTACAGGAAGAAGGATTGAGAAATAACTGCAAATTGATCATGGTCTCCTCTATTTTGTGTTTCGTTTAGTTTTTCCAAGTTGGCTCTACGAACTAGGAATTGAACTATATTAGAAGCAATTGAGAAAACTATTACTACTGAAAATGTCCAAAATCAAACATGATAAGGCACACATTCAAACACAGAATTCTACTTAGTAAGTTGCACAATCAGTTTACTATAGCTAGAAGTTAGTAAGCTATAACACTGTCAGTTGACAGAAGACACAAAAACACCCAGATGTGATCTACCATATCATGTATTAGAATGAACAAAAGTCGTTGGATAAAAACAAGTTATCTGCTGAAATTGTAGAAAATCAGATGTTCAAGGATGGAAACAAATTACCTGCTGATATTGATGCTGATGATGAAGAGAAACATGAGTCTTTGGTTCAGTTCTTTGGTTAATGATATATGATTATGTACACAGGTAAAAAAAATGTTTGGATCAAAAGGAAACGAGACGTCAAGATCAATTGGATAATCACATGATGAAACCTTTTATGCAAGTAAATATTGTATGTAATTTCTATATAAAATACTAACATGAAATCTGATGTGACATTTTACAACAGATTTATGATTGTTACAGTTTTTAAGTCATGTATTATTGAGAATGATTTGTAATATCTCATTGTGGTTTAGGTGTTCACAAACAACATAGGGAAGAATATGAGCAAACAATCACAAAGTGCAAGAGTAGTAAAAACTGGACTATGGTTTGGAAGCTCGCTTAGCGCTGACGAGTTTCAAGCATTTATTGCAAAAGAGGTATGTTGAAACACAATTGAAAGCTCGGTGACTTGGAAACTTGGATACTATTTAGTGACATTTCCCAAAAAAGTTCAGTGTTTGTTGTGTTTATGTTTATGCTTAGAAGAAGTAGCAGGTAAGTAGCTTAATTTACATTTAAGAGATAATATAATTGGTTCTTAAAATGGTAATATTGGTAATGTATGAGTTACTTTAAACGTATGTACATACCCACCACCAACGTTTAAGATTAGTTGTTCGAAAGTTGAAACGTGGTTCAAATGTTTCAGGTTAGAGCTCGACAGGAGCAAAGATAGCTAAATTTGCTCTTTCATAAATGAAAAAGGCAAGCTTATGAGTTTCTGCAAATTCAAATAAGAGAGTAAGTGGGTAAAATGAGCTAATTAAAACACCCCATAAACATGAAAGTTTGATTTCATCAGTCTTTAAACCGTGTTGGATGTAGAGGGTGTTCTAAAGATTAGCTTTTGATTGGTTAGCTGCGTTAATTCTTGATTTCTTTTTCAGGTCTTTTGAACGGGCTGGGTGAATCCAGTGTAGAAGGAATTATAGCAGAAATTTCTACCGTCTTCCAGGTAAGCCTTTTACCTGTTAAGGGGTGTTTGGGCAACCTTGCATGGGGAGCTTCGGATATGCAGTTGGGAGCAATTTTGATTGGAAATGTGTTATGCGCAGGACTGATGATGATAATATTGTCGATGGGTCATATCTCAAGAGCCCATTTGCACCCACCTCTCACACTTGCATTTTCCGCACTACATCATTTTCCAGGGGCACAACTCCCCTCATACAAGAATATCATTTTTGCACAGATGGTAATAGTAATCTTGAAAGAACTAAAGTTCAAACCTTTAATCGTCATCTCAAAGTAAACAAGTAAACTTCTAATCTCTTTTTACTTTTGTTTCTAAAGATTTAAGTTATTAGTGTGTTTCTTCGTATGGATGGGTTTGTTAATAAGGGTGTGTTTGGTATTGCTTTTTGCATGTTAAAAAATATACAACTTATTTTGGCCAGATCGATCTGAGTTTGCGAGAATGGCGGCTAGATTTGGAGCAACAATTATATCTTTTGAGTGCGATCGGAGAAGACGATTATGCTCAGTAAGTCTAAACACTCATTTTTGATGATATGATAATATTAAAAGCGTACCAATGATCAATATCTCATCCATCGACCCGAGCTTATTTTGGAAAAGCACAGTAAACTCGATTTTAGAGCTAACTCATAAGTTCTAAAAGCGGCCTTATTGACTTTTCACGATTCGAATAAGGTCATACGCCAGCTAATTAAGCTAAACCAAACAACTCCTAATCATGCATAACTTAGGTAAATCAAATAGGTGGAGTATTAGTAGACATTCTAATAGGCTTATACCAAGTATATGAGTGTTTGGCACTTCATATATGGCGTGATTAACGAGTAATGATGAGATTTATTTCATAACAATGAAAACAAACTTCTATATTGTGATGAAACAGGTAAAGGTGGCCGTTGAGTTAACTTAAGTGCATATGTTTTCTTATTCCCTCTTTTTCTTATAAGCATACCAACTTACGAAAACAAAGCTCCATATAGGATTCCGCTTTGTTAGACTGATGTTAGTTGAAGTATCTGCCAAATGTTCAACAATAAAAACCTTATAAGTGTATGGTAAGCCAATCCAGGTTCCATTAGTTGGTGTTTGTTCCCTGTAAGTTTCTGACAGTATGTTTTTAGGATCCAAAATCAGAAAAGCTAGGCTATTGGAAAAAACAGTAGAAGCTTTATAAGTTTTAAATCATTCTATAATTGTTATATGTGTAAATGGTTGTGTAAACAGTAGAAGCTTTAGTTTTTATTTAGATTTGATCAGATTTTAGTTTAGCTGTTGACCTTGGGCCACTTTTAGATGCAAATTGTGTCTTTTGGGTTGTTGTTTCGAGTCAACTTAGGCTGCTATATTATTCAGTTTAGGTTGCTCTATTGGGTCATTTTAGGCTTCTTGAGTTGGGTCGCTTTCGGCTATAGAAAGTTCAAATTTACGTTGGTAAAACAAATTGTGTATAAATGTAGCAATTTGGGTATGTTGGTTCATTATTTTAGTTGTTGCTTGGGTCACTTTTAGCTGTCAATCTGTGTAGTTTAGGCTACAAATTTATGCAGTTTAGATTACAAATTTATCTCTTTTTGGTTGTTGTTTCGAGTCAATTTAGGATGCTGTTTTAGGCTAGTGTAGGCTGCTTTTATGGTCATTTTAGCTGCTGAATTGGGTCACTCTGACTTTAATAGTAGGTCACTTTTGCATGTCATATTGGTTAATTTTTAACTGCAATTTTGAGTTATATGGTTGTTTGTTTGACTCACTTATGGCTTAA
Organism: Chrysanthemum lavandulifolium; assembly: GCA_022545495.1. NCBI lineage: Eukaryota > Viridiplantae > Streptophyta > Magnoliopsida > Asterales > Asteraceae > Chrysanthemum > Chrysanthemum lavandulifolium. Next base: position 31,985,437 of record CM040242.1, read on the forward strand.
ATTTTGGGCTACTTTTTACCTCTATTATGGCTCATAGTTGTTTCTAAATTTGGTAAGTATAACATCTTACATCACAACTTTCATCTACAAAAGCAAAAGCATAAGCGCGTGCATCTGGGAAACAATGTCTAACTATGCTCATGTAATCGATAAACTGCTATTACATGTTGTTAGTCTAATGACAGACAAGTGATAACTTTTTAATGATCCATGTTACATGTAACATACAGTCCTGCGCAAGCCGAATGTGCAAAAGATGGGAGCTCTCATGTGAGACTTGCAGCCGCAAGATTTGCTCCGCATGCCCTTCCGTTAACTAAAGGTATGTTGTTTTATATTATGTCTAATTGGAAAAATGAATGGGATGTGCAGGTAGTGTAACAGGTCAAAGGAAAAATGAATGGGATGTGCAGGTATGTTCATTTTTAGGGGAATTTAGCTTATTTGGCTCACTTTTTTGACTTATGAGCTTATGTCTTATGAATTCATAAGCCCATGTTAATAAGCTCATTAGCTGAAAATAATGGCTTATTAGCTTTTTCAAATTCAAGTAATCAAATATGCTAATTCAAGCACCCATTTGATAAACACTTAGTGTGATAAATATACATATATACTATTAACAGTTTGATCCCACAATTGATAGATACTTGTGGCCATATTAATTTATTACCGTTTGACTTATTATGAAAATGGATTGAGTTCCATTTCAACTCATGTGTATTTTGTACATTTCTCAAAGTTTTTTCTAAGTTATCAATTTGTTAATATAAAACTTTACAATAACTTCATATATAGATGCTTATGGTGGTAAAGCAGTCTACTTTTACACCCAACCAAAGGTTTTATGAAAACTAGAAAATTATAGAAGAAATAATAATCAACTTGATCCATCCGATTCAGGATGTTATTTGTTAGTTGTTTGATCATCAATTATAGTTATACGCTCTTTTAATCAAGATTTTAATAGATGCCACTGGTCTTATTTTTAAGTTTTTCAAATTCTTAAAGATTGAAAGAATGAACTCAACCAACCTTCCACTACTTATTCTCTCCAAATTGATCAAATTCTTAAAGATTAGAATATATATTAAACCACCATGCTATATTTTATTTTATTTTATTGAACAAAACTATTTATCTCACAATATTAACACCACAGAGATTACCTCGCCCCAACTCTCAAGTATGACTGAACTCATAACTATTTGGTTTGGGGCTTACCACGCAACAAGGGATAACAAAGCATAATTTTCACTCCAAAATTATCACCTAAACATAATAATATATAAAATATATATACAAAGATACACTAAATCAAAATATTTGAAAAAAGCACGTGCGTCGATATTATAACTAGTTAAAGAGATAACAAAATATAAGTAAAAATGAAGGTGTAACATGTGTTGAAGATTTTATAGCTATGATTGTTCAACAGATGTCAACACTACATCATTGAATGATGCACCATGTTCTTACTTATAAGTTGCTCTAGAGATTTATCGTTCATCAATGTGGGACAAAGTCTAAACTTATTTACTTCCTCTAATGACTCGAAACTTTACCAAACTCCGTCCGAGCAAACCAACATCATTCACCATAGACTATCATTTTTAGTTAGTCAACCAAATAATCGTAAGTTTTCACCAAGGTTTCTCATTTATAAAAGCTAACATAATGGCAGCCTAAACTATGTATTTTGGTCTCGTTTATGCCGATTATCTCAAGTTATTTTTTAACACCATTTTTAGTCCAATGTTTAGACCGGATAAAGCTCGAGGCACTTTTGCCAATTAACAACTTAAAATGTGATATGATTGGGTTACCTTTCTGTTTTGATAGTTCATTCACTTGGATGAACTAACATTTTACCTAAAACTTGTGATGTAACAAACGTTAATATGGTGTCTAAATTATGTTAAAAAGATCAATAAAAGTTACAAATAACAAGTAAAAAAAATGGACTTATGGATTTGTCGAAGAAGATCATGACTAAAACTATTCAACTTTTCCATAAGTACACATGCTTGAAACCTCTATTGCGCTACTTATAAATTACTCTCATGATTGCTCATTTTCCCATGCGGGACAAAACCAAAATTCATGTACTTGTTTATCTTTAAAAACTCTAGTCTTTCAACCATTTTCTTGGAGACCCGTTAAATTCATATTTTTTTTATGAGACAAAGTAATTCGTGCAACAAAGCGATACTTGTAGTACAAATTTTCGTCCCGATAAATCTTCCAATTTGTTTTTAGCTAGGCCTATATAGTCCGGTCCACTTAAATCCGGTCCTCGACCATTAAACACCCCTAAATTCCATTACTCAAAACTAATCAACAAACTCAAGAGATCACACATGGCTTACAATCACAACAAAAAAGATCCAACCAATTACAAACTCATCATATAGCTAGCTGCTTAAGTGCTTATAAAAAATTCTTGAACTGAAGGCTTGTGTATTCATAACTAACAAATACATATTGTTCATCTTATGCACAAATAAGTTTCAAAGTAAGTGTATTTATCATTTATCAGCTATAAATGTAGAATGTTTATTGGCATGAAAAACATTTTATAAACACATACTTAGTATTAGTAATTATAACCTAAACATGGTTTTCTTATAATGTTCGAATGACAACCAAATGTCTAATTTACATCATCTTTGATGAAAAGCATAATCCTTGACTTTGACTAATTTTTTGATTGCAAGTGAACAAACATGTAAACGAATGAGTCTGAGTTTTTTGACACGGGTGTAAGCGACCCAGTTGGCGTACCACCCTCAGATGTTTACCTAGCGAGGTTTGAACCTAATCTCTCATGATGAGGTCAAGTGCATTAACACTAAGTGGTGTTTTTTTTTTATTTTTTTTTTTATTTTTATTTTTTTTTGCAAGTGATATAAAATAAAAAGTAGATAAAGTTATGAAACCAAGAGACCATGGTCACCAATTCATTGAACAAACAAGGGTAACAGGGTAGATACTTTGATATTGATAGAAAATTAGGTGGTGTTTGTTTTTAAGAACTTTGAATCGAATCTAAGCAATAGACATCTAAATCAATCACGGGAGTAAAATGTCGAATCTTACCGCATCTGAACGGGGAAAAAAACTCATGTTTGAATGTCAACAAGAGGCATTAAGATGCCCCTCTCAAGTCAAGACCATTAAGATCTTTTGCCTCTGACCGCGTCTGAACGGGGAAAAAACAAACAAACGGTCTCAACGGCAAAAATGCCTAACCGCGTTTGAACGGTTCAGATTCAGAGGTTGTTAAGAGCATACTTTTAAAAAACAAACACAGCCTTACTTGAACCTAAAACTCATGGTTTGTATATAGAAACTTATATGTCGTTCCACATATAAAAAGAGTAAAATGCAAATATAAGTACATAAACTTTTAGATAATATATCCAAATAGGAAAATACAAAATGTAAGTAAAAAAACGTGTGGATAATGACACATTATAAAAATCCTGAGAATTGCCCCGTTGGAGAGATACAACATTAATACCATCCAACAAGTGCATCCCAGAAGTGTTAAACAACTTCATGTTTTTAGTTATGAACTGTTCTAATAATTACTCACTCACCGATGTGGGACAAAATCAAAACTTGATTGTTTGTTTTCTTCTCTAGAACACTCTTGCCTTGCAACTACTTTGTTGGAAACACTAATATCCGGTCAAAACTTTGTCCAAGGGGAAAACCAATTAATCGAGACCCGACCCGCTAAGACCGGCTAAGTTGTTAAAGCTCTTGATCTAGTTAATTTCGGTTCAAATCCAATTGATCCGTTCCGGCTTAATTTGATTTTTAACCATTTAACACTCATAGATTCCTTTATCTAAAACTAATGACATGCCCTCCTTTTAAAACAACTAACAAATCAACAGTTGCTACTTAACTTACAAAATTAACATGAAATATATCCGCTCAACTCATCATTAAACGTGTAAAAATACGAGGTTTTTTCTTATTCAGGTAAATGGCCAAACAAATGTACGCGATCTAACCGATGTATTACCGTAACTCACATTTTTGTGGCCACCTCCAATTATTTATCTAGTAAGGTAAGAAATCTAAATCTCTCGTGGGCACATTATATGCATAACCACTAAGCCACTTTGATATAACTTATCATATGGTTAGCTTGTAAAATTTTCATAAACTCAAACATTATGTATTCTCATAACTAATTGGGCCTAATCCAAAATAATTCTCCAAAAGGCCAAATAGCCCAAATTGTTTACTACATAACACCTTTCTTTTCCAATCTTGCATTCAAACAATAACAACACCACCTTGCAAGCAAGTATTCATTTTCCAGTTCCACATCAACTGAAACCCTAGAAGATGACAAAGTTAGAAAACATAACTTCATTGTTCTGATGATTAAAAAAGAGCATGTAAAGAACCAAACGAGCATAAGTATGGCTTGTTTAGTTACTTAGCTTCAACCTAACAAATATGCTACGTACACTTAAAGGGATGGGTGTTTGTACTCATCGTCGCTCGTTAAGCAAAATAATATTTTTGTTGTTTTTTCACGAATATGCTAAAAAAATAAAAAATAAAAAATAAATAAAAAAAGGCATCATATAAGTAAAAATACGGTTGAATAATATGAAACATTGAAGACAATACAAAATAGAAATGAGAAAGGTGAAAAGAAAGACGTGCTGATCTTAATAGCTATGACTATTCAATATGTTCATCCACACACATGTATGATACATCCATGTTCTTTTGGGATTTTAGAACAAGTTAATTAACCTTTACGAGTACGCAGCGGATAAGGATCTAGTAATCACAATTAGGTTAAACACGTAATTAATAAACAATTAATTAATACAATAATTAATTAATAAAAGGGATAAAAGAAACCCTAACCTTGCTTGGCAATTGATCTTTAGTAATGGACAATAAAACCAATTACGAAACTAAGCACCTAAAATAAATGCCTCAATGAGTATTACACACAAACCCGATTAACGTATACGTTCGATTAACGCTAGTCAAGAACGTAATCAATAAAACCAAGTCAATAACTTGATACCTGAATAAAACCCACAAGCAGAATACTACAAAGAAACATGTCTACGCTCGCTTGCAACTTATGTCCGAGATCGAAATTAAACCAAAGAAGCAAGATGCTTTCGCCCGATATCGGTAGTATATATCCGATGTCCACCTATCACTTGCTGCCCGAGAACAATCACGACCAGAAACAAAGTAAACAACCCTACTTCTTGATGCGTGTCGACAAGGAAACCAGCAAGAAACAACCAAAACTCCTTATACTTCTTGAATCGTCACAAGCTTAGGAATCAAGAACCAAAGTTAAAACTAATCGACTAAAAGGGTTAGTCGACTTAGTGATATGTTAATCAATGGAAAACAAATATTATGAATAATAGAGAAGAAGGTGAAATTCGATATATCATTGCAATGGGATCCATCCCAGATTTATACACATACAAGAGAATCTAATTATGGAAACCCAATAAATGGTTGACAGGAAATGATTTGGTAATAATGTGCGATATCTTCTAAAGGGAAATGATGTGAAACTGATCCCGTAAATCTCTGTTTTATTTTCTTTTCCAACATTCCCTCAAGTTGAATGGTGGGATTCCCAAAATTCAACTTGCCAAGACATTTGTGAAATATATCTGTTCCTACTGCCTTCGTCGAATATCGGCCAGTTGATCCGAGGATTTAACAAACGGTAGCTCGATAATTCCTGCTTCTAGTTTTTCTTTGATGAAATGTCGATCGACTTCTACATGCTTCGTCCTGTCATGTTGTACATGATTTTCTGAGATCTGGATGGCAGCCTTATTGTCACACATGATCTGAGTGCTTCTTCAGGGAGGGAATCCTATTTCATATACAAGTTATCCACAATGCTTCTGCTATCCCTTTGGCTATACCTCTGAACTCAACTTCAACGCTTGATAATGATACTACCTTTTGTTTCTTACTTCTCCATGTAACAAGATTACCTCCTACTAAAGGGAAGTAGCCTGATGTTGATCGCCTGTCTCCTTTGTCTCCAGCCCAGTCAGCATCTGTATATATCTGAATATTCAGGTATCCGTTTTATCTAAATAGGACTCCATGGCCAGCGGTCCCTTTGAGATACCTGAAAATTCTTAAGACTGCATTCATGTGAGTAACCTGTGGTTGGTGCATGAACCGACTTACCACCCCAACAGCATATGCAATGTCTGGACGAGTATGTGACAAATATATCAGTTTTCCTACCAACCATTGATACATGTTTCTATCAGCCAATTTAGCTTTCTTTTCCATAAACAGCTTCTGGTTGACCATCATGGGGGTGTCAGCTGGTTTGCAATTGATCATCCCTATTTTTGCTAAGAGATCTAATATGTATTTTTTCCTGACAGATGAATATCCCTTTTGGTGATCTTAGAACTTCAATTCCAAGGAAATATTTAAGATTTCCCAGATCTTTCATCTCAAATTATGTGAACAACCCTTCCTTTAGCCTTTTTATTTCTTTTTCATCATTTCCAGTGATAACCATATCATCAACATAGATGATTAAACATGCCACACGATTTTCCTTGTTTTTAAGGAACAAAGTATGGTCTGAATTGCTTTGTTTGAAACCATACCTCTTCATTGCTAGCGTGAACCTTCCAAACCAAGCTCTGGGAGACTGTTTGAGTCCATTCAGAGATTTCTTCAATCGACATGCTTCTCCAGGTTTAAAATGCTCTGAGAAACCAGGTGGAGCTTCCATGTATACTTCTTCTTTTAATTCTCCATGTAGGAAGGCATTTTTGACATCAAACTGGTGAAGAGACCATCCTTGATTCGATGCTACAGAAAGCAGGACCCTGATTGTATCCATTTTTGCCACTGGGGAGAAGGTTTCTAAGTAATCAATTCCATAGGTTTGAGTGTATCCCTTTGCAACTAACCGAGCTTTATAACGTTCAACTGACCCATCTGGTTTATATTTTACTGTGAAGATCCACCGACATCCTACTGGCTTTTTTCCTTGTGGCAGAGCACATTGATCCCATGTTTCATTTTTCTTTAATGCCTTCATCTCATCGTCCATAGTGTTCTTCCACTTTTCTGATTTTAAGGTCTGTTCAATGCTTGAGGGAATTTCTTCTGAACAAATGCTTACAACAAATGCCTTTGCGTTATTAGAAAGATTCCCTTCAGCTATGTTAGCCATCGGATACTTGGCTCCCCTAGTGCTTTTTTCTGGAGAGTATCGTTTTGGTGGAACTCCTCTGTTTGATCTTGGCGGAAGAACATATTTTCTTGGCATTTCCTCTTCATGTTCCTACACAATATCAGAAGTGGGATCTTGGATATCATCAACATTATTTTCATCCAGGTTGTCTGGTTGAGAATTTTCCAAGTTATTCGGTTGAGAACTACTTACCTCAGATATCATGTTGGCAACATGATGTTCAGGGGTGGCACTGATATTTGGAGCTTCAGCTGATGTGGTACTGTGATTTTGTATCTCATTTCTGTAGTGGCAATGATGTGTAATCAGAACACCCCAAATCTCGTGACAATGGAAGACTTAATCAAGTTTTGAGCGTTACTATTGGATTGGTATCGCACACAAGTATAGCAAAAGATAGTCATTTATCATGCAAAGCCAATCCCAAATTTTGTTATTCAAGCATTTAGTTCAAAAGTGTAAATATTAAGCCCAAAACATAATTTAATAAGATAGGTCCCCAAAGTTTATCAGAGTCAGAAATGATCCTTGCACCCCGCCTCCTTGCCAAGCTTCCACCGATCACGTATTCCAAACACCTCTCAAATTCCTGAGAAATCATGCTAAAAGGTCACTATTTGGTGAGTTCATAGGTTTAAGTTCAACAAAATCATAGTGGACCAAGAGGAGTTGATTTGCTATGCAAGACCTAAGATAGATAAATACCGATCCTACCCGGATCACCAACCATAAACATGTCCCGCATCCAGGGACTACTCGGGCCCAGCGACTCTTGTCCAACACTGTTGTGGCAAAATCTAGAACAATTTCCAACCCCGGACTAGGTCGAGGTAGAAGTCCATTCTTAGCTAGGCAACAATTATAGCAATTAGGATTGCTACCCTAGTCTAAGGCAACAACTACCGCACATTTATCTAAACAGTCAAGCATATAAGCAAATCCAAATAGTTTTCATGGTCCGAAAATTGTAGCATGATTCTCACCCCAAAATAGTTCAAAACGTAGTTAAAACGTAGATAAAAGTGGGCTATGAAACTCACCTTAGCCACAAAGAAGGCACGAATAAACACTAGCGTAAGATAATAGGTAATCACAGACAAAGAATGCACTATTCACTATTGACACGACCGACATCTAAAGCTAATCTCCATGGCATCCAAAAGAATGTATGATGAGTACAATAGAATAGTTGTGACGCAACCTAATGCGATATCGATATTCTTAGAATACGGCTCATATGATAAAGAAATCAGTAGAAAGTAATGTGTTGTAGTTTTCGTGGACTAATCCCATAAGTGCACTAAATTTTCTAACAATCCTCCCCAAATTTAGTTCACTTCCTTTTCAAGAAAAACAAACATCAAACAAAACATGTGCATAAACGAAAATATCCTGAGGATTGAATTTCCATCTTCGTAAATTACACGTTCAAATATTTGAGAATTAGGGTGTTCTAAAAATTGAACCCTTCAACCCACTTGAATACCTGAAAATAAAATACACACAAGTTTTCAAACACTTAACAGCTCCTGACACTTTACAAGCCATGTGTCCATATCCAAATTCATAAATGTTGTAAGAGCCAAAGTTCATAGCTCCCTGAAGCGGCAAAACTTCAACATTTACATAGGTGGTTCCTCTTTATTCGTGCTCCTGCCAAGCACTTTTTCAAATAAAATTAACCATTAAGTAAAGACTTCATCCTCCTTTCAACAAAGTTTCGAGCACAACCTTGGGATGTATATAAAACATGTGCTCCAAATCCATCGAATGTTCAACTTTCCACATTGAACTCAAGCTCCCAAGTTTCCTTAGGAGGAGTGGGTGTCTTAGCATTCGATGACTAAGTTGGACTTAAACACATCCCTTTAGCGAGACTTTATAACCAAGTCTCTAGCTAATCCTTTCGTCAGTGATCGCCTAAATTGTGTTGAGATCATACAAACTCTATAGATACCACCCCATTCATGATAAGCTCACGAATCATGCTATGCCCGACACCTAAGTGTCTAGACTTCCCATTGTACATCTAGCTATAAGCCTTGCCAATGTAGTCGCAATATCGTAACAAATAGAAATATGTGCTATAGGTTTAGGCCACAATGGAATCTCAAGAAGCAAGTTTTTGAACCATTCACTTCTTTACCAAAGAATGCTAAGGCCACAAATTGATTCCATTGTTGAACCGGTGATGCAACTTTGCTTCTCGGATGCACAAGAAATTGCACCTCCACCAAGCAGAATACCCGCCACCGATAGATTTAATTGTCTTGATGTTACCGATCCAACTTGCATCGGTGTATCCTTCTAATATCAAGGATAACCAGTATATGAGAGACTATAATCCATAGTTCTCTTCGAGATACTTCAAGACCCTCTGAATCGCTTGCGATGATGAGCACAAGGATTACTAGTATACCTGCTCAGTTTACCCACTGCAAAAGCAATATCAGGTCTTGTATAAGTCACGACATACATCAGGGAGCCAATTACCATATAATACTCAAGTTGAGATACATCCTTGCCTTTATTAGGCATCAGCTTCTCACAAGTATCCATAGGTGTGCTCACTGGAGTACAATCAAAGTAATTGAATTTTCTCAACACCTTCTCAATATAATGAGACTGAGAGATAGAAATTATTTTACTTTCATGTTTAATCCTTATACCAAGGATAACATCGCCTCCCCATGTCCTTCATGGAGAACCTTGATGACAAAAATTCCTTTGTCGGTCAACCTAATTTTGGTCGGTGCAAAGATCAAGATGTCATCAACATATAGGCAAACGATGACCTTTTTGCATTCATCAAATTTGCTATATACACATTTATCGATTGGTTAAGAACAACTAGACAAAACCACTTTATCAAATTTTTGATGCCATTGCTTAGGTGTCGCTTAAGTCCATAAAGAGACTTAATCGGTTTGCACACCTTGTTTTCATTGCCGAGCAAGATGAAGCCCCGAGGTTGGTTCATATAAACCTCCACATACAATTCACCATTCAAGAAAGTCGTCTTCACATCCATCGATGAATAATCGATTGTGAATAGATGCCAAGGCAATCGGCGGCCTTATGGTATCGACACGAGCCACAAGAGCATAAGTATCAAAATAGTCTATTCGACTTTTGTTTAAAGCCCCGAATGACTATTCTTGCCTTGAACTTTTCAATAGTTCCATCTACCTTCATTTTATTTTTAAAAATCCATTTGCAACCCGTGAGGTTTGCAACCGTGAGGTAGATCAACCAACACCCAAGTGTTGTTCCCCATGATGGAATCCATCTCATCATTGATTGCTTCTTTCCGTAAAGCAATATTCGGGACTTCATTGCTTCTTCAAATGTCTTGGGATCATCCTCAACATTGAAGCAATAGGAGTATTGGTCGAGACCTCATCCCTTGTTCCTTCAACTAAATATAGTTGAAACTCGTGTCCAAATGACTTTGGAATCGACCCTTTTGCTCTTTCTCGAGCATAGGTTCAAAGTTGTTGAACCACAACCTCATCGGGGACCTCGATGGTTCTTCATCGAGGACCTCGATACACCAATGTCATGAGTTCCATTAGGAATCCTTTGACTTGGTCTAGGGACCCGATGAGAATCTATTCTCATCAAAGTTTGCATCTTTTGATTCAATTATGGAGTTAATTGAAACATATTCATTAGGTTCAATAACACAGAACCTAAAAGCCCGGAATGCTCAACATATCCAACAAAGATGCGATCAATGCCTCTTTCACCCAAAGTTTTAGCTTTGGATCGTGGAGTCTTACAACATGACCCCTACAACCCTGCACCACGAGATAGTATAGGTTGGGTTTCCTTTTAGTCCGAGTTCATAAGGGTAACCTTGTTCCTTTTGTTGGGAACCCTATTTAATAAATAGCAAGTTGTTAACATAGCTTCACCCTGTAACCTTGACTCGATCCGAATAGGACAACATGGAATTAGCCATCTCCTTCAAGACTGCTTTTTCCTTTTAGAAATACCATTTCTTCGAGGAGTATAAGGGCGTCGTTTCTTGAATTATACCAACAGACCGAAAATCTGAGTATCCATGTACTCACCTCCCTATCGATCCTTAATCTTTGATCACGGACCCAAGTTGTAATTCAACTTCAGTTTTAAACACTTTGAATTTATCTAATGCTTCATCCTTAGTATGTAACAGATAGACATAACAAAACCTAGAAGCATCATGAATAAATGTCACAAAGCACTTCTTATTCCCCAAAGAGGGTGGCATACAAATCACACAGGTCACTGTGTATAAGCTCCAAGAGCTTAGTCTCATGACTAATACCCTAAAAATGTTTCTTGGTTATCTTGGTCAACATGCAAGTTTTACACTTTTCAGTGTCCATGTCAAATGCTGGGATTAACCCATCCTTAGACATATCTTGCATCCTTTTATAGTGTACATGGCCAAGTCTAGCATGCCAAAGGGTAGAGTCGGTCAGTCGATGGTGGTCACAAAGGTGAATTTACACTATCGGTGGCAATATTAAGCTCGAACATTTGGTTACATAAATAGCCAAAACCAATAAAAACACCATTCTTAGAAAGAACAAATTTATCGATTCAATAACTTTTTTATATCCACGATTATTCAAAATACTACTTGAAACCAAGTTCTTCCTTATATCGTGAACATGAATAACATTAAACAAAGTTACAATCTTTCGAACTAAATCTAAGATCTACACAACCACGACCATGCACCAAGGTCGTTGACTCATTTCCTATGTGAAGAATAGAACCATCATTCAAATGACTCATAAGTCTTGAACCAACTTCTATCTTTGCACACATGAATTGTTGCACGAGTCAACCCACCACGCAACATCATCATCACGCACATAATGAGATTCGATACATATGTAACATAATAACCGAAAAGAATTATTAAACATATTCGACCTTTCGGTGAGTTGGAAGAACCACCACTTCCTGAACCATTAGTGCATGATCCATTGGCTTTACCAAAAACCTTAACACCTTTGCAATCCCTTTTAATGTGACCAGATTTGCCACATTTACAACAAGTAGGTGCTGACTTCTTGTTAGGATTTACCCTTGTGTTATCATGATGTTTACGTTTGCCTTTGTTGTCATTGTACCTGGTGGAGTTATTATGCTCCACCATATTGACAACAGATGGTCCAGCAGCATTGCTACTCTTTGGCTTGTCATTATCCTGCACCTTGAGAGATTCCTCAATACGCAGATGACTGCCCAACTCAACCAGAGTTAACTCCTACTTCTTATGTTTCAAGGTATGATTGAAATCTTTCCAAGAAGGATGGAGTTTGTCAATGACACAAGAGACTAAAATAGCCTCATCCATATGCATATTGTGTTGTGTAAACCTTCCAAGTATACCAAGAAGTTCATTGTATTGTTCCATAACTGGTCTTGAATCAGTCATTTTGTAATTTGTGAAATTAATTACAAGGAGCTTCTTACTTGATGCATCCTTAGCCATATATTTGGCATCCAAGGAGTCCCACAGTTCTTTGGAAGATTCAAAGTTCTGATAAATGTCAAATAGAGAACCATACATACCATTGAGAATTAAACCTCTGCATATGTAGTCATCATTCTCCCATTTGCTCCTCCTCCTGATCTGCTCAACAGTAGCATCATCCCCATCATCAGGAATAGGTGTGGTTAGCACATACAACACACTCATGCTGGAAAGCAAGAAGTGCATTTTCTTCTGCCATCTCCTAAAGTCCACCCCTTCAAAATTATCAAGCTTGGCAAGTTTGAAGCCATGTGTTTCATTGCAGCAACATCCATTGATTATCACAAATAGTTTACTTTGATTGTTGGTTATGTAAGAGACCAAAACATGGTTAAGACAATCAGTAGCAACTGCAAATACCACTAGATGGTTACCGGATATCACTTGGAATCGTGTTATCACTTTCCAAAGTAAACTATTCGACCCTAATGCATGGGTTACACGAATATCTACTTGGGATAAGACCAAATGTTGGTTACAGAATTAGGCACAATTCAATAACCCTTGCACTTATAAGTGTTTATGCTTTCAATTTGTTTCTCCTGATATCAGTGTGTTTCTACGTGTCCTTCAGCTGATGAAGATCATCTATATTTATAGTAGAGAATACCCACTCCTAGTCAATGGACATTATGTGTGATTAACGGCCAATTAATCACCCATAATAGGCCTCCATTATCATAGGAATAGTGGTTACATGACCAATTAAACGTGGTCATAAAGCATTCATAACAGCCAATTAAATGAGTCAAAGCTGTTATAAATTAATCACTGAAACACTACCAGCAGGAACCATTACATTAGCAGCAGGAACCAAACACTACCAGCATAAACCATCAGCAGGAACCATAACACTAGCAGCAGGAACCATAACAACACCAGTAGGAACCATCATTTACTACACTAACAGCAGTAACCAATACTATCAGTACAAACCACTATTGAGTCAGGGTGTTCAGGGACCTCATGAGTGTACACTTCGTACCTCCTAACCCAAAACCAGGTGTGAACTAATCTCAAAAGTGCACTAAATTTTCCAACACAAAAAATTGAAAAAGTGGGAGTATCCCACATCACCCAAAACAAGAAATGAAAGCTTGTTTATATAGGAATCTTGATATGAACCTTCAAACTGATTTGTTGGTTTTACGCCAACACCTACGTGCGCGCGCGCAAGGGAGGATTTCTGAGCCAAAATGGGTTCGAATCTTATGAACTCATGCGAGCTCGCGCGACCTGCGGACACGAATGCAGCTTCGAAACCTCGCATACCTGCGTTGAAACTTAGCAAAGAAGTTGGACAAAATATTTTGTGAATAAAAGATTTGTTGGTTTTACTCCAACACCTACGTGCGCGGGCGCAGGTGGTGCAGATTTCAGGATTTCTGGGCTAAAAAATGCAAGCCGGCGCGACCTGCGGACACGAATGCAGCTCCGAAACCTCGCATACCTGCGTTGAAACTTACGTGTGCGGACACGGGTAGGGGTGTCATAAATCCCGACCGACCGACCCGAACCCGAATTAGGATAATCGGGTCGGGTTAATCGGGTTTAAAATCTAACTCGGGTCAATCGGGTCAACCCGATTAACCCGAATACGAATTTGGGTCGGGTATCGGGTTCAAATATTATGCCAATTCGGGTTCGGGTCAACCCGACTAACCCGAGTTTTGTTTTTTCTTTTTTTTTTTGTTTTTTTTTTCTTTTTTTTTAACTTTATAAATATTTATTTAAAGGCCCAAGTTAAATTAAATGGTCCATGTAGTATATTATATTCTCAGTGTTTGTTAAGTACATTCTTTTTTAGTAGTATATGTTCTTAGTGTCTGTTCTTAGTATTTTGCATGGAAAAGCTACTGCCGTTGCATGGAAAAGCTACTGTCATCGCATGATTGGATGCTATGGAATTACAGATGACTATTATATACATTAATGTTTATTACATGACTTTATTATATGTTGCCTAATCGATGTTGTTTTAGTATCTGACTACTGATGTTGCAATTTGTATATTTTGCAAATATGTAAGTATTTAACAAGACTTATAAGCATTACATACATAAGCTTACTGATCGATGTTGTTTGACTATTATATTTTTCATGTATCATTGATTTTAATTACTAAATTTAAGAAATCAAATTATGTGATTTTGTAAATGGCACAGACCCGAACCCGACTTGACCCGACCCGATTAGACCCGAACCCGACTAACCCGAGTTCAAATAGGGTCGGGTTCGGGTATGTTATTTTTAACCTCGACCCGAAATGGACCCTACCCGTTTGACACGAACCCGACCAACCCGACCCGATTAACACCCCTAGACACGGGTGCAGATTTGTTGGTTTTACTCCAACACCTACGTGCGCGCGCATGGGTTGCAGATTTCAGGATTTCTGGGCTAAAATGGATTCGAAGCTTCTGAACTCACGCGAGCCCACGCGACCTGCGGACACGAATGCAGCTCTGAAACCTCGCATACCTTCGTTGAAACTTAGCAAAGAAGTTGGACATAATATTTTGTGAATAAAAGATATCAAATGTTCTGAGTTTCCAATTCTGTATCAATCTATTTCAGAATTAGATTGAAACTTAGCAAAGAAGTTGGACAGAATATTTTGTGAATAAAAGATATCAAATCGTGTTATTGTTTTAACATATTTGCGTATCTGTTTATTTGTCAGCTAATATCTTGTCTTGGTAACCATGACAAGTTTTAGCTTATAAAATAAACTCTTGTCATTCAGTTTTCAGAGGCACAGAAAACGCACCTCCTTAGCAGACGAGTTCAGCAATCCTTCGATCACAAACTGCATACGCTTCAGTGATCTTTCAGGCAAGTTTTCAGGTCCGGTTGTACAACAGCTTTGGACGTTGTCCCTGGGAAACATACAGCGAATCTATTTTAAGGGAATCGTGTTTAACACAAGCCTCGTTCCACGACCTTTACTGTTTTCTTTGTTTATCGTTAATGGTGTCTGTCTTCTGCTTCTACCCCTTACCCCTTTCTGTCTACTTTTAATTTTCTGTTATTTACTTTATGTTAATTTTTATTATTGTAATCTGATTATTTTAATAAAAGTGTACACCGTTTCCCACATTCTGATCCTAATGTCTCTTCACATTTGGTTTTAGCTCGACCTTTATTTAGCCCAGTACAATTCATAGGTTTGGCGTGATGTAAAATTATGTTAAACAATCGTCAAGTAGAAGATTATAAGTGCAATTACGGAATATAAGTAAAAGAATGTTTGGGTAATGCCATGTGGGCAACGAGCATTAAAAAGATAGAAAAATCTAAGTAAGTAAAAGAGTGAGCATGACTTGTTGAAATAAGTTTCTCTCTATAATATGTGCATGCTCACACATTTTTAATACCTTCGTGTGTGTTACTTATTGCTTTTTCATCAATGTGGGCCAAAATCAAAAGTCATATATTTGTTTTTTTCTCTGAACACTCTTTAGGGACAAAATCTAACAAATATATTTGTTAGATTTGTACCAAATGAACATAAGTATGGCTTGTTTAGTTATTTAGCTTCAATATAACAAATGTTTGGGTAATGCCATGTGGGCAACGAGCATTAAAGAGATAGAAAAATCTAAGTAAGCAAAAGAGTGGCATGACTTGTTGAAATAAGTTTCTCTCTATAATATGTGCATGCTCACACATTTTTGATATCTTCGTGTGTGTTACTTATTGCTTTTTCATCGATGTGGGACAAAATCAAAAGTCATATATTTGTTTTTTTCTCTGAACACTCTTTAGGGACAAAATCTAACAAATATATTTGTTAGATTTGTACCAAATGAACATAAGTATGGCTTGTTTAGTTATTTAGCTTCAATATAACAAATGTGCTACAAACATTTAAAGGGACATGTGTTTGTACTCATCTTTGTTCGTTAAGTAAAATAAAATAAATTTAACCCCTTCATTAATATGTTAAAAGCAAAAACATAAAATGTATGAAATAACCACATAAAATTACCTAATATAAGTAAAAGATACGCTTGGATAATGAAACATTGAATAGATTTACAAACATAAGTGAAAAAGTAGTAAAGGTAGCTTTTGAAGATTTTTAGACTATAACTATTCAACATCTACGTCCACACACTTATATGATATCTCCATGTTATTACTTATAAATTGCTCTAGTAATTGATCATTCATCAATGTGGGACAAAATCTATACTCATTTATAAAGTTCTTTTCTCTATACTCTTGGCCACGAAGTGTACTTGAATCAAATCCTTACCAAACTTCGTCTAAAGAAACTCAATAATTTGTTTGAACTCATTCTTCAAGTACCATGATTAAAAAATGGTTAACATCTTCTTTTCTGTTGGTGATTTTACATCACCGACATTATTTAAGTGTAATGGATTGACTTAGTTGACCAATGTGTAATTGTGATAAATGTTCAACAAGTCGAGGTTGCGCGGAGTGCACACTTGTATGACGTTATTATAATTATTATTCGGGGGCGAAGCCCCGAATGACAGGCTGGGTAGCAGGGGTCGAGCTCTTTCGGTATAAAGTGCTATGTTAAAAACGCACTAGAAAATAAAATTTTTGACAATTTAACCCTAAAATTTAACTGCTTCGGTTGGTATTATAACTGCTTTGGCAGTTATAACCGAATGGCAGTTTTGGTTGGTCATAGGTTATATCATTCACTTGGTTCGGTTTTCATAACATAAAAACATATTCTCGGTTCAAAATCTGTTTTATCCGATTTGAGAATTCGGTAGACCCACCGAAATACTTCAATCTGAAAGTGTTTACACGACTCTCAGATTACTGTGATCCAAATTTCCTAACATTTTCCCAATAAGAACAAACCCACATCATTTACCATAAACTCTATTTAATCGTTTTTAGCTATTTTAAGATCTTATTGAGTCATGAAGCATGCACAATGACAAATTACTGAGGGACAATGTATACACAAGTCATCCAAGTATTCGTAGATATTAATTTCACCAAGGTTTCTCATATATAAAACTAACTTAAATGCAACCTAAACTATGTATTTTTGTCTCGTTTATGCTTATTATCTCAAGTTATTTTTTGAAACACCATTTTTAGTCCACTATTTAGACCGGATAGAGCTTGAGATACTTTGTCAGTTTAAAACTTAAAATGTGATATAACTTGGTGACCTTGGTCTGTTTTGAGATTACGGGAGATTGGTAAAAAAATAAACTATAAGTAAAATATGTCCATGTGTGACTTGACAAAGAAGATTATGTCTGAGATTATTCAGCAAGTCCATACACACGTATGTTTAAATCCTCCGTTGTCTTACTTATAATCTGTTCTTGTAATTGTTCATTCCTCAGTGTCGGACAAAATCTAAACTCATTTGTTTGTTTTTTGTTCGACCATTTTGTTGGAGACATTAATCTATTGACAAAACGTGGAAAACCAAAAAATAAAGATTGGACCAGTTATCCATTCTTTTTTATGAGACATAGTCAATCAGCCAACTAAGCAGTCTTATACAATACAAATTTTCATAATATATTTTCACATTTGGACATGTGGTTTTAGCTCGGCCAATATAGTTCAGTCTGCTTCAATCGGGTCCCCGACTATTAAACACCCCTAAGTTCCATTACTCAAAAGATGTTTATGGCTTGCAAATCGTAACAAATCAACACACTCAACATTTCACACATGGCTTACAAGTTATAATCATAACAAAAAAATCCAACCACCAATTCATCAAAATTGCTTGAATTGAAGGTTTATGTATTCATAACTAATTGGGCCATCCAAAAGACTTCTCCACTAGGCCAAGATTGCCCAAATAATTACTACATAACACTAAAAAGGGTTTCATCTGCTCTCGATTATCGGTTGTTTCGGTTTATTGCCTCGGTTTGTTCGGTTAATTTTTTTTCTGGGTATAACCGAAAACCGAATCAAGAACCCATAATACCTAAATTTAATAATTTATTCATTTATTTATATATATTTTTGAAAAAATATTTTTCAAGCTTAAAAATATTATATATATATATATTATAAAAGAGTTTTAATATATATTTTAATATAAATATATAAAAGAATATATATATATTTATTTAATTTAATTTCGGTTCGATTCTAAACTATAATCGAACCGAAACCGAACTTTTATTTCGGTTCGGTTCGGTTTTGCAATTTCGGTTCGATTACTGAGTTCGGTTCGGTTATTTTCGGTTCGGTTACAAGTTCGGTTCGGTTATTTTCGGTTCGGTTCGGTTTCGGTTTTCGGTTTATTCGGATATTACCCGACCCATGAACACCCCTACATAACACACCTCAATCTGAGAAAGGATCAAGTTTTTATTAATAGTTGGCGTGATAATTTATATAACCCAATAGTTTCTGCAAGCTCGTTATATAATCAAATGATGATATAATACATGCATTACCATTTGATCCATATTATTGCAAACTCGTTATTTCTCATATTTTCTACGCAAACTTCGCTTTGTTACTTATTTATGCAGGAAATATTACTCGTTATAATCTATGATGCAAGTAAATATTGTTTCACTGATGTTTTTCATGTGATTAGTACAAATTTATCACCATCTTTCGTCTGAGATTACATAGTTATGTTTATGTTTAGTTAGTATAAAATAAATAGAAATTTTTTTAAATGAACCATTTTTCTTACTCATTCCGTCCCATATTAAATGTCAACTTTGAATTTTTAAATTCATTCTTTTTCAACTTCACTGAGACGAACCCAGGATTTTTTATAAGGTGTTGCACAAATTTTTGATGATACTAAAGTTGCATTATAAGAAACTTATTAGCAAAAATGGAGGTTGCACAATCGAAAAAAAGGCATATTTTAGAAACAATTTACATTTTGTGGCCTAAAATCGGGTGTGGCACGTGTCACACCCGTCTCCCAAATGGGTGCATCCCTCAATTTGACATTAAATATTTTTGTTTGTGTTATACAATACTTGATGCAAAATATATGAATGGATTGTATTTTAAACGTATTTTGCATTGATATAATTTTCATCAAATATTATATAACACAAACAAAAATATTTTAAAATACTTCAAAAGTCAAAACAAGACATTTAATATGGAAAGAGGTAGTACTATTTTACGAAACTGGACTTCACCGTAAAATATACGAAAATCAACTTTTAAATATTAACCATTGGATTCATTTAAAGATACATTTTTAACCATACATGTGTCCAGGATTTTCTAGGCGATTGAAACGTTAAATGCAGATGCGAGGAGTGCTAGGCGAGGGCTAGGCGAATGATAGGCGAGTGTTAGGCGTTTTATTCTTGGGCGAGGGGCAGGGCCGTCCTGGTGATTTCGTGGGTGCCACTTTTACATATTAGGCCCCTCGAGCAAACGGAAAATTGAGTTTGTGCTGAAAGTGCTTAGTTAATGTTGCAAGATTTGCTATAAAACTATGGTACGTGAAATCACTTTACTTTAGCCATATCAAATTCTTGTTTCAACTTAGGAGCAAATGGTGTCTTTAAAAATTACTAACAATATAACAAGTACTTAACTAATGCTTAAGAATCTAAATGCATCACAAAAGAAAGTATTAAATACCTCTTTCAGTTTATGTAGTTGTTCCGTTGGTTTAAAAAAAAAAAAAAAAATTTCCAGGTTACAAATAAACTAAATAACATCCCAACATGTACTGCGTTGTGCTAGAAGCAATACACCGAAACAGAAATTTGGAAAGAAACTCAAGCGGGCTTGTTTCCCTAAATTGGGTTGCAGACTCGATTAACTTTTTGAGGCCCCTCTAGGATATTGGGCCCTGTGCAGTTGATCACTGTGCACAGGCCCAAATCCGGCCCTGGCGAGGGGTTTGGCAATGGTTGAGTGAATGAGTGGGTGCTATGCATGGGGCGAGATATCATATTTGAGGTGTTGAAGTTTTTATCAGTTGAAAATTAATGGCTCTTACTTGTTTAGTGGCCATATAAAACATAGCAACTAAAAGTTGTGTTGTGCTTAACGCTCTGTTCTCGAGTTTATATTTGGAAGGAAAGGAAAGAAAATGAAAGGAAATAGAAAAATTGGTGTGTTCTCGAGTTTTGTCAAACAGAAAGGAAAGGAAAGTGGAAGGATTTGATAGGAAAATTAAGAGCTTTTTTCACTAAATTTTCCTACCAAATATTGGATTTGAAGGAAACAAATTTACACTTAAACTATTTGTTATAAACTAAGTTATATAACCTTCATTATTTTATATATATTTTGTTATAGATGTATTTCTATGTTTAAAAAGTCATAACTATAATTTTTTCTTTTTTCTTTTTCCTTCCAACTCGGTAACACGACTTTGTTTATTTTCCTTCCATTTCGCTCATTTCCTTTCAACTCGAAAACATGAAATATAAACGCCACTTTCTTTTCTTTCCACTTTTATTTACTTTTCTTTACCTATCATTTCTATTCTCACGAAAGAAAACTATAAACAGGCGTAAGAAATTGCCTCAAGAATCATTTGGTAAACACAACATCTATTTTTTTGGGTACACATGTTTGGCATGTGTGTGGACAGTGGCGGACCCAGGATTATAGAAAGCGTGGGCCAAAAAATTTTGTTTTTTGATAAAATTCGTGATGCACTTTAATGAAAAGGTCATAAAAAAAAAATTACACAGTTTTTGTAGATTAAGATAGATATCTAATGTTGGTGTACGAAATCATAAAGTTTTGTGCTTTATGACTTTTAATAGTGAAAAATGATGAGGCAGGGTGATTCAGAAGCGCGTCATGTGTGTGGGTCTTATTGAAAAGGAAAGAGATGAAAAGAAAAAGGCCTGAAGGAGTTAACATTGGGTTACAATAGGCTTTGTATTCTAGAATACTAAGAATTTTTCTTAACAATACTCCGTATGTTTTTCTTTTTTGTTTTTACTAAGAATTTTTACCAAAGAACTTAACAGTTACTTTGAGATAAACTAAATGAATGCTAATCGAACTTTAAATATGAATGTGTACACTTACACCCCGATTCGACGAAACTCACTAATTGGCTTAAAGTAATAGTGTTTGACGAAACTCACAGAATTACCCTTTTTGGTTTCAACCAAATAAAATTTTTTATGCCTCATCCTCATTTTCATCTAGCCTTCTAGTTTGGAATCTTAGTTTGTAATTTTGTGACAGACATTAGTTTAGCTTCTCTTGTGTAGGCTTTTCATCTTTTATAATTTTTGTTTCGCTCGGGTCCCTTCCTCTCTTAATTACCTTGTTTAATTGAGGCAGGACTCCTTGTATTGTATTATGTTTCTTTTTTTCCGAGGTTCTTAATATATGTTGTCTTTCTAAAAAAAGATTTGCGTAATGTAACCAAAGATATGTTTTATGTATTCTAAATCACTGTTAAAGCAAATATTGTAATTGTAATTGTAAACCCAATTAGGGGTGAGCATCGGGTCAAGGCCGACCCGAACCGAAAACCGAGAAAGAAAAAAACTCGGTTCGGGTCGGTTTTTGAGTTTCGAGTAGAAAAAACCGACAATAATCGAATCGACCCGAAACCGACAAAAACCGAAATGAATACACAAAACCGAAACCGAGCCGAAAAAGGTCGGTTCGGTTTCGGTCGGTTTGTTGGTTCGGGTCTGTTTCCAGGTGGATTTGCTCAGCCCTAAACCCAATAGACTTAACAACATAATTGAAAGTACTGTAGCAAAAATAAAATGAAGAAAGAGATTTATAGTACAAGCATATAAAAGATTTGGAATTTTTTTTTTTTAAAAGCTGAGAATTTATTAACGCGAGCCCGCAAAGAAGAGGAAAAAAGATTTGGAATTTTGAGACAACAAAAAAGATTTGATGTGCAATTCATTAAAAGTGACAGAAGAAAGAGCTTTGATTCCTTGTCCGACCATCCTATCCTCAAAGACAGCGACAGAAGTGGGAGTGGAGGAGACTACAACGAAAAGATTTGTGGGCAATTCATGCAAGGCCAAGTGGGCAATTCATGCAAGGCCAAGTGGGCAGTTCATGCAAGGCCAAGTAGGAGTGTGGGACACATTAAAATGCAAAACGGCACTATAAATATGAAAGCAAATCCGAAACCTTCATGTTAGTTAATTTTAAGTTAATTTATACTGTTAATTAGCTGTTTATTTGATACATTTTCTCTCTGTTTGTTATTTCACGCAGAGCTACAACTTTTCGTCAGGCTAGGTTCGTATTCCTTATCCTGAATTTTGTGCTGAATCATTGATTATAATTGTATTTTGGTAGCTGTTTATGTGGTATAATTTTTTTTTTTTTTTTTTTTTTTTGGGTATAATAGTTTGTTACTTTAGCTTAAGTATAATTACAAACTTTTAGTTTGGATTATCACAATAAAAGATATTTAAGTAATACTAACTCTTTGTAGGAATGGCCATGGGGCGGGGCGGCCTTCCCCATCCTCAAACCCAATTACCAAAACGTGCCCCACACTCGCAAGTTATTGTGGCATATAGATTACCAATTCAAACTGAATTGTCCACACTTGTTCCACTTTCTTTGGTACATTCCTACAAGATATAATGAACAACTTGGATATAAATGCATAGTAGTAATAGTAATATATAAATACTAAGCAAGTTATTGAGTTAGTAGTTTTTATATAAGCCTTCTTAATTGGAGTCATCGGGACAAGTTTCTATATATATAACAAGTTGTCAACACAAATACTATATATAGGCAAAAATAACTTTATAACTAAAATCAATATTGGGTTACCTCGTATCTCATTCAGTATCCAACTTTGGGTACACATTAAAGCCTCCAAAGTCTTTGGGCGAAGTCGTCTACGATGAGGGCTTATCCACTAGTGCTGAATGCAGATTCCGAAGCGACTGTAGAAATAGGAATGTAGATTTCGAGTGTTGGGTACTTAAATCCATTTGTCTTCCACCATGCCAGTAAATCGAGTTCGAGTTCCATTTCTCTAGGCAACAGATTTTCTCTATAATAGTTGTCTAAGGTTCTGTTTGTTTTTTTTTTGCTCTAACGCTGCGTCGAGCAGGCAAAATGTCCGAATCGGTCGACATTTTGCCGCTCGCATCGCTTTATTTGCCCGCTCGATCGCCCGAACGGCGTCGAACGGAAAAAATGTCTCAATCTCACAAGACCGAGAGGGTGTCTAACGCGCCTCAATGCTTCTTGTAGACACAAAATAACCAAAAAAATCCCGCTCAAACATGCGTTTTTTCTTCGCTCGATGCGTCGATTCGACATTTACGCATCGATTCGATTCGACGTGCGGTTCGATTGATTCGCACCTCTTAAAAACAAACACCACCTAACTCAACAGAATATCCGAATCGTCTTGCTGCCTAACAATGATAGCAATGTATATCTGATGTAGGATATTTTGAACTGAAAACATGAGGGTTACCTCGTAAAATACTTGCAACCTGTCACATATTTCTTTAGCCAACTCCCAATCCCGCTCATTTGGCAAACATTTATATAGTGGCTCTCGTGACTTTAAGCGTTTAAAGACGTCCTTGTAAATTATAGCAACACTAAGCATCAAATATGTAGACAACATCATTAACTTGATTTTGATCTTGAACCACATAATTAGTCATCAATGGTATGTTAATTTCATGCACTGCCTCTCCCTGTCCCTCACTGCTTTCAACATGAGTGTTTGCGTTCGAAGTGTTACCTTGAGTTTCCATGTCACATGAGATCTACACAAGTAGACAACAATTTGAACTTAAGTATTTTTTGTAAGAAAAACTATCCTAGATAGACACATACACAAATTCTACAAAGTCCGCAACTCTTTAACATTTCTCATATGCTTTCTGATTTAAACAGTCACAAGCCACCATAGTAAAAGTGGACAACAATACATGCACAATAAGGACATGAATCTTTGACATAACATTAGACACATAACCTATTATTGGGGAGAATCAGTATATACTCTACTTAACGATACGCTTGCACTCAACATTGTGTTTTAGGTTGTTCTGTAGATTAACGCATTCTAAAAGAAAGTGAAAAACCATAGGCCAATCATCAGATTTATGAAGAAAGACAACCAATAGATTAAAAAAAAAATAAATAAATAAAAAAATAAAAAAATAAAACACTCTACCTAATAAACATGACATAGACATAAGTTATGAGAGAATTCACATGATGTTATTGCTAAAAGCTTGCCCCGCCCCGCTCCAAAAAGTTAGGGTTTTTTTGCCATCCCTACCTCTTTGCAAAAAATAAAAAACTCTTGATATGGATTTATAGCAACCAAATGCGTTGAATATAGTTTTAGCTAGGGGTGTCAATAGGGTCAGGTCAACCCAAACCCAAACCCGATAAGCCTTATAGGGTCGGGTTGAATCGGGTTGCAAAATGTTATCGGGTTGACCAGATAAACCCAAAAACTTTATAGGGTCAGGTTAGGGTTATATTATATACTTAATCAGGTTATCGGGTCAACCCGATAAGTCCCTGAAAATTTCTATGTACGAGTATTAATTATCGTGCAAGTTTTTAGTTTTATAGCTTCATAGAATAATCCTTCATTATGTATTCAGTTGACCCGATAAAGAAATTAACTAACTAGGAACCTAAATGACCCTATTAGGCTATCGTCTTGACCCCCCGAATCAACCCGACCCTATAAGACCTTATTGGATTCGGGTTTGGGTCGGATCGGGTCAACCCATTTGATACCCCTATCTAGGTAACAACGACAGACCAAATCTTGGATTAAAAGAGCTCTCTTTTGTTACAATCTGGCCTGTCATTTCTAATTAAACATAATCTCTTTGCCACAGCCGCACCGTCTTTGACTCGATTCAAAACTATGGCGGCAGCAGCAAGGTAGGTCCACTTTACTGTATTTAAACTTTTTTTTTTTTTTTTTTTTTCAAAAGTATATTTTGGCTTTTAATTAATGAAATGATTATTTGCTTCTTTTTTTGTAGAGAGGTGTATGAAAAATATTGTTACCAACAGTCTTGAAGTTTGCTGAGAAGAGCGACCAAAACAAGAAGCTTTTAGCCATATCCTTGGCGTCATATGGCATTAACTTAGCCCTTGCTCATCTACAAGGAAACGGGTTCATTTTAAAGGTGGCTTACGTCATCACGGGGATCGCAGCCCCTGTTGCTGCCGTGTCAATGCTGCTAGCCCCTTAGTTTTTGACTTGGTATTTGTCAATGCTGCTACCCCTTAGCTACCGTGTCAATGCTGCTAGCCCTTGCTCATCTACTTGTTTGATGTTGTTGTAATAATGAACTACAGTATGCCTTTCAACTTATGATTTGGATTTGGATTTGAATTGCTTTTCAATTGTATTTTATGTTTTTAGATTAATGCTGGTTTAACCATCTTCTTACTTAACTTATATATGTTATATCGTATCTGTGCTAAATTAATTTTTTTTTTTTGGGTGCAAAAGGTGAATCTTTAAGTAATTAAGAAGACTTTGTACAATGGAATAAGAAAACTCACTGATATGGACATATCCCATATCAGACAACATACAAAACTAAGGTGGTGTTTGTTTTTAAGAGGTCGAATCAATCAATCGCACGTCTGAATCAATCGACGCGTAAATGTCGAATCAACGATCCGAACGAAGAAAAAACGCATGTTTGAACGGGATTTTTTTTTTTTTTTGTGTCTACAAGAAGCATTCAGACGCGTTAAGACACCCTCTCGTGTCTTGACAGTTCAGACATTTTTCCGCTCGCACGTCCGGAAAAAAAATAAAGCGATGCGAACGGCAAAATGTCGACCGATTCGGACATTTTGCCCGCTCGCTGTTGATGAAGCAAGAGGCAAAACAAAAACAAACATGACCTAACTCTATCCGATATCGACACAACTAAGTACATATATCGACCACATACAACTCGCCAATGACTAATGAGAAGAAACACATCCATCCATAGCTTCCACCAAGCTCATAAGCAGATCTGAAATCACCTTTATAATGCACCATCAACCATCTAGCTACATTTCCATGATACTCTTCCACCAAGACCATTCCTCCAGCTTCCACAATGATCAAGGCAGATGGCTAAATTAATGGTTTTTTTTAATGTCTTATGGATTAACCATGTTCTGTGTTTATGTTATATCATATCTTCTTGACCCGTTTGACTAGTTAGTGATCAAACATAAAGTCAATGTGTTACAAGTACATGTAATCTCTAGCCTAGC
Organism: Chrysanthemum lavandulifolium; assembly: GCA_022545495.1. Taxonomy (NCBI): domain Eukaryota; kingdom Viridiplantae; phylum Streptophyta; class Magnoliopsida; order Asterales; family Asteraceae; genus Chrysanthemum; species Chrysanthemum lavandulifolium. Next base: position 32,012,424 of record CM040242.1, read on the forward strand.
ATATCTAATTGGTTGTGACACAAGTCTTGTATATTCATATGCTGCATTCAACTTTGAAATAATTAGGGGCTGTTATGAAAGCTTTTGCGTTATATTGCTTTGAGATTGACATCTGTTTGCTTGCTTAGGCATGTTGAAGTGTAGTAAGGTAGGGCATATCGCTAGTGATGATGTTGAAGTTCGGTGCCCTATCTGTTTTAAGAGTGGGCATATGGCCAGGGACTGTAGTGGTGGTGATGGTTGTTGTAAGTGTAGTAGGGTTTGGGCATCTCGGTAGGGACTGTCATGAGGATTCGTTGTTTGATGTCGGTGGTCGTCTTTGTTATTATTGTCGTATGTGGGGGATGTGGCAATCTGTTCTCTGTGTGGTTAGGACTGTTGGTTAAGATGGGCATCAGGTAGTAGTAGTCAGGGTGATGAGTTTTTTATGTGGTAAGAGTGGGCATATTGGCAGGAGTTGGCCTTAGCTTCTTGTAATAGGGAAGAGTGTGATGATAGGGTTGGGCTTGTTGGTCGTGGTGACGGTATTTGTTGTCATATGGGTAAAGTGAATATCATTAGGGTACAGATATTATTTATATTAAAATCTATATCATCTAAAGCTTAAACAATTTCATGAGATTTTTTAAGCATTTGAATTCACTTTGGGCAAAATTTATCTCAATTGACCCACTTCGCTTTTTTACCCATTTAACTTGCTGTTATGTTTACTGATTTAAATTTTACCCTATGTTTTCTTGTTACCGAAGGAAACACCCAAAGAGAGTAAACATGCTAGAGTTTGTAATTTAATTCCGTTGTGTTCTATACTTGTTATGACTGGGTGGTTGTTTGATACTTGGATGGTGACCAAGAACACTAAAAGAGCAATGAACTATTAATGACAATGCCTTTATTAACTAGTTTAACCAGAAGATGACTCAACATGTTTAATTTTAAAGTGTATCGGGTCAACTAGTTATTGGGTCACTTTTTACCCGCAACCTGAACCACAGTATAAAGACTTGGCCAATTTCAGGTCAACCCTTCCGATATTCCATACGGGTTAATTGGGTCAGCTCATGTCAACCCTTATGATATAAACCCACCCCGCATAACTTCATGTCAGTTTTGTGTTGAAATTACATGCCATGTCATGTTTGTGTCGCTTAATTCATGTTCAGTTTATGCTGTATTACAAAAAGTTGACGGTGCAAATGATTCACAGAAAAAATAGTATAAATTACAGGTAAACGAATCAAAACTATTTTACAGGTTGATTTTCTCTTCAAGACCTAATTGTTTCCTTTGCTTGTGTAATTTATCAATGATTCTGTTTGACCCGTCGCTTAAGTTATGTTGACCCGTTTGACTAGTTAGTGATCAAACATAACCAGAATTGGCATTTCATAAAGTACTAATTAGATTCGTGAAAGCAGCATGATTAACTAAATGGCCATCATCTTCATCCGCCATCGTTTCCCATAGTTTTTCAAGCGACGGCGACTACCCAAATTCAACATTCCGTTTGCAAAGAACCCCACAAATCAAAACACTATATTTTAACGCACTAGGCCTTACCCCACATTCTAACATCTCGTGAAACACCTTATGTGCATAACATAATTCCCAATCCTACAACACCCCTCGATCAAAGTGGTATATGACACTACGTTAGGACAATGCCCCAAACTTTGCCTATGAAAGAACAATACATGAGTCGCTCGTATCAATTCGTATCAATTGGTATCGAGTTGTCAATTCAAAAAAAAAAAAAAAAAGCGCTCATCGTTACTCTTCACTAGAATTCTTTGTTCATCCCGAGTTCTTGCTCATCACATTAGTCATGAGTAACTTCGAGAAAAGAATGGAGGCTATGAGAGTTGAATCACCGTAAACATGAAGAGATTATAGATCTATTGAAAAATTGGCGATTTCAATGGGTCGCGCTAAAGAGGTTGAAGAATGGGAGAAGTGGCGTGATCTTAAAGAGCTCGGGAAGCATCCAAAGATATAATATCAAATCCTAAATCACAAATCTTTATCATCAAGATTGTGATGGATCAACACCAAAAGAAAACACGGTGGTTGCATATTCGATGATGAAATTGTAAGTATCCAACACAATCGCCACACTCAAATAGGTGAAGAAGATTGTAACGTGGAGGAGTTTTTGGATGTTTTAACTACGGAGGAAGCTGATATTACAGGATCAATTATGGCAGTCGAAGATGAGCCTCGTATGGTCTTAAGATCAGATCCAAACGTTATTAAGAAAGACTTCTCTAATGAACTTGATGGACAACATTCAGCAGAAGAAAATAAGTCAAATCATAACACATTGAGATTGCAGATTATGAAATTAAAGTGGGGGTACATGATCTCTCATGGACAGATTTGTACGAATGTTGGGTTGAGAAAAGAACTGGTTTGTGTGCGAAGAAGAACATGGGATCCCGGTATCTCGTGCCTCAAGATTTTGAAGCAACACCTTGAGGACAAGGTGTTTTTGGGGGGCGGAGTAATGATACGATCCTGCATTACTAAAGTTTATTATTATTATTATATATTAATTAATTAGTTTATTTAGTTTCCTTTATTATATTTTCTTAGTGAACAAGTTAAGTCTTGGGCCTTTTATTATAAATAGGGTATTAGGGTTGTAATGGAGAATTATGCAGAATATTATTAATGGTTTAGTTATTTGTCTTCATTATTGGGAGAGAGATCGGCCTCTCGAAAGTTGATCACCTATCTTTATTGTTCTTTTATCTCTTAATCGAATCGGTTCGTATCAATTGAACCCATGTAAACGAACATAACTGATCAGTCAAACGGTTAAAGTTCGTTAACGAAGGAACAAAAGGAGGTTTTAAAGGAATAATCGTATGCACAGCACACAATGTGACATATGGTCGTTTCCCCAATCTAACAAACGTGCAATGATCACATTACACGTTCGTTCATCGGGATCAACAAAGCCAATACCAGAAGAGGAACAAAGGCATGACCGAAAACAACTGTGAGCTTCCTCAAACCGGTTTAGAATCACAGAGAGCATGGATTATGCTGCTGAGGTTAAGTGAATCAAGACCCATGAATATTGAGGTTTTTAACTAGACGAATTGCTTCGTCTACATTGTGATCGATTGCACAAAGCTTGTGGATTCTTTTGGTCCAGTAAGATCGGTTAGTAACACTTTCTTCAAGGGTGTTCTAGTTGTGATAGTTGTTGCCTTTTTTCATCAGACATAATAGTGTGTGTGAAAAAAGGAGCAACCTTTAAATGTCCTCAAGGTGAAAAGAAGGAAGCTGTTCTGCCAGCATGTCATACTCTTCCCAACTTGCTTCTTCATTTGGACGATAGCGCCATTTGACAAGAGCTGAAGAACTGAAATCCCTGAATGTTTACTTCAACGATGTGCCAAAACGGATTCTGGTGCAACTTCCATTTCCCAATCCTCGTTAATAGGCAAAGGTGGAGGTGTAGCAGATGCCTCCACGCCTCGAGCTGGACGGAGCAAAGAAATATGGAAGATTGGATGAATTCGGTATGTTGGGGGTAATTGTAGCTCATAAGCTACAGTACCAATCTTCCGAACGATGGTGCATGGTCCGAAGAACCGTGGAGACAACTTCGCACCAGCTCCTTTAACAAGCTACTTCTGCTTGTATGGTTGAACACGAAGAAAAACAGCTCCTCCCACCTTGAATTGCAAATCAAGTCTCTTCGAGTACCCTGATTTAAAAAATGATGTGTATTCCTTTTAAAACAATAACAAATCAACACATTTGCTATTTAACTTACAAATTCGACACCAAATATATCCACCCAACTCATCATATACTTAAACGTGTATACAGATGAGGTTTTTTCTTGTTCGGGTTAAACGGCTAAACAGATGTATGCGACCCGTGACTGTTACTCACATTTTTCTAGCCCCTCCAAATATTTATTTAGTGAGGTAACTATCGTATATGAAATCTAAATCTGGGCACATTATATGCATAGCCACTGGGCCACGTTGATATAACTATCGAATGGTTAGCTTGTCAAAATTTCACAAACTCAAACATTGTGTATTCTCATAACTAATTGGGCCTAAATCCAAAATAATTCCCCGTCGGGCCATTATTCATTTCATCAAACCTTACATAAAAGATGCCAAAGATAGAAAACAAAACCTTGTTGTTCCGTTAATTTAAAGAAAGAAAAAAAAAAGTGTGTAAAGAACCAAACGCGCATAAGTATGGTTTGTTTGGTTATTTAAAGGGACGGGTGTTTGTACTTTGTACTCATTTTCGTTCATTAAGCAAAATAAGATTTTTGTAGTTTGCTCATGAATATGTAAAAGAACAAACATAAAATGTAAAAAACAACCACATAAATTTACATAATACTAGTGAAAAAGGTGCTTGAATAATGAAACATGGAAGAGATTACAAAATGTAAGTAAAAAAATGTGGCGCAAGTATACATTGAAGATCTTTATAGCTACGACAACATGTATGATGCCTCTTTAATTTGATTGATCATTCATCAATGTGGGACAACATCTGAACTCTTTAATTTGGCTCTTTTCTCTAAACTCTTAGCCGCGAAGAGTACTTGACTCGAAACCTTCCCAATCTCCGTCCAAAGAAACTCAATAATTTGTTGAGTTCATTCTTCGGTCCATATAGATGAAACTCAAGTCCTTGATTAAAAATAGTTAACACGTTATTTTCCTAATAAGAGTAAACCAACATCGTTTACCATAAACTCCATTTAATCATTTTTAGTTATTTTAAAATCTTATTGAGTCATGAAGCATGCACACTGACAAATCAAGGGACAATGTATACACTTACCAAGATTTATCGTATATAAAAACTAACTTCGAGGCAGCCTAAACTATGTAATTTGGTATTGTTAATGTTGATTATCTCAATTAGTTTTCGAAATATCATTTTTAGTCCACTGTCTTAACCAGAAAAAGCTCGAGACACTTTTATCAGTTTACAACTTAAAATGTGATATAATTGACCTTGGTATTTTGATATTTGGTGACTTGAATTAGAAGTGAAATTACCGGATATCGGTAAAAAAAAATTACCAACTATAAAAAAGCGCAAGTTCTGAGTTGATGAAGAAGATTATGACTACGTTTATTTATCAAGTCATACACACACACAATTAAATCCTCCATTGTCTTACTTATATAAACTATTATAATCGTTCATTTCTCAATGTGGGACGGAACCAAAAGTTATTTGTTTTTTTTTTTCTTCAGAAACTCTCGTCTTTTTACTAGTACCATTTTGTTGGAGACATTAATCCATTGATAAAACTTGGAAAACCAAAAAATCAGAATGGACCAGTTATCCATACTTTCTTTATGAAAACAAAGTCATTCGGCCAACAATGCAATACTATACAACACAATTTTTCGTCCCAATAGATCTTCACATTATCTCAATTTCGGTTTGTCCCAGTTTAATCCCATTTTCAAACATTTAAGACTCCTAAATTCCAATATTTAAAACTAATGATGTGTTTTCCTTTTGAAACAACTAACAAATCAAAATTTACCAATTAACTTACTAAATTAACACATTACACATGATTTCCAATCACATCACAAGATATCCAACCAACTCATCATATACTTATAGCTTGTCCAATCTTCATAAACTGAAAAATTGTGTATACATAAGTAATTGGGCCTCATCGAAAATAGTTCTCCGTTTGCGCCAGAAATCCAAGATATCATATGTTTAACAATATGCCAAGTAGAAGATGAAATATGATATCACAAAATATAAGAAAGAAGCCCTTTTGGGTAATGTCACGTTGAAAAGATTTGAAATTGCAAGTAAAAAAGAGATGCTACTTACCTCTTGAATATGATTATGGCTAAGACTATTCAAGAGGGAAACAGGCAATTGTTTAGCATATCCATGATCTTAGTTATAAACTACTTGAATGATTGTTCATCACCCCATGTGGGAGAAAACCAAAACTTAACTTACTTATTTGTTTTATCTCTAAATGCTTTTGTCTTTTGAGATTTGGCTAGGGACATTAATCTATGAACAAAACTCGTTCCAAACTGAAAAACCAAAAAAATTAAGATTGAATCGTGCGAGACCGGGTAGGTTAGTCAGGTTCGCGATCTAATAAAACTCGGTTAAAATCCTATAATGAAACAAAGTCATTTAGCAAAAAAGAAAAAAGGAAACGAAAAAAAGACTATACCCTGAGCTACCAAATCGATTCAAACCGAACCAATTTGAAACATAACCAAGTTGGTGCTATATTAAAATTTTCGATCCCAATATCTCTTCACATTTGTTTTCAGCTTGGCGTCAATTAGCCCAGTTCACTTCAAAATTATTTTTAATTTTTTAACAACTATAACTTGTTTTAGTAAATTGCTTTATTTTTAAATTTTGAACTAACATTTATCATGCTCTTTACTACTTTATTAATACCTTTGGTCATACACTCTTGCATCAGTTTAAACTTATTTGTGTATTTAGAACTGGATTGCATCGAACAAATCAAATAAAACAGAGTTGTCTTTACGTGGCAGTCCATTTAAGTTGTTTAACAGCAGACTCCTTTTAGATAACATATCGAAAGTGCCGTTAGCTTACACAGCTGCTTGGATGCAAAATTCCGTTATTTGAGTAGTTCGGGTGGCATAGTTTACACAATGTGGGTTGATGTCATGTCATCAGAGGCTGACAGATGTTTCTAACCAAACACGTTAAATCATAAAAATATTAAAATCGATCTATAGAAATATTGTCCATCTAAAAAAATACTTCCAAATTATTATACAGGAAATATGAATGTATCAGAATGTCGTATTTTACACAACGTGTGGAAATGTCCACCAATGGTGTTTGTGGCAATCTTATTAATAGCGGGGACTTGAAACCACTGCCAAGATACAAGTGAAGCATATTACAACACATATGTATACCACTATGCACGCATAACCCTGCGCCATTTTGCTATGAACACCTCCACTTTTGCACACACCTGATCTTTTAAGCTATCAAGAAAGTAAAAAAATGCATGTCTCCCACGGCGATTAACAAGTAAAAGGCTACAAACTATCCAAAATCCAGTACCAAAACCAGTAGCCCCACCAATATAAAACCATCTATCTATGCCTTCCTCATCACCCTCACTTGTACCAACGGTGTGTGGTCCTTCTAATCCTTCATCTCCGGGACATTTTTTTGGCAGAGGACTTCCACATAGCCCCACATTTCCGGTGTACCTTGAAGGGTCAAAGGTTTGGAGTTGAGTGCCAGATGGAATTCTTCCCCACAGATCATTATATGACAAATCTAGATCATTTAATGAAGTCATTCGAGACATCGTTGACGGTATCTCCCCCGAAAACATGTTAACAGATAAATTCAAAGTTAAAAGCTGTGTCATTTGACCAATGTCCCGTGGAATCTCTCCAACTAGATAATTGTTTGACAAGTCTAGTACCAATAATTCATGCAGATTGGTAACTTCATTTGGGATTTGTTCGGTGAGATTGTTGCTTGATAAATTGATGGTCTTCACCAGGCCGAGAGTACTGCCAAACTCATTTATCCTTCCTTGCCACTCGATGAATAGATGGTCACTATAGCTATCATCAATAGTTTCATAATAGGAATTAACTCTTGAAAGCCAATCAAATGACCATTGATAATGATGTAGGTTCTGTTTCCCAAATGATTTTTGAACCATTGCTGTAAAATTATTCACACACGAGGGGATTGTTCCATGGAGGTTGTTTATTGACAAATCTAGGATCTGAAGACTTACTAACTCACATAATTGAAAAGGGATGGTTCCGAAGAAGTTGTTTGATCTTAGGCTAAGAACATACAACCTTGACAAGCTTTCCCCAATCCAAACAGGTACATTACCGGTTAACTTGTTGGCCCCTAAATCCAAAAGACTTAACTTGGTGCAATTCCTTAAAGACAATGGCAATTCTCCAGAGAAGTTGTTGTTGTATAAACACAACATTTCAAGTTGACCCAAATATCCCAGAGAGGGAGGAAGCCTTCCTGAGAGAAAGTTGTGTCCTAGATTAAGAACTGTTATTTGTCCCAAATTCCTTAAACAGTCAGAAAGTTGTCCGGTTAAAGAGTTATGCGAGAGGTCAAGAAATTTAAATTGTTCGTACATTTGGCATAAGAAAGAGATGTTTCCCTTGAATTTGTTTCTTGAAAGATTTAAAAAGATTATTCCCGCCGGCAAAACAAGTATAGGACCATAAAAGTTGTTGGAACTCAAATCTAGCGAATACAAGGTAAGGTTTGGCAAAAAATCTGGTAGTGACGCGCTGATGTTGTTTAAAGAATGATTTAGATAGCGTAATTCAGAAAGAGACCATTTGTTCCAATACTCTGTAGGTATTGTGTCTGAAATGCCATTGTTGGAAATATCAAGATGAAAAACTCCATAAAGTATATTTATCCATTTGGAGAAACGATGGCCTAGCTTGTTAGAGTTGACATCAATATACCGACAGTTAGAATAGTTTGAGTGAGTTGTTTGAAAAGCCCAATGTCTGAATCCATGATAGTTCCCACACTCTGTCGCTTATAGTTCCATCTAACTGATTAGAAGAGAGGTTCAAGGATCTTAGGGATGTAAAGTTTTCGACGGTAGTAGGTAATGACCTTGTCAACCGGCTACTTGAAACATCCAAATATTGGAACCTCCACGGCATCGGCAGGATGTCCAAAAACTCTGAAAGTTTCCCATCAAACGTGTTGCCAGAAAGAGAGAGATCATAAACCCCATTCCCATTACTAGTTAAAGGGCGCAGCCAACGATACGCGGATGAGTTGAGATTATTGTTATCGAGATGAAGTAGTAAAATAGTTGAAGAGTTTACAGATGAAGAATATGGATGCATGACTTGTGAGAGGTTACATCCATTTAAGCTTTTGGTGACCTACAACTACATCTACCCAGTAATTTGCTTTGGCAAAAGAACTTCTGTCCAGTTCAAGGAATCTTAGATTAGACAGAGGTGACAACCAATCTAAGTTTTCAACTGCACAACTTCTGAGGAATCTTAGGCTAAGTTCTCGCAAATTGGTGAGGTTACCAAATTCAAGAGGAATGGTTGCATAGAAAGAGTTGTGTGAAAGGTAAAGGTACTTTAATTTGGTCAAGGAACTAATGGACCTAGGAATAGTTCCACTTCCCACTAAGTTTAAGGTACCTTAATTTGATCAAGGAACCAATCGACTTGGAAATGGTTCCAACCATCTCATTACCACCAAGGTTAAGAAAAGTTAATTGGGTCATGTTAGCAATGAACTTGGGAATGGCTCCGTGAAATGAATTGTCATAAAGGTGAAGATGAGTCAAGTAGGTTAAGTTAAGCAACGAAAGGCTAATCTCACCTCTAAGACCACTACTGGCATAATGGTTGTGCAACTTAAGCTTTCTGACATGACCCGTTTCGTTGTTGCATGTGACTCCGCTCCATTTACAGCAATCGTTTTCTTCTTCGGGTCTCCATGTAGAGAGTTGGTCTTCGGTATCTTCAAATTGAGCTTTGAAATCAAGAAGAGCATGTCTCTCCTTATCGATGCATATATTAGCTGGCAAATCACTTGAAAATGTAGTTAACTTGCCACTTTTTATGATTGTGTGTAACTATCTTTATTTTTTCACATTCTATCAATAAACTTGCATCGTTAGTCTTTTATGTGTACCCGTTACCTGCTAAACATGCATTGTTAGTCTTTTATACTAACGATCGTTAATAAATAACTTAAAATTTGATTTTCTTACGCTAAACTTACATCATTAGTATGATTTTCTAAGTTTTTGTCAGTTTTTGCACATTTTCGTTCGTTTTTGCACGTTTTCGTTCGTTTTTGCACGTTTCGTTTGTTTTTTCACGTTTTTGTCCGTTTTTGTCCGTTTTTCCATGTTTTCATCCGTTTTTATACGTTTTAATCCGTTTTTACACGTTTTCGTCCGTTTTAACACGTTTTTGTTCGTTTTTACACGTTTTCGTACGTTTTCCACGTTTTTGTCTGTTTTTATACGTTTTCATCCGTTTTACACGTTTTCGGTCATTTTGACACGTTTTCGTTTGTTTTAACATGTTTTCTTCAATTTTTACACCTTTTTGTACGTTTTCGTACATTCTTATCCATTTTTAGTTGTACAAATAACGCATAGAAACGTACAAAAACGTATATAAGTGTATTAATTATTGGTTTTCTTACGTTTTCGTCTGTTTTTACACGTTTTCATTTGTCTTTGCACTTTTTCATCCGTTTTTCTACGTTGTCGTTCGTTTTTTCATGTTTTCGTTCGTTTTTGCATGTTTTCGTCCGTCTTTCCATGTTCTCTTTCTTTTTTATACGTTTTCATCTCTTTTACATGTTTTCATTCGTTTTTACATGTTTTCGTCCGTTTTAACACGTTTCATCTGTGTTCACACGTTTTCGTTTGTTTTTGCACACTTTCTTTTGGTTTTGCACATATAGAAATGTACAAAACGTACAAAAATGTATAAAATTGTATTAAGTATGGGTTTTATTATGTTTTCATCCATTTTTACACATTTTCATCTATTTTTACATACTTTTGTCTGTTTTTGCAAACAGACGAAAACGTGTAAAAACATATGAAAACATGTAAAAATGAACAAAGATATAAGAAAACCAACAATTAATACAATTTTATTGTTTTTATACGTTTTTGTATAGCTAAAAATAGATAAGGATGTATAAAAATGGACGAAAACGTGTAAAAACAGAAGAAAACATGCAAAAACGAATGAAAACGTGTTAAAACAGACGAAAACATGTAAAAACAAACGAAAATGTGTAAAAACAAATGGTAGACATGTAAAAACAGACGAAAATGTGCAAAAACGGATGAGAACGTAAAAAAACAGATTAAAACATGTAAAAAGAGACGAAAACATGTGAAAACGTATAAAAAGGACAAAAACGTAAGAAAACCAATAATAAATACGTTTTATACATTTTTGTATGTTTTTGTACATTTCTATACAGTTTTATATAGCTAAAAATGGATAAGAATGTACAAAAATGTGTAAAAACGAACAAAAACATGAAAAACAAGCGAAAACGTGCAAAAATGGACGAAAACGTGCAAAAATGAACGAAAATGTGCAAAAATGAACGAAAACGTGTAAAAACGGACAAAAACATGTAAAAACGGACGAAAACATAAGAAAACCAATAGTTAATACCATTTTATACGTTTTTGTACATCTAGAAAAACAGATAAGAATGTACAAAAACATACGAAAATGTGTGAAAACAGACGAAAACGTGCAAAAATGAACGAAACTTGTTAAAAAGGATGAAAACATGTAAAAACGAACGAAAACGTGATGAAAACGTATAAAAACGGACGAAAACGTGGAAAAACGAACGGAAACATGCAAAAACGGACGAAAACGTGCAAAACAAGCGGCGTGGAAAATGGATAAAAGCGTGCAAAAGCGGACGAAACGCAAAAAAAGCGAGCGGCGTGTAAAAACGGACGAAAACTTAAGAAAACCAAATTTTAAGTTATTTATTAACGGTCGTTAGTATAAAGGACTAACGGTGCAAGTTTTGCGTAAGATAACTAGACTTTAAACCAATGGAGCATTAGTCCAATGGTTGATGCACTTGTACTTTAGTCAATTGTCACAAGTTCAAGTCTCATCCTTGGCATTTGCTTCATATAGGTACCCACCTCCGCAAAACCTATGGGCACACTGGAGAGACTTTGTAGAATAAGAGTTCAGGGGTCCGAGTCTTGGCTCGTGCTCACTCCAGTTGGTGCCCCACTAGGCCAGGAGAGTTGTCGGAGCTATTCCTTGTGGGGTGGACAATAGCTGGTGCCAAAAGGCACCCGGGGTCATGGTGTTCCCGCCAATCTACACCTTTTGTAGAACTAGACTTTAAGTTATTTATTAACGGCCGTTAGTATAAAGGACTAACAATGCAGTATTAGCAGGTAACGGGTACACACAAAGGACTAACGATGCAGGTTTAGTGATAGAATGTGAAGAAAAAAAGATAGTTGCATACAACAATAAAAAGTGGCAAGTTAACTACATTTTCAAGTGATTTGCCCTATATTAGCAGCTCCTCCTGCTCCTGCAACCAGTTGTTGTGCAGTTTTGGTATTGAGCCATAGCAAGACAAGTAACAAAATAAATAAAACGTAATTCTTTTCTGTCATCGTATATGTTGTATCACAATGTGTTTCATGTATTTTATGTGATAAATGAACTTAATTATATAAAATGAAGTTTGAAGATTAATAATTGAACTAGTGTTTTTTTGACCACTCAAGACTTGGAATGAACTTAATTTTTCGATTTTTCGCGTGCCTTTGAGTGTGATAAAACAACTAGAGAGACTTAGAAAAAATTTCTTTTGGGGGGGGAGGTGAAAAGAAAAATTATCATGGGTTAAATGGGATATGTTACTAGCCTCATTTGGGGAGGGGTTTGAATATTGGTTCTCGAGCAAAAAATTTGGCGCTTCTAGGTAAATGGTGGTGGAGGTTTAGGAGGAAGGGGTGTTTGTGGGTTAGGGTTATAAAAAGCATTCATGGCGAGGAGGAGGTTTAGGGAGGTTAGAGGGTTGGGCGGGGAATCAATGGGGAGGCGTTTGGGCGATATTGTAAAAATAGGAGAGGAGATTGATGGGTTAGGAATAGAATTTTCATCGTCTTTTGAAGGTGTGGTAGGAAATGGTAGGGATATAAGGTTTTGGGTGGATAGGTGGGTTGATAATTCAAGATTGTGCGATAGATTTCCTAGACTATATCACTTGGATAGAAGGAAGGAGGGTAGTGTGGCGGAAAAAGGGGCGTGGGTAGACAACATGTGGCGTTGGGAGTGGGATTAGGTGAGGGTCATTAGAGGTAGGGTGTCTAAGGAGTTTGAAGACTTGCTAGCTATTTTGCAAAATATTGTTATTTCTAATAATTGTAGGGATAAATGGAGATGGACACTAAAGGATGACGGGAGTTTTAAAGTTAAAGACTTGTCAATGTTGATTGAGGAGAAGATGCTACACGTGGGGAGTGGAGGTCAAGAAACAATATGGAACAAGTTGGTGCCTAAAAAGTTAACATCTTCGTGTGGAGGGCTTTAAAAGGGAGATTACCGGTTCGTGAGGAGCTTGACAAAAGAGGAATTGATCTTGATTCGGTTCTTTGTCCGTGTTGTGATAATGCGGTGGAATCATGTGCCCATAGTTTGGTTCTTTGCGATTTAGCTATGAGCGTTTGGGAAAGTATTTTTTGTTGGTGGAAGGTCGGGAATGTTAATGCATTTTCAATTGATGAATTATTTGTATCTAATGGAAATGTTAATGTTCCTAGTCTTTCGTCCCGCTTTTGGCAAGTGGTAAGGTGGACAACCGGGTACTACATTTGGAAAGAAAGAAACGCGCGTGTGTTTAAAAAGAAAGTTTCGAGTGTCAACAAAATCGTGCAAGATATTCAATTAAAGAGCTATGAGTGGATTGTTAGAAGGTCAAAAAATAAAAATGTAATTGAGTGGCAGCAGTGGTTCCAAGATCCAATTAACGGGGTGTTTGGGTAAAAATCACGTTTGCACAAATGACGTTTGCAAAACCACGTTTGCAAAAAGTAAGTCCCTACCTCCAATTTCAAAACCACGTTTTGAAGGCAAATTCAGTGATAATCACGTTTGCAACCAAACACCAAAACTTGATTATTCACGTTTTGAAAACGTGATAATCAAATAATCACGTTTTCAAAGGGTTGCCAAACACCCCCTAAATGTCGGCATCAATGAAAGAAGCTGTAAGTGAAGGCATGTGACAGTTTTGGCAGAAGACAATGAGTAGGGAACATCAGGTTAGTGAAAATGTCCAGTTATGCTATTGTTGCTGTGATGGATCGGATGTGCAGAACTGCAGATGTAAAGGAATTTATTCGGGTGTTTGGCACATCTCCAACAGTAGTTGCTGGAGCTTATTAGGGTGTTTGGCAATAGTTCAGTTGCTGATGTTTAATAGTGTGTTTGGCATAAGTGCAAATAAAAAGAATTATGTAAGTGGATACAGGTCTCTATAAGTGTGTACAAGTCAGCATTCTTCATGACCAGCTGCAAGTGTGTTTGTGCTGTCAAGATTACAATGTGGCTTTTGCAAGTGGGTACAAGTTTAGTATGTTTTAAGATGTCAATGATGCAAAGGGGCTGCAGTCACAGTAAGTTGGGCATCTGGTATGGAAGTGGAATTTTAATATTCTTATTCAAGTTGTAGTATCTTTCACATAAAGAAAAAGTCAAGAAATGGCAAATGTGTGTCAGTTGCAATCTCATGGAATTTTGGCACTATGTTGTGTCTATTTCATGTGTATATTTAGGTAGTGTAGGATAGTTGTTTTAGTTTGGTCCAATGAAGGTTTTATATGTACTTTATTTTGTTTTTTCAGGTCTTTTTCCTTTTAATTTACTTGATTAATTGGAGAGAGATGCCTTTCTTTTGTAATTGTTTCTTTTGTGGGTTTATAAATTTTGTTTCCTTTCAAAAAAAAAATTAGACGTTCAAAGACTCTTAAGTATTTGCAATTTGTACTTATTACATGTCCCTCTACTTGTTCATAAAAATAAACCTAAGAGCATGGGGTGTGGTGTGTTTTGGTCCTCGTCGTTTCCAACGTGGCTACTCGCCACTTTGTTTTGCTCCTCGCCACGACACCATGGTGGTTCGCCACTTGTGGTTTCGCCAGTCCAACAACGAAGAAAATGACAAATTTCAAATTCTTACCGTTTCAAATAACTTGCAAGGTTTAGGGTGGGTGGGGCCCAAATGAAGAGAAGTGAGTAAGTTGTGATTGGGTGGTATTTTTAAGTGAGTGTGTTATAGTGATGTGGAGGTGAGGTGACACACGTGGGGCCCAAATGAAGAAAAGTGGGTTGCCCACGACACCCCGTACTCTAACGTGATGTACCCGGCAAAATAAAGTTGAGTTATTTAAAAAATAGGGCATAACTCATATTGCAAACTAAATCGTTTAGTACACTTGACTTTTAAAGTTGCAGAATATCACCTCATATTTGGCGAATTGGAATTACAAATATCTTATACTAAGGCTATGTTTGGCACAGATGAGCGATTAGCAATAAGCATTTTGTTTTTAATAATCGTTTGGCAAAAGAGTGATGAGCTTTGCTAATTTTTTAAAATGTTCATTTTTCCATTGCTTCTTTTAGATTTGAGCGATGAGTTGTGGCTACTGCTCACACAACTCACTGCTACTTTTAACAAACACGCCCTAAATTAACTCAATAACTAATAATTTTTTTACGTCAAAAATCAATTTAGTAAGCATATTGTAATATGAAGGATTTGTAATTAAATATTTCTTTCGTCTCTTCCTCTTTAATCTCCTTGATCAAATTACAAGATGCAAATGTGGTATTTGAGATTGTCAGGTACCTTGATATCAGTTGGGCTAATTATAAAATGACCTCAATGATTGCTCACTCACGGATGTGGGACAAGACCGAAACTCATTTATTTGTTTCCTTCTCTAGAACACTCTTGTCTTGCAACTACTTTGTTGGAGACATTACAATCCGGTCAAAATTTTGTACAAAGAGAAAACCAATTAATCGAATCTGACTGGCTAAGCTGTTAAAGCTCTTGATCTACTTAATTTCGGTTCAAATCCATATATTTCTATGAAACAAAGCCATTTAACCCAAAAGTAAAACGCTTATAACTTGAAAACCAAATCGGTTCAAATCGAAACCAAATCAATTTCAAACATAAGGAAATGGTACTACACAATGTACATTGTCCCAAACTCTTCACATAGCTCGATCCCAGTTAAATCCATTTCGGTTTAATCTGATTTTCAACCATTTAAGACTCCTAGATTCCATTATCTAAAGCTAATGATGTGTACACCTTTTAAAACAACTAATAAATCAACAATTGCTATTTAACTTACAAAATTAACACCGAATATATCCAGCCAACTCATTATAAACTTAAAAGTGTATACATATGAGGTTTTTCTTTGTTCGGGTTAAACAACTAAACAAATGTACCCGACCTAATCGATGTATTACAATGATTGTTACTCACACGTCCAAATATTTATTTACTAAGGTAGGAAATCTAAAACTCTTGTGAGCACATTATATTCATAACTACTAAGCCACTTTGATATAACTCATCGTATTGTTAGCTAGTCAAATTTTCATAAACTCAAACATTGTGTATTCACATAACTAATTGGGCCTAATCCAAAATAATTCTCCATCAGGCAAAATGGCCCAAACTATTTACAACATAACACCCTTCTTTTACAATCTTGCATTCAAACAACGGCAACATGCCAACAGCACCTTGCAAGTACTCGAGTTCCAGTTTCACAGCAACTAAAACCCTAGAATGGATATACGTCATTATTCATTTCATCAAACCTTACATAAAAGATGACAAAGATAGAAAACAAAACTTCGACGTTCTGACAACTTTAAGGAAAAAGTGTGCAAAGAACCAAACAAATATAAGCATGGCTTGTTCAATTATCTAGCTTCAACCTGCTAGTTCAGTTATTTAGCTTTAACCTAACAAATGTGTTACAAACATTTAAAGGGTCGGGTGTTTTTGCTCATCTTCGTTAGTTAAGTAAAATAAGATTTTTGTAGTTCAATAACAAACATAAAATGTAAAAAATAAAAATAAAAAAAACTTACATAATATAAGTAAAGAAAAACATTTGGATAATGAAATATTGACGAGATTACAAAATATAAGTGAAAAAAGTGATGGAGTGTACACGTTAAAGATCTTTATAGCTAGGCGTTAGTGTTGGTCATGTTATATTCTTTTGTAGCGTCTAGTTCCTAGTCTATCTTTAGAGTGGCCTGTCACTCTATTGATATTGTTAGAAGCACAATTGGTGTGCGTGTTTGTATAGTCGATTTGGTGCAACGTCATATCGCCTGCATCTATTTTTGATTTATATACCATTTACTAGGGTAAAAACCCTTTACCCAGAAATGCTAAAACATTTGTCTTTAAACATATTGCCATGTAACAAATGTTAACATTATGTTCAAATTATGTTAATCAACCAAGTTAAGTAAAAGATTAAACTTTAAAGGTGCAATTACAAGATATAAATTAAAAAAATTACAAACTATTTTTTTGAAAATGTTAAGAGGATTAGTTGGCGAAGAGATTTATGGCTGTAACTATTCACCAAGTTAGTACTCTTGCATGTTTGATGCTTTCATGTTCCCATTTATAAATTGTTCTAACGATTGCTCAATCATCAATGTGGGACAAAATGTAATTCATTTTTTTTTCTCTAAATACTCTCGTCTTGCAACCACTTGATTGGTGACATTAATATGCGGTCAAAACTCGGTCCAAACTGAAAAGATCGGACCAACTGAGACCGAATAAGTTGCAGGTTAAGCTCGGTTCAAATACTTAACTAGTTAACTCTAATGAAAAAACCATTTAGCCAACAACATTATACCATAAAATATCAAATCAATCCAACGCAACATCGAACTGTGTAAAAGCAAAACGAAATGATTTTATACGGTATAATTGTTTGTCTGTCTCTTTATCTCTTCACATTTCTTTTTAGACCGTCCTTTGTTAAATCCAGTCTAGTTTTATATGATTTTGTCTGTGAAACAACACCCCGTAATTCCTGTAAGTAATAATAATGTGCATGCTCCGTTTCAAAAAAATTATATTGTGTATGCTTGTAAACAACCAACAAGGCAACATTGGTATTCAAGTTACACAATCAACACATGAAAGATATCGGCAACGGACGAGGAATTCGAGATTAAACGGGTAAATAAATGTACGTGGCTTAACCGAGGTATTTTCATAACCGTTTCAGACACATGTTTAATCAGTGAGTCTCAAATTGCCACCTCAAGTGCTAAGTATTTAATTTTTTCGAATGTCAAGAAATGATAAAACATTCTACCTTGAACATATTGTCATGTAACATACATAACATTGTGTTCGAATTATGTTAACCACTCAAGTAAGGTAGAAGATTAAAATTTAGAAGTGACAATACCGGAGATTGCTAAAAAAATTACAAACTATAAGTAAATAGTCATACACATATATGTCCAACTCATCCATTGCCTTAGTTATAAAATATCCTTATAATTGTTCATACATCAATGTGGGATAAAACCAAAAGTCATTTGTTTGTTTTTTCTTCAACCATTTTGTTGGAGACATTAATCTATTGACAAACTCACCAAAAAATCCATGTTGGACCAGTTTTCATCCCAATATATTTTCACATTTGGTTTTAGCTCGGCCTATATAGTCTAGTCCGCTTCAATCCGGTCCTCAACTGTTAAACACCCCTGAATTCCATTACTCAAAACTAATGATGTTTTTGGCTTGCAAAACAGGTAACAAATCTAACACACTCAACGCATCACACATGGCTTACAATCAAAATTTCTTGAATTAAAGGTTTGTGTATTTATAACTAATTGGGCCATCCAAAACACTTCTCCATTGGGCCAAAATATTTACTACATAACACACCTCTTTTTCATTCTTTCATCAATTCATTCTGGTGTGGTCGTTAAACAATGGCAGACCTAGCAAATACTACTCAATTTGAAAAATGATTTAAGTTTTCATTAATAGTTAGCGTGATGATTTATATAACCCAATAGTTTCTATATAATCAAATGGTGATATAAGACATGCACTACCATTTGATTCATCTTTTTGCAAATTCGATTATTTCTCATATTTTTTACGCAAACTTTGCTTTATTATTTATTTATGTAGGAAATATTACTCGTTGCAATGTGTAATGCAATTAAATATTGTTTCACTGATGTTTTTCATGTGATTAGTACAAATTTATCACCATCTTTCGTCTGAGATTGCAT